>JAAFCE010008069.1:16656-32511 GCA_013389805.1 Trigoniulus corallinus
CCCCCCCCCCCCCTAAATTTTGGGTCGACATTGACACTGACAAATGAAAATTGCGTTTCCAATCGCTGCCTATGGCTCAACCCCCCCTGACGCAAATCCTGGATCCGCCAGTGAGTACACGACTCCCCTTGGTGCCTCACAAGTAGTGCGATGCACTATTGCATAGGTCTGCAACATTTTTGACTGGCAGGCCGGATTAGGAATATTTGGAAGGTCTGTGGACCACAAATGGTAAATATTTTAATGTTGTACTAAATCAAATGTAGGATTCTCCACAGAGACTAACACTGACATCTGACTGACGCCACTGGCATTTGTTCTTGCTCGACGGCTCAACACCGTTTTATGGAATCCTTCCGCGGGCCGGATAAAATCCACTGGCGGGCCTTAAGTTGGAGACCTATGCACTTCTGTATCAATCGCTTCTTTCAGACGAGAGATTGAGGTCCTCAGTCTACTTGGGGTCGCATAGGGAGTACAGCCATGGACCCGTGCGGTTTGTAGCTTGCCATCTGCATTTAAAAGTGCCCTTACTTCATGGAGAAAGATGTAATGTAGCTCAGTAGTATTTCCGGGTGTAGGAGCAGCTCCCTGGCGTCAGTGGTGGAAAGGTGCCCCCAAAATAGGCCGCCAATCAATAATCGTAGGGGTTGCAGCATTAGATTCCATAGCACTACGTCTATGGAGCATCAAAAAATTCCGCCATCAACTTGAAAGTGCAGGGCTCCTCTGAGTGTGAGGCCTTGGTCTTAAATCGAAAAAACCAATGTTTGAGCAGGGCCCCGGGTGAGGTAACCTATAGTAGTGGATAGAAAAGAGAGGCTGTATTGCATTGGACACACCAGTTCTCGTCTGATCACTGAAGTTAAGCAACGCAAGCCCAGTTAGTACTGACATGGGTGGTCGCTCGGGAAAGCTGGGTACTGCTAATACCCAATAATCGTTGCATTAGTGTAGTGTCTGTGCAGTATATGCATTATAACTATACAGTGGACGGGTCTCTAATGACCTTGTAGTTGACGGGACCTTAAACTCCAACAAACAACAACACAAGCCAACCCAGCTACTACTGGCATGGGTGACCGCTTGAGAACACTGGGTACTGCTAGTACCCAAAAATAGTCACAACAGCATAGTGTCTATGCAATGGACGGCGCTCGAATGAAAATGGATAGAGAAGCAAATCTGGAAACTCCGAAATTATACTTGATTTGAGCCTAAAGTCAACATTGTGGAATAAATTTCGTCATAGAAATCGATATTACTTTTAGCATTTTAAGCAATAAACATCTTAACTTACTTGTTTGGATTAACAATTTTTATAAATGAGTTTAAACTGAATATATCCTCAGTCTTCGCTCGTCAAGGAATTAGAAATCTACGTTATGAATAAAAATGTTTAAACATAAAATAACCTAAAGAAATATAATATTTGATAACTTACCAATTATAGAGGTCAATTGAAAGCTTATTCCCATTGTTGAGCTTCGAACTAAATTCATTTACATATAATTATTACTCTTAATTTATTTATTCAAACGCTGAATTGCATTGTTTTGCGTAGGCTTTAAATACGCATATAACTTAAAACACTGATAATAATATTGTAAACTATATAATAAAATAATTTTTAGCTCTTAACTTATGTCCCTGAATTATTGCAGAACGATTTAATGACGTCTGAATTTCGTGACGTCTTCCCACTATATCACAGGTAATCATATCTCTGAATATGACATCCTCTTCAAAATCAAAGATAATTTTAATTCTTTAAAACCTACACATTATGGAAACAGAAAAGGACTATACAGTACATTAAAACAGCATTTTGATAAAATGTAACTGTTAACTGAAAGGTTACAAAAATCTATTTTTCAATTCAGTTCATCAATTTATTTCAAAACGTTTCATAAAGTTTCAACTCTGTGAGATAAAATTTAAAAAATGGGGGAATATACAGGAGCAGATCCACTCGGGGACTAATAGGGCTTAAGCTCTGGGTCCCCAAATGGCAAGGACCCACATACATTGAATTATTATCATAAATTTTTAATACTTCTTAATAATGAATACATCATATAGTGAAAAAAAGCTGCTCCTAACCCTCTTCCCGCCTATGGCAGGGTCGGATACCCATCTTGTCCAACTGAATGGATACAAGGGAGATATATTGGACACTGTTTTTCCACAACTGGTTGCTGACCAAAGCTGAAACCCCTACAGCAGGTGTTACACGCTCAGTGACTGTGGTCAGAATGATGCCAGACTGATTGTATAATGTGATGACTGATGGACTGACGACTTAAATATTTTGATAATTTTTGTCAGTCTGTGCATGACTGACGTCAGTTTGATTGCATGAGCCCCTTTCATCAGTGTGGTGTTAGTCACTGTTTGGACAGTGATGGAGGCACATGCTTAACACCACCTCCATCTTTTGCAACAATGCCTGTACACCATTGGAGCCAGAGAGACTTATAGCAGCTGGTGACATGATAACAGAGAATCTTAAATCTATAATGTTCCTTCCTGTAGCAAAGTATCATAAGGTTACAGCCAGGTTTTCTTCAGAAGCAATCGACTTCTTCATGCATATATTGTGTTTTGTCAAGAATGGCTTCACCTTTTCCAACAAGTAATTGAAACAGGCCTCTTTCGTATGATTATAATTAGTATAGTCCTCTGCTTCCTCCATGTCCCCAATTTCGTTTAACAATTCGAATGTGTGTAAAAATTCTTTCCTGTAGCCATTTTTTAGCCCAACGTTGCCTTTTAACACGTTTTATTGTTGCCAAACTTATTATAATTACAATACAAGCTTTTTTTTCTTATTACAATCCATTGCTGTTTGCAGAGACATGTCACAAATGTGCAATGCACTCAGTGTTTTTCAGGAGACTGATGATCAGTCTGTTCATGATCAAGACCATGGATTGAACTGATGCCAGACTGAGCATGTAACACCAGCTTATGCTTATTTATCGCCAGTCTGGTGTTCATTGGGGAATCCACTGACCCCAGGAGGCGAGCTTCTAAACCTAGAAATTTTTGCCCAGTTGGGCGTCACTTCAATGGGAGCATCTGATTCCTAATTTGTAGCTAGTATTTTCGACTGTGGTGGCGCTGGGATCATGATCACATATTGCATCATATCAGGTCATTCTGAATCTTCACGACGTATTTTGTCAACAACCGCCAGTGTTTAGAAATCGTTTACAAAACATTGAAACCACATGATATTTTATAAGAAATCCTGAAAAATGTCTCCTGGACAGAAATGTACTAGGAACAGTTTCCAAGGAACTTCAATGAAGTGGTCAATATTTTATTTCCATTAAATGATGAAGAAAGGTAGGTATAATTCACTGTACTTTTAATACAGTAGAACTTTGGTATATAGAACTCGCTTATATCGAAATCCTGCTTATTCCCGCTTATATCAAAGCTTGAGCGCCGGTCCCGCCCGATATAAATTTTAGCTTTACATATAATTCCTGATTTGGATATATCGAACTATTTTTCACGGTCCCCTGAGGTTCGATATAACGAGATTCTACTGTATACAGTTTCTCCTTAATGGTAATATACAGTAAAACCCCTGTTATGTGGCATCCTTGGGACCAACCATGTGTCAGACAACTGAATTTTCTGGATAACTGAATGAATACACCATCAGATTTTCTACAAAATGAGTCAAAAATCCACATTTATATATATCAACTTTTTTGAAGAATACATCAAATAATGCACCTACTGTATTACAGGACTTTTCCACTTATAACACAATAGTACATGTCATTAAGATTTCTTTTTTACAAGTAAAATATTTGAAATATTCTGAGTCCATAGAAAATTAGTGTGAAGTTCAAAATCATGTCACTTCTGCACAATTTACCACCTTTTGTCCTCCCCATCATACTGTAACTACAGTAATTCATGGTCTGTGAGTGTAAAAAATGTTTAGAATTTTGGTAGGAAGTTATTAATGATGATCCCACTCACAGGCAAGGAGATTAAGCTACCTATTAGGTGGTTTTGTTGTAAGTGGATACTGTGCTGGGGCAAGCTTTTTCAGGACGAGGTTCAAAAATATTTTGTAGGAAAAAACATTTTACATTTTTAAACATTTGCAAAAAGCCCATGTGCAGGGCCAGGTTGCAGAAAACGCACTGGAGAGAGTTCTATAAGTGTATCGGCTGATATACTGCATATATTTTTTAAAGGTTGGGATAAATTTGAAGTTTGGGCTCAATGTGTACAAAAACTGATGATGTATTCACATTATTTCAAAGCACTATGTGCATTTTATACATCTTGATATAAGAGAAACCCAGTATGTTTAGTACTGTATGTTATTTTATTATTATTAAGAGCAGTGATATTTGTTAACAGATTAAACAGAATCCACATTTTTTGAAACATCTTTAATATGAGTTTGATTCAACAATTTGCTTGGTCTCACCTTGAAAATGTATTGCATTGACAAGTTAATTGTAAAATGATTCCCATTTGATGTGCCATGAATTTTATAATAGTTTGGAAACATTTATTGTGGTGTTGGAAAGGTAGGCCTTAAGATTCAATGTCTCTTTATGACGTAATGATACCATTTCTCATTGCCAAATATAGGGTAATGCCAGATAATGGAGGTTTTACTGTAGTTAGTGAAATGGTATTATTTTTATTTCGAATTTTAAGTAATTTATGTTATGTTATCAATAAGCTCAGTAACTTTATATTTATCCCCCAGTAGCAGGAGTGGATTAGGTCATGAAATACACATTTTGTTGATAACTTGAATTAATGCTTTATTATTGCTGTGAATGTATAAAAGCCTTACATTTTAAGAGGATTACAGCATAGGGCAAATCATTTGAATTACACCCACTTTATATTGCTTTCATTTCGTTTGATTTTGAATACAGTCATCATCATCATACCCATATCCCGCCTGTGGCAGGGTCGGGTCTGTGGGTCCACTGAACATGCTCTGGCTGGGGTCACCATGACAAAACAGGCAGACATGATGGTGGAATGAAGAGGTAGAAGCAGCATCAATCAAATGAAGCAATAGAAGGCTGGCTTCCACAGGTGGTGGGAGTTAGGTGATCAGGAGTATAAGACACAATATAGGTAGGTCAAGACCACCGCTAAGAGGACCATCACCCTGGCCAAGCACCAGAAGTACAAGGCCCTCTATGAGCAGTGAGGGACAAAGGAAGGCAAGAGAGAAGTTTTCAAATTCGCCAAGGCTAAAGATAGGGCAACCAAAGATGAACCCTGAGCCATAACAGTGAAGGATAGCGAAGGTAGGGTCTTACTCTCCCCTCCAGAGGTAAATAGGAGGTGGGAGCAGTACTTCCAAAACCTTTTGAATGTTGCAGGAGGATTAGGACCCCATCACCTATCCTGCATCAGCAGAGGTGGTGCATTGTGTAACAGAGGAGGAAATAGCTAGGGCACTTAGGAAGATAAAAGGTCAAAAAGCTATAGGCCCAGACGGAATCCCCATTCAAGTGTGGCATGGGAAACTTTTCAATAGGATAGCTGGTGGAGATAGAATGCCAGCTGCATGGCACTAGAGTTGGATAAAACCACTCATCATGGGAAAGGTGATGTCCAAGATTGTGGTAACTATAGAGGTATAAAGCTAATTAGCCACTCTGTGAAGATCTGGGATCTGTGATAGAACTAGTGTCCATGGAAATCGGTTTGGGTTTTAAGCCAGGTAGGCCCACAAAGGAGTCAGTCTTCATTCTGAGGCAGATGATAGAAAATTGAAGGGAAAGAGAAAACTCTCTCATTTTTATCAACCTGGAGAAGGTCTATGACAGTGCCCAACGACAGGTAGTTTGGGAGGTATTTAGCTTTCAGTTGGACAGGACAAGAAAACAATGGTGACGTACTTTCTAGGGGCGAACTGGTGAAAAAGGTACAACAGGTCAAATACTTAATGTCAACATTCCAATGCAATAGGTTGATAGACTCAGGTGTGACCCATAGAATCAATGGGGGATGGTTGAAGTGGAGACAGGAAAGCAGAGTCTTGTATGATAGGGTCCCAATGAAGTTGAAAGGGAAGTTTTACAGGACAGAGGTTAGGCCTGCTATGATATATGGATCATAGTGGGGGGCAGTGAGGAAGAGCCACATCAATAGAATTCAAGTTGCTGAGATGCGAATGCTGTGGTACATGAGGAATGTTAGGAATGAGTGAGGAGGTACATGTTAGGAATGAGTATGTGAGAGGTACCTTGGGGGTGGTTGACATCGGCCAAAAGTGAGTGAGAATAGGTTGAGGTGGTAAGGGCACTTATTGAGGAGAGGGAAGGACGAGCCTGTTAAGTGCATTTCAGAAATGCAGGTGGTCAGAAGCACTCGGGGCAGGGGAGACTGAAGCAGACGTTGGGAACAGGTTGTCCATAAAGATGATGTAGTGTGTGGGGTGGATGGGGACCTGGTGGGAGATAGAAGGGAGTAGAGGGCTAGAACCCACAGAACCAACCCTGCCACAGGTAAAATTAGGGTTTGATGATGATGGTGATTATGAAATGTTAATTGTGTTTCACGACATTCCATGCAATATTTCCGGATTACGTAATTGAGTTTCTTCCCTCGTATTGGTAATTGAGCAACGTGTATTGTATCAGCTGGCACCAGTGCGATAACTTCTTCGTTTTGGTCAACTTTATCCACCAGAAGTGTATTTATGCAGTCAACCCATTTTATCTTGAAAAGGATATTAGTAGTACTGTGTTATTGTTGTGACGGCTGTATTATTGTCGCGCTAATTGCCTTTGATATTATTTTCAATGTAGATGAACTATCGGTGCTCATTATAAAGGTAAGTAAATTATTATCATTTAAGAAGAATTAGCAATAGCATTTAACTGAAGTTGAACTATAAATGCGATTAATTGGCTGTTACTTGTTTATGTGAGGAACCGCTTTGTAAGTCTACTTTCAGATGTTATGCCTTAATGTACCTTATTCTTATTATTTATGTGCCGTTCTATTTCTTCTTTTAACTCTGAAATTCCAAATAAAGAAATGCTGTGACGTTACTTAGTTTTAATGTCAGATTGTGCGCTTAAAGTATTTAAATTTAATAGATAACTGAATAAATAATATATAGTGTAACGCTATAATTTGACGATCAACTGCGTGTGTATTTAAACTGTAGGTTTATCATCATCATCATCATCTCACCCTTCTCCCGCCTGAGGCAGGGTCGGGTCTGCGGGTTCTAATCCTCCACTCCCGTCTATCCCCAACCAAGTCCCTCTCCACCCCACAGGCCTCCATGTCCTTTTGCACCACCTGCTCCCACGTCCGTTTTGGTCTTCCTCTACCTCTGGTGCCCCCAATTACCTTCAGTCCCACAATGGACCTAGTAAGCTCCTCCTCATCACATGCCCGTACCACCTCAACCTATTCTCTCTCATCTTTTCTGCAATATCTCCCACCCCCAAGCTACGTTTAATGTAATCGTTTCTAATTCTATATGCTCGTGACACCCCACTCATGTAGCGTAGCATTCGCATCTCAGCCACTTGCATTTGCTTTTCATGGTTCTTCCTAACTGCCCAACACTTTGATCCATACAGCATAGCTGGCCTAATAACGGTTTTGTAAACTTTGCCCTTTAGCTTTATTGGGACTGGGAGGTCACACAGGACCCCACTTGCCTGTCTCCACTTCAGCCATCCTGCCTTAATCCTACTGGTCACATCGGAATCTATTTCCCCGTTGCTCTGGACAACTGATCCAAGATAGCGGAATTCTTGCACCACTGGAACCCCCACTCCCCCACAATGAATCTCACCCCCTTGCCCATGACCACTAAAATTGAAAGCTAGGTACTCCATCTTCTTCATGTTCACCTTAAGGCCCCCTCCTTCCATTGCTGTCTTAATGTCTTGTAGGCCCTTTTGTGCATCTTCCCTGGACTCCTCAAGCCTTCCCACATCATCTGCAAATACCAGACACTGGGGGGCCCATTCCCCAATTCCCGTCAGCAGCTCATCCATTACTAGAGTGAATAAGTATGGGCTAAGCACTGACCCTTGATGCCAACCCACCTGCACATTGAAGCTAGCAGTGTTTCCCCATGCTGTCCTCACCCTAGTGATGGAACCTTTGTACATATCCTGCAGTATCCTAATGTGGCCTTCATCAACCCCTTTCTTTCTCAAAACATTCCACACAGCCTGTCTTGGGACACTATCATGTCTTCTCGTGGTCAATGAATACTGCATGAAGGTCCTTGTTTGCTGCTCTATGCTTTTCTACCATCTGTCGCAGAATAAAGATTGGTTCGATGGTGGCTGTAATATTTCATTTATGACTCGCTCCCACAGCTTCATAGAATGGCTCATTAGCTTTATGCCCCTATAGTTTACACAGTCCTGGGCATCGCCTTTGCCCTTGAAGTAGTGGAACTATGTAGCTCTCTTGCCATGCAGATGGCATCTCATCACCATCTGCTATCTTATTGAAGAGCTTCCCTAGCCATGTAATACTGGTGGTCCCCAAGATGTGCCAAACATCCATTGGGATCCTATCAGGGCCTACTCCTTTTTGACTTTTCATCTTTCGGAGGGCTTGGACTATCTCATCTGCTCTCACCCTGTCCACTGCCTGTGGAGTTATTGGGTTGCTGTTTGTGCCCATTGCACAGGTGGCAGCATTTAAGAGGCCACTGTAGTATTCCTACCACCTTTTGACTACCTGTGCAGGTTGGAACAGGACCCTACCATTGGCATCCTTGACCGTTATAGCCCTGGTAATGTCCATACTAGTTTTATCCCTTGTCTTGGCCAGTCTAAAAATGTCTTTCTCTCCTTCCCGTGTCCCCAACTTTTCGTATAGGGCCTCATACTTCTGGTGTTTGGCCAGGGCAATGATCCTCCTGGCGTTTTTCCTTGCCTGAATATATTCTGTCTTTGAAACCTGATCCCCTATTTCCCTCCATCTATGGAAAGTTACCTTCTTCAATTTGGTGGGAGTTTTCACTTCCTCATTCCACCACCATGTCTGCCTACCCTGGTAGGTGCCACCTATTCTATGCCTACCTAGCAATGTCTCTCCACATTTCCTAATCTTCCTAGCAACCCTGTCCCACATGGCATTAGGTGACCCCTCCCAGTCCCAGTCTACCTGACTGCAAACCTGCTGCTGAAGTTCATCTGCCATGGTGGGCGACTTCCACCACCTAATGACTGGTTCTCCTTTCCATGTATTTTTCTTAACTATCCCCTTAATAATCCCCTTAATTCTGTCATAAGCAGCTTGTGGCCACTGTCCTTCTGAAAATCCTCACTGGGTAATGCCCAGCAATCCTGGATCTCTGTCCTGTGTTGCTTCCCCACCATGAAAAAGGCTATCTGGGACCTCCCCTGTGGTGACTGGAAAGTGATCAGGTGCTTTTCCCTCTTCCTGAACCATGTACAGTGGTACCCCACTTAACGAATGTAATTCGTTCCAGCGATACGTTCGTTATAAGGGGTGTTCATTGAGCAAAACACAATTTCCCATAGATTTCTATGTTATATTGTGTAATTCGTTCCAGGTTGCCACGAAAAATTGTGAAAATTGTTAAGAAGTTAAAGACAAAGTCCAGTGCTGATTGTTTAAGAGCAAAAACACTCTAGGACCCATTTTTGGGGGTTCATACTTCACAAATACAGTCGAAATCGTTTATAACGAACTTCAAGGGACCAGCTGTTTTTGTACATTGTAGCCAATGTTCACTAAAAGCGGTACTATTGATTTTAATGAAGTTTATTACAGTAGGCTATAATTATTGTAACGGGTATATTTATTTGCATATGACATCACAATTTACAGTATTAAAAAATTCAGAGCAATATCCATATTGTACATAGGCATGTATTGTGTAATTTTAAAATATAGTATACAAGTGCATGGATACAGTATATAGAGTGTACAGTATGTAAATTCAAAAAAAGGTTGGTTGGCGTCTAACTTGTAGTGCTGTGAGGAATTTGTTTTCAATTGATGAGGAAATGCCTCAGAAGGCTTCCTTAAGAGTTTGGGGTGTGTCAGTTGTGTGAAGAAATGCTCTTATGGTTGAACAAGCAGCATACACTTCAGCTACAATAGGAATTTTTCCAAAATCATTTTCTGATTCTTGGGAAACATCTTCAGGATGTATCTCTTCAGTTTTCTGGTGACACTGAAGGATATCAATATCTGATAATTCTTCACATGTAATGATCTCATCATCCACCTCCACATAGTCATCAGCAGAGCAGTCAGAACTGAGAAGGGAAACAACAAGTTGCAAATCGCTGTGTGCATGATCTTCACATGTGGTTCTGGGTTGTACATCCTTGTTTAGACAATGGCAAAAACAGTTGGCAATGGTCTCCTTCCTCACAGAATCCCATGCCTTTGATATCATTAATATAGCATCAAGAACACTAATTTTTGTATCATCCTTATTTTCTGTTTTGTCTATGACTTTGTAAACCAGTTCTTTTCGAAATGATACCTTCAGACTTCGGATAACTCCTTGGTCCATTGGCTGAAGAACAGACGTGCAGTTTGGAGGCAGGAAAAGGAGTTTAATTTGTTTCAATCCTTCAACTGGAGGATGGGATGGGCAATTGTCCACAAGTAAAATTATACATCTTTTTTGCTACAAAAGTTCCCTGTCCCAATTTTTAAGAGTCTTTTCAAAGATAGTCGATGTCATCCAGGCCTTTTTATTGAAATCATAGTCAACAGGGAGATTATTAACATGTTTAAACATTGTGGCATTTTACTTTTTCCAATCACCAACAACTTTCTTTTTATAGAACCAGTCATGTTGGCTGCAACAAGAACTGTAACTTGCTCTTTTGACAACTTCCCCCCCACAACTTCCCTCCCAGCCCTCAGTTTCAGCCATACATTTTCAACCCAGTCACCCGTTATTGCTTGGTCAACAGCAGCTGACTCATCTGAAATTTTTGCATGAATAATATTATGCCGAGATCGAAATCATTGAATCCATGAAGTGGTGCACTTGAACGATTCCTTCTTCAGAAGTACACCAAATTGTTCAGCCTTTGCCTGGAGCATGGGCCCACTCACTGGTACATTATTTGCACGTTGTTGCTTGAACCATTCTAGCAAAGCATTTTCAATGTCAGTGTGATTAGATGAGTGAATTCGTTTTACCTTTCCACCCTTAAGAAATTGGGCTTTAAAATATTTCAAAAGGCACTCTAAATAGAAATGTGTTTGCTTTAGCCGATTTGTACATTACAAGCAACATTAGTGCTTTTTTCCCATAGGCTTTCATGGTTCCAACTATTTTGTTCTTTAAATCCGATTGTACATTATATCCGGTGTCATTGTAAACGATTTCGACTGTACTAGGAATTGCCCTGCAATGAGAAGGCAGTCAATTACTTGCAGTGTGCAGTTGAACGGTGCTTGTCAGCAAATGCCATGCATTGAGGGGTCCATCCCAAACTTCACTGGGGAGCCCCCAGTATTTTCCCCAAGGTGTCCTTACCCTGGCTGTGGAATGGAACCATCATATGAGTACATATCCTAAACTATTCGAATAAACCCTTTTTCTACCCCCTTTTGCATAATGCCTGTTGTGGAACACTGGTAAGCTTTCTCCAAGTCGATAATGATGGTATGGAGATCCTTCTTAGCGGCTCTATATTTTTCTATCATCTGCCTCAGAATGAAGATTTGTTCCATTGTGGACCTGCCTAGCATGAACCCAAACTGATTTCCACGGACACTAGTTCTATCCTGGAGGTGACATTCTATTACATTACATTGGTATAACTCATTGGATTAATACCCCTGAAGCACTCATACAGCCCTATACCATCACTGAACTACCACCATGTTTTACAGAAGCTGTGAGGCTTTTCACTTCAAGTTCACAATTCTTTTGTTGCAACACTTTTTGCCTCCCATTGTAGCAAAAAGTTATAAACATGCTTTCATCAGTTAAAATAAATTGATTCCAAAACTGTTGGTCTGTGTTTTTGTACATTTGAGCAAACTCCAAACATTTCTTTCAGTTGTCTGGACTCACATAATATTTCCTCCTACATGTCTGGCCATGGTTCCCTGTTTTTCAGGACACTATGCACCATACTTGGGTACACAGTTATTCATAAATCCATCTCCAGTTCAGAAGCTATTTGTAGAGCACTGCATTTTGGGTTCTCTTTTGATTTTTCTTAAAATTCACCTTTTATCTGCATTACTCTGCTTGGATGGGTGTCCACTTCTAGGATGACTTTTATGCATTCTATGAGTTTTACATTTCTTTATAATATCAAAACTGTTGACTTAGCTAATTGAGTGTCTTTACTGACTTCATGAATATATTTGCATTGATTTCTTAACCTAATAACAACCTGTCACTCACTTTCACATGTTTCCTTGCTCTTCCTCCCCATTTTCACTTCATTTGCATGAAACTGACCACCACACAGACCATATGAAAGGGAATTTACATGTCCATTGCACTTTGGGGAAATTATGTTGACATTTTTTATTGCCCAAATCAAATTAAGGCTACAAATCAATAGATTTCAATGGCATGTCTGAATACTTTTTGTGCATGAATATGGTGAGGGGGTGAAGTCAAACTGCATTTTCATTGGAAAATAAAATATTTCTTCAATGCCACTAGGATTTCACAATTCTGTGAGACCCAATTAATGTATTGAATGTTTTTAATTATATTTATTCATTATGTGAGGAAATTACAGATGTAAATGTCATATTCTTACAGATGTAAATGTCATATTCTAAACTCTTATGCTATAAGGTATACATCCATTTACTAAAGATTAAAAAGACCTAACTGATCTAAAAATGAGTGGGTCACAATTGGTTCTTTCAAAAACGCTGCAATTTAGCTAAAAAGTATTCATTACTAACATGCATGCTCTAAACACCTAAGCTGTAAAGTATACATCCATTAACTAAAGATTAAAAAGACCTAACTGATCTAAAAATGAGATCATAATTGGTTCCTTCAAAAATGTTATAATCTAACTAGAAAACATTCAATGCTAATATGCATGCTCTAAACACATTTGCTTCTGCTAGAGGAAACCCTATATAAAAATCAGTATGGTTTTCTTATCTGACTGTTGGTGCTGTTGGTTCCAGGGTTGTCCTGTTGAATCTTCTTTCCTATGGTAGACTTCCAGGTTTGGTGCAGGTGGTCCTCTTCAAGATTCTCTGGTGTGGCATCCTCCTAAGGCAGGAACTTGCTATGGATTACTTATCCAGGGAGAATGTCAGTTTTTCTAAGCTTGAGTCAATGTTCAGTGTTCTTTAGCATCTTGGCATCACTTCTGGCATTGGGTCCTCACTCTCTCAGCATCTCCTCTGGCAAACGTTTCTCCTTCTGTTTTTTGTCTCCTCTTTCCTTCTGCATTTCTTTTTATACTTGCTGTATTCCTCTTCTATTGGTTTCAGGGAGGGTTTTTTTTATTAGGGGTGGTTTGCAGCTGCTTTCTATAAAAGGTTTTTAACCCTCCTTAATTGATTTTTATCAGGGTAGCCATTTATCTTGGATGATAGTATAATAAGGTATAATTTTCTTTTGACAAAAGAAATTGGGCTTTGCATAAAATATGGTTGCTACATAAAATAGGGCAGCTGCTTTCTATAAAATATTTTTAACCCTCCTCAATTGATTTAATCAGGGTGTCATTTATCTTGCATGAAAGTATGGAAAACTATAATTTTTCTTTGACTTATATAGAGTAGGGGTCATCTGGGGCAATAATTCTCACTTTAGAGGGGTTATTATGGGCTTGACGCTCTGGTTAAGTGAAATTGATGATTCCCATAATTTTGGTGGGGGTTTTCAAGTGTTCTTAATTGTTTAAAATTTATGATGACTTTTTATTTGGGGTAAGTTATGGGGTGTGGGGGTGGTCCATTAATTTATTAAGATGTAGGGTTTGGAGGGGAATTATTTGGGAAAGCTATGGGGGGTAGTTTATTTTTCTGATACTGAATGGGGGTTGAGGGGGATACTGGGAGAAGTCACAGGGGGTAGTTGACACATGCAAAATGTAGCTTTAGAAGTAGGAGTAGACTTGGGACATCCAGACACTTGACTGAGAAGGCAGGGATCCCATCAAGGGAACATGAGATAGAGCAGTGTTTCTAAATCTTTTTGAAGCCAGGGAACAGTAAGCTGTGACATTTTACTTCAATGGAACACTTACAATTCAACATAAAAAAACTTTATAGCAGGTTGTACACTTTCTACACTTGGTACTTATTTAGGGTTGCCATAATTGTAAGACAACCAACAGGGACACCCCTGCTAAAAATATTTTATCCTTCAAATAAGTTAGTGAAAGGATTATGCATTCTTATTTATAATAGAGGACCCAAAAACCATGGGGATCAATGGTAGATCATTCCCCAACAGTCAGTTCACTGGCAAAACGTGGTGAGCATCATGGATGCATCTGTACCAAATCTAGGTACAGACAAACCTCATCTATGGACTAATAGGGGTGGATCTGGGCTTAAAAATGAATCCAACTTTAATTGCTTTCCACACTTGTACTGCTCACAAATTTATTAATTTTCTTAATGTGTGGAGGATGGAAGGACTATCTGTTGCATCAAGAATTGTAGCAGAGTGTCAATGGAATCTCTACACACATTTTGGTAACACCTCCTCTTCAGAGTTTGTTGCATCCAATGTCCATTGATGGGGGAGTCCATAAATGAGAGGTTTGTGTCTATGTACAGTATATATGCAGTGCAGAATGCATGCAAAAATTTTAAATTGACCTGGACAAATACTGTCTGACAGGAACACTGGGACACATACCTCAAATCAAGAACATGTCTCAGTTGTGGGACGTATAGCAACCCCCTATACTTACTACCACTTCATATAACTGTAAAACGATCAACTATGTCATTTGCATTTGCTGATTACAATCCTATCCAAAAATTATTTTAAATTTCATTGATTTTTCCAACACTTCTATTTGTGCATTTCATTTTTTTTTTGTGGAACACTTGAAGTGGTTTCAAGGAACACCAGTGTTCTGCAGAACATGCTTTGAGAACCACTTAGGCTCAACCCTGGAGGTCCAGACATGCTAGGCATAACAACGTGGGGCCCAGGACTATCATTAAGAGCAGGCTCAGAAAAAGGGTTCACAAGATTAAGAACCTGCGGAATTCCTCACTGTGATACTGGGATTCCTTGAGATTGTATGTGGTTTTCATACATGTTTCAGGGGGCTACTGTGAAGCACCATAGTCCAACCACAAGGTGAATTTTGGGTGTAGCACAATCTAAAGGAATTTCCATATTTAGTTTTTCTTCATTTAAGTGTATTGAATTGAAAATATATTTTATTATTGGTGACTTTTTATTGTTATGATGGTCTAGTATGAACAGCAGTGTTGCTTTCTTCATCATTTCTTGTTTTTGTTTGGTATAGATTCATGACCAAAAAGTTATCAGTGGCCAGTTTATTCCAAGAGATCATGCTCATCTTGTGACTTTTGTTGAATCTCATCTTACCCTTTGGAGAAGAACGAAAGATGGAGGATTTGATTGGATTCCTGGATTAACTTCATGGGTTGTGGAGTAAGCCTAGCAGCCATAACATGATGAACCCTTCAGAGGCTGCTCACAGGAGATCAGGTAGGTGAAGAGGATGTAGGAGATGGGAAATTTGCAGCACCCAACGTTTTTCACCAACACTCCATATTGGTACTAACGTGGGCTTGCATTGCTTAACTTCAGTGATTTCACAGGAACCGGTGTCCAATGCAACTTGGCTTGCACTTGGCATCCCAATGCAACTTGGCTTG
>JAAFCE010008077.1:13687-23737 GCA_013389805.1 Trigoniulus corallinus
TCCTCTCCACTCTTTCTCACTCTCCTCTCTTCTCTGTGTGTCCTGCTCTCCGTCTCTCTCCACTCCTCTCCACCCTTTCTCACTCTCCTCTCTTCTGTGCTGCGCTCTCCATCTCTCCCCGGCTCTCCACTCCTCTCCCTCCTCTCCACTCTTTCTCACTCTTCTGTGTGTCCTGCTCTCCGTCTCTCTTTCTTCTCGCTGTCTCTGTCTCTCCGCTTCTCTCTTTCTCCTCTCTTCTCTCTTTGTGTGTCTCTGTGTATGTCCTTGTCTCTCCTCCATCACTCTCTCTCTCTCTTGTTTGAAACTTTTATTCTGTCCTCCCCTTCTAGTTTTGTTGGAACTCCTCATCTCACCTCTGGTTAACTTATCTACCACCTTCTTCTCTTCTACTTCATTTTCAACTACCTTCTTAATCTTTAAGAAAGAATTTCAAAAATTGTTTTTCCGTTTACACTTTTTGTTCCACTCTCTCTCTCTCTCCCTTCTCACTCTCTCTCTCTTTCTCTCTCTCTCCCTTCTTAACCTAACTGTGTGTAAGTCTTTCTCTCTCTCGTTTGGTTGTTTAATTTTTTCTGCTTTTTAACTCTGCAGGGTATTATACCATTCATTGTTGAATGCCACCTTTTTAAATACCTAAGAAACATCCCTACTGAGTTAATAGTATTGCAGTATCATTGGCTTCGTCTGTCGTAAACTAGCAGGTGCAGTATCAAAAAGTTGAGGCGGGTTTTTTTGGGTGTTACTTGATTGAGGTGTGCAGTTTTTGGTTGTTTTTTTTACCTCGTATATCATTAAATTGTGGAGCAATGTAGTTTAAGAAGAGTTTTTTTTTCCTCTCTCTCCACACGCATAAGAAACAGTTTGAATCGACAATAGGCAAAAAAAGAATTTAAATATCTTAAAGAGTATAACTATTATCGTTATAGGCCAGTATTATTATTATTATTATTATGAACGTATTTTAAACCTCTGAAACCCCCCACGTGGTACTGTGGAGATTTTTTTTTTTGTAGTTAGCTTTTTGTTTCTTTTCCTGAGCAATATTTTCAAGGATTTGTGTCATGACACAAGGTTATAGCAGAAACTCAAGGTGTGATAATTATAGGAGGTAATGCGCCCTTTCTGAGCAGCACACATTTTAAGAAGGAACATTGTAATAATAATATCTTCTCCTTCGTGCTCCTCTCTTTTTCTCGTGATAAATTAAATTGATGCATTTCCGTGGTTGAATTTTGAATGTCGGATCATTTTTCCTCCCAACATGTAGTTGCGTAGCTCATCCACCATTTTTTTAATTGCTAGTGTGATAATTGTTCAGCTGTCAGAAGGTGAAGGTTTATCTCTGTTCTGATGAATTATATTTAAATTTGAAAGAGTAAAATCTCTATCAATATAAATAAATAAATAAATAAAATGTCTAATATTTTTATATCGATTAATAATTAAGGGATAGAATGTAATTGTATTTTTTTTTTTCCCCCTACTGCTCGGTCACATTTCTCACATCACGCGGGAAAAAACGCGATTTTCGAAATTTGTGCGCGTTCTAAATTCCTTTGTCAAGTTGTCGGTGTTCTGTTGTTAATGTCTCGAAGAATTTCAATTTTTATTGCGATTAATTTGAAATATGGGAATAATTTCTTAGTGAATTTAAGGTAATAATAGTAGTAGATTAAGTAGTGATGCAAGTTTAGCAAATTTGAACGTATTAAATTAAGATTAGGTGCTTCGATTTGTAAATTCGATTCGTTAACCCTAACGCGTTCTTTCCGCCATGAAGAAACAACAACAACAACCGAAGTCGCGGTAAGTTTTGTGTTGTTTAAATTAAAAAAACAAAATAATCTTTTATGAAGTATACAGTACTTATTTTCGAGCAAATAACTTGTTTACTCGTGATGTTGTTAGCGATTGTGTAGATACGGTTAACTAGTTAAACGTGTTGATGAAGGAAAGTAAAGGTGTGGTTAAGACGCATGCGTTTTACGCTGGCTGTTGTCTGCTCAACAAGATGGTAATCCATAATTG
The DNA here is from genome assembly GCA_013389805.1 of Trigoniulus corallinus. Lineage (NCBI taxonomy): Eukaryota > Metazoa > Arthropoda > Diplopoda > Spirobolida > Trigoniulidae > Trigoniulus > Trigoniulus corallinus. The sequence continues at coordinate 15,716 of JAAFCE010008077.1, forward strand.
AATTTTTTAAATTAGAAAGAGAGATCAACGTTTCTCTCTTTTAGTGTTGTATTTATTCTCTTTTTCTGTATCAACCGCTTATTTGTAGATCAAGCGTTTTATTGAATTGTCTTGTTAGTAGTGTTCTGCCGGGGAAAAACAGGAAAGGAAACGATTGAAATAGTTAGGACGGGGTACTATTCGTGGAGGTCTTCTGGTAGGTTGTCTTACTCCAATACAGTATGTATTTCTTTCGTTGTTGCCAGGAATTTCTGCTGAACTCATTTTGTTTTTGTGTTGAATGAGCTTTCCACTATTTTTCAAGACGACGACGACGACATGATTGATGATATAGTAATGTTTTTGCAGAAGGTCCTCCTCGTCCTCTCCTTTCCTCTATTCCAGCACATGGTGGTGGTATTAAAAAGAAATTGCTGTTTGCCTGTGCCTGCCTGCCTCAGCTTTTGGTAAAGTCGGGTATTTTTTTGTTCTTCCATGGACAGTCATCTGGTATTTCACCTAAGTGTATTTATTTACTTGTTGTGGTGTATATAGTGGAAAAAAGAAGGGATTTTTCGTTTCAGTGAGGTTATGCGGCTGTGTGATGGTGGTAGCTGTTGTCTCTCTCTCTCTAGCTCGCTTTCATCTTAGTAAGTTGTTGGGTCATTGGTGTTTTTTTTTTCCTGTTGAGATCCAAGTTAGTTTGCCATACACCTCCTTGAAGGAGAATTAATGGATTTTAGTATGTAATAAAAGTGCAGGGGTTGTAAGAAAGAGAGGCAAAGAAAGAAAAGAGAGAGAGAGAGAAGAGGGGAATGATAAAGCAGCTCGAGCAGCTTTTTATTTGTGTCCTAAATAATGAAAGTCTCTTTCCACAACTCCCTTTTCACTCTGCATCTTTCTGTCGGTCATTTCTCTTTAGCTCAAGAAAGCAGCAGTCCAAGAAAAGAAAGTCCTTGGTTCGGGTGTAGCCTCCACATCCTCCTACTCCTCTGTCTCTCTCTCTCTCTCCTCCACACCAAGATTTTAAACACATCTTTGTGTTTACACCTGTCTTATGAGGATCTAGGTTAGTGCAGAAAAGAAAAAAAGGTTCCTTTTGAAATAGGATTTTTACATAAAGAAGTTTGGTTGGTGGTACTGTGTTGTTGTATGTTGTAGAGTTTATTCAGGTGTAAAAACTGCATGTGGTAGTTAGTAGTTTGAATATTTCTTAGGGTTTTGTTGTTTCCCCCTCCACCACCTTTTTTTTTCTTTTGAAGGAAATTCGTAGAGTGGTGAAGAAGAGGAAAGGGGGTGGAAAATCCTTTTTCAAATTTTGAATTTGTTATTGGAAACTCCGGTTCCTCCCCCTCTACTCGAATTTTTTTTTTGTGTGTGTGCGCTGTCCGACATCAAGGTCATAGCATACTCTGTGTATTTCATGAGTTGAATATATGAAGAAAAGAAAAACATATTTTATAATTGAAGTTGTTCTGCAAGTTATGCTATAAGACCTGCCTGCCTCTGTAGGGCCCAGCGCAAAATGAGACGCAGTCTCCGCAGGTGACGGGAGCGGCAAATTGCGCTGGACACACCAGTTCTCTCGTCTGATCACTGAAGTTAAGCAACGCAACCCCAGTTAGTACTCACGTAGGTGGCCACTTGGGAAAACTGGGTACCGCTAGTATCCAAAAATCGTCGCATTAGTGTAGTGTCTGTGCAGTCCCTGCATCAGAACTACACAGTGGACGGGACTCTAATGACGTTGTAGTTGAAGGGCCGTAAAACACCATCAAACAAACAATCCGCAGGTGACGCAGGGTGGTGACTCACTATAAATTTCTGTGGCTCACATGATAGTACGTAGTTGCGCATGTTAAGTCGTAGGGTGACGTGACTCAGTACCTGCGCCAAGTGACCCTGCGAAGCAGAGAAGTACTCTTGTTATTTGATGCAAGTATGGTGAAAAACTGCGATTCAATGTGCGGTGATTGCCTGCTAGCAGAATTTCGCAGGGCTGCTACACCCTGCGTCTCATTTTGCGCCTTGCCTAGCACTCTTGGTAACTGCGTCAGTAGTTCTAGGTTCCATACTGGACCGAGGTGGGTTGGTTTCTTTCGGGCGAGAGAGAAGCCCCGAGTGTGCCTTCTTTCGGATGAGAAGTAAAAACCAAGGCCCAGTGTGGTGTGCACGATGTTACACCATTGCACTGAAAAGAACCCTCTCTACTATGCAACGGGTAGCTGAGGTAAAAAAATTCCAAGGAGTAGGAGCTCGCCCCTTCCCCCGGCGTTGGTTGAATGACCCAACGAACACTAGCCTGACGATCAATAAGCAGAGGGGTTGCAGCTTTGGTCGGCAACCGGCTGTGGAAAAACTGTCCAGTAGGCCGCCCTTGTGACCCTTCAGAGGGACAAGATGGGTACCCGATCCTGCCATAGGCGGGAAAAGGATTTGGAGTTGCTTGCTTTGCTTCTGCAAGCTATGCATGCTACGTGGATCAGAGTGTTGGGCAGTGAGTCACCCACGTCAATAGAATGCAAGTAGCCGAAATGCGAATGCTGTGGTGTATGCACGGGGTGTCGAGAGCTGATTGAACTAGGAATGAGTCTATTAGAGGTAGCCGGGGGAGGGGGACATCGCGGGGAAAATGAGGGAGAGCAGTTGAGGTGATATGGACAGAATGAGAAAAGGGGAGGGGAGAGGTCCGTTAGGTCCATTTCACGAATGCTGGTGGTTGGAAGTACCCGGGGCAGGGGAGACCGAAGCAGATGTGGAGGCGATTTGTCCGTAAGTATGTGGTAGTGTTTGGGTTGAACGGGGCCTGGTGTGTGATAGACGGGAGTGGAGGGTTAGAACCCGCAGACCCGACCCTACCACAGGCGGGTTAAGGGTATGATAATAATGATGTTCTGCAAGCATTTTTTTTTAAAAGAACCCCCCCCCCCCCCGCTGGTGCAAGAGGTAGCTTGTTCGATTGTACGTCACTGGTTCCAGGTTCGACACTGGATGGTGGTGCGTTGGCTGTTTTCGGTCTCCCCCCCCTCTCTCCCTCCTTCGTAAAAGAGGGAGAGATAGTGAGGTCAAGAGTGCACCTTCCATCGGATGGAAGTAAAGCCGGTGCCCTATCGTGTGGTGTGTACCATGTGGCCCTCTCTACTATGAAACGGGTTGATCAGAGGCCAACTTCTCAGGTGTAGGAGCTCGGTGTAGTGCCGCGCCCCCTCCCCCCCACCCAACGAATAGTAGGCCGGCAGTCGATAAGCATGCGGGTTGCAGCTTTGGTCGGCAGCCGGCTGCTGGAAAATGCTGTCCGATAGATCTCCGGTGTGTGTCTATTCAGAGGGACGAGATGAGTACCCTACCCTGCCTTGGGCGGAGAGAAGGTTAGGAATTGTGTAGCTTTGAAGCTGCGTTAGTGGTTGCAGGTTCGATACTGGATCGAGGTGAGTTGGTTGCTTTACTAGGGGGGAGAGAGAAAGGTCCCGAGTGCGGTTTGCGTTGTTGTAATGGAAATGAAGCCAACCGTGTGTGTGCGCGATGTTGCCACGGTATCGAAAAGAACCCTCTCCACATGAAACCAGGAGATCGGTGCAAAATTTTTAGGTGGAAGAGGTGCGCCCCCTGGCGTCGGTGGAGGAAAAGTGCCCCCCTCTCAATGGTTATTTTTGAAAAACAGAGAGTCCACCCTCTGAAAGAGAGGACAAAGTTTAAAATTTGATTACACGTGGTGGACGGTTTTTTTTATTTAATACAAAAAAAGAAGAAATCATTTGTAGTCTCTTTCAAAGAAATGACCATAACTTCAAAAAAAAAAAAATAGACAATAGCCACTGTCCGTCCGCCCATCGTCTCCTCTTCACACAAATTCATCACTTCCTGTGTCCATCCTTTTTGCTGTTGAAATTATTGCACTTTTTCTTTTCTCCTCCTCTTCTTACTTTTGACGTGCGTGGGTTCAAACCCTCCACCCTAAAGACCGGGGGTTTGAGGGTATCTGTAGTGTATTATTGTGGTGGTCATTTGCTGTTAATTAAAAATGGATAATAATGACCACTGTATTTTCGGTTACGTATTCAAGGTATGTTGGGTTCGACCCTCGTCCTCTTCGCCGCCTCCCCCACACGTATTTGTTTGAGATATGGTAATTATATAGCACTCATTTAATACTGCTGGTTTGATAAGGAAATAGTGACCACCACAACTGCCCTCTCTCTCTCTGCGGTGTGGATGGACACTGATGAGAGCACAGAGTGAATCGGCCGGCGGCGACAACTGCTGCTGCTGCTACTTTTACTACGTGTTTGTGGCCAGCATGCGGTCCTCTTCGTTAGCACCATCTTCGATTGTGCCGTTGTTGGTTCTGGTAATGGTCAGTTGAGATTCTGAGGCGTAGTGATGAGTGGGAACGGGTTGATAGCCGGTGGCCGTGAAACACCACCTCTGTATCAGTTTAGTCTGTGTGAGACAAAAAAAAAGGTCGAAAGGGGTTTTTTTTCGGGTTTAATGTGTTTTGTCCCGCGTGTTGTTTCATTTTCTGGGAGGGGTAGGAGACTGACCTGCAGGACTCCCAAAGTTAACAATACTAAGATGACCACGAAGATACTGCTGGCGATGATGAAATTTTTGATGGTTGAGGTCATCGGTAAGGAATGAGATTCGTCTTCGGACGACGTGGAGGTGGCGCCATCTTGTTTGGAATCCATTTCTGTCCGGCGTTTGTTGGCCATGGGTGTCACCACGCATGCGTCTGAAATGATCATTGTTATTTAGAAGAAAAAAAAATCTTTTTTTTCCGCCTATGATAGGTCGGGACGCGCCATATCCCATTTGTCCTGTACCTATACCCTCCACACAGGAACGGAATATTTCAACGGTAGCTTGATGTAGCCAGCTAACGTCCACTCGTTTATTTAACGTTTGACCTGTTACCTGCTTAAGGTAATTTACCGGTGTCATGTGGTTGGGGGGGGGGGAGAAAGACGACGGGGGTGGCAACTCCTACACCTGGGAATGTTGCTGCCGGTATCTACACGTTCATTTTTACACTATCCGTGTAGGAAGGGTTCAATGTGGTGGTCAGTGTCGTCACTAGGGGGTGCGGGGGTTGCGGGCCGCACCGGGTGACACCACTCACACCATGACAAATGGGGTGACACCAAAGCAGTAGAAGCGGCTTTTTTCGGGAGAGGAGGTGACGGTGACGCCAACCCTAGCGACGCCGCTGGTGGTGATGATGACGTTTCCCTTGACCCTTTCCCTTCCTTCCTCACTGACCACTCAACTCTTAGACCAAAGTCCTTCAAGGTGCCAATGAGGAAGAAGAAGGATAATAAACAGTGTGGTGGCAGCAGCACTGTGCCGCACGTCATCATCTACCGGATGGGGAATTGAACTCGGTTCACCTGCACATCAGGTAGAGAATACCGCCTTTTTGTCTTCAGAACTTTTTAGTTAATTTATACCACCGTCCACTGGATGCGCACTTGTGTGTAGTGTGTCCATCCTCGTTCTGTTTCTCACCTGTCAAATGGTCACAGTGACAGCACTCCGTGGTCCTTCGTTGGGTGCAACACGGGACGCAACGTTGTAAGAGTGGGTCATATTTCAAAGGTGAGACGCAAGAGGTGCAACTAAAGGCATCAGGTCCGTGACACGATAAACATTTTTTGTGACACGGTTTGCATGTCTGAAAAAGAAAAAAAAAGTGCATTGGTCAACTGTAATGATGTTGGCTGGCGGTCATTGGAGATGAAGTGTGGGGGGGGGGGGGGGGGGGGTTGTTGGGGGGGGGGAGGGGGGGGGGGGGGGGTCAGATGTGCCCTTGTCCAAATTCAGGCTTTTAATAAAAACCCCCTCCCTCCTTCCCTCACTGACCTTGCTAAGGGGATTGTAGAATTGATTTCGTTCACAGGATTTGCAAATGCCACCGTCCAGAACTTGGTTGTTGGAACAGGACAGGCAGTCGTATGGTTCGCTTCCTGAGAAAAAGAAATGGAGCAGATTATGCGAGTGGGGGGGAGACACAGAGCCTTCATTGTCCAGTATGTGAATGGCGGCTAAGTACTACTGACCTCTGCATGTGGTGCATGATAGGTGGCAAGGAGCACAGTGGTCATTTGACTGCAAGTAGTATCCCAGAGCGCAAGGTTTCTGACACGATCCTTGGACCAGGATGGCGCCGTTGTAACACTGAGTGCAGGATGTCTTGTTGGCATTTTTACAGTTTTTGCAGGTGGCGTGACAGGATAGGCACTGGTTTGGTGACGATGACCTGTAAGACCTTGGGGTGGGTCCACCACGCGGAGGGTGTGTGAATGAGTTGGTTTTTTTTTTTTGTTTGTTGGACAGAGAATCGCCAACCTCCTTTTCATTCTCTATCTCTGTCTGACGGCTTGACCACCACATGAGTGGCCAACTTACCCTTCAGGACATCCATTGGTGCATATGTCATTTCTGAGACGAAACCCTTTCTTGCAGACGACGCATTGGTTCGGGCCTGGTCCCTGGCAAGTGGCACACGTGTCATGACACGGGACACATCGTCCTTCGTCTTGTTCCGCAAAGTGTAGTTTGGGACACCTGTCGACGCACACGTTTTGATAGAGGTATCTGTGAAGTTAAAAAAAAAAAAACACGCATCAAACTGACCACGAAGGAGTCCAACGGACGGCTATGATGATGAGGGTGTTTGGGATAGGACTGGACAACACTTACTTGTTGGTTGGACAGGAACTGCATTGAGAAAATGCTGGTCCGATACATGATTGGCATGAAATGTGACACGGAAGGCATTTGTCATATTTGGAGTATTTTCCTACCCCCATCCCAAAAAAAAAATATATATATATAACCCTTTTGTTTAATTCTTTGGGGTGGGGGGAGAATACATTCTTAAGAATACTGACCAGTGACACATTCGATTCCTAATTCTTCATTGATGAGTGGACGGCACAGGCCGTCTTGATTGTTGAGTGACCAACCTTTCCAACAGGACGAACATTTGTTGTCGAAGCATGTCTTGCAGTTGGGATGACAACTAATAATTAATTAATGAATGAATAGATGATTAAAAATAAAATATAAAGAATTTTTAATTAAATTTATATCGATAGCCATTGGTCATCTTGGATTAAAAAAAAAAAAAATAAGATGATATCCATCTACACTGGAACTTACCTGGTGTCATTTCATGGGGGGGAAATAGGAAGAAGGTGTAATAGACAGTAACAGGAATTGAATGTGTGTAGAAATTTATTTTAATTTTCGTTTTTTGTTTTTTTAAATTTCAGAAAAAAAAATTAATTTTTAAAAATTTTAAATGTGAGTTTTTAAATTTAAAAACCCTTTCATCACACACAAATTCACACTGGTTCTCTCACTACTTTACTACTACTAAAGAATTTCATTATTATTATTATAATTATTAATATAAGATTAAGATGTATATCTTAGATCACAGCATTTCTAATGTTCACCCCTCCCGTTTTTTTTTTCTGACTTCCTCGCTCCTCACGGGATTCGATCCCGCGAATGTCTCCGTCGCTGAAGGCGTGATTGGCAGCAGTAACAGCATGCAACGTAGTTTTGGTGACACGTTGCACGTCTCTGTGGCTGACCACTGGTTTGTATGTGTGTGTGGTAGTGAACAAAAACAAACAATCAAAGCGAGAGCGACCCTTTTCCCCCCCCCTCACTTCGGACCCACCGTAGTCATCTCGGTCGGAATAATGGCCGGCGATGGTCAGTCGTCTGACCCCAGTGTCATTCACGGGCCCGAGACTGTTTGTAGCACAGAGATAGGAGGAAATATCATGCAGCACATAAACAGGGGGTTGTTATTATTATTACTGGTGGGGAGGGCGGGTCAATCGGTCGGTGGCGGTAGTGGTGATGATGGTCAAGGTGTTGTCACGGAGCACGCACACAACAGGAAGTAGGTGGCGGTGGTGGTGGTGGTGGTCATGATGGTCATTATAATAAAAATCTGCGGTTGTAGCAAAAAAAAATGGCAAAAAAAAAAACAACGAATTATGTAACAAGCTTTAATGGCGGAAGAAG
>JAAFCE010008078.1:0-13121 GCA_013389805.1 Trigoniulus corallinus
CCCACCATCTTTTTTTTTCGGTTGTACTCCCCTTTCCTTTTTTTTTTTGGTCTTCATCTCTGTGTGTCCTTCTACCCCCTCTCCCTCTCACCCCACCCCACGTATTGGTATCCACCTCCCCTCCTTGTGAAAAATATTTCTTGTTAAAGATAATGTTCTGACACCCGGTCCTCATTACTGAGGTGCCCATTTAAATTGTAGCCCCATTGTGAGAGAGGGAACGGGTGCGAGCGCCGTTGTTGTTGTTAAACGGATAGGGTGGTCAAGGAGTTGGAGATTGGACATTTCTGTGAATTGCTGAACCGCTTTTTTTTTTTCAACTATTAGTCTCTCTCTCTCCCCTCTGTTGGTACATAGGTCCGGTGCACTTTTTTTTTCGCCTGTTCCTCCTGGCTGCTGGGCTCTCCCTCCTCTGTGATGGTCAAAACTTTTAATTCTCTAGATTACGGTGGTGTGTGGTATTTTAAAGATAATTTTACTAAATAGGAAATGGGGAGAATGGGTAGTAGTGGTTACGTAATTTTGGTCCTGAGAGAGGTACGGAAGAAGAAGAAGAAGAGATGGAGGAGGAACCGTCCCACACGCACACACGAAAAAAAAAATAATCTGTTTATGTTGGAGCGTCATTATGGCACACTGGCCGGTTTTTTTAAATAATAATAATAATTATGATTATTGTTATAATAATAGTAGAGGAAACTACTTCCGGAATGTTTTCTTTTTCTCTCTCAGGGCGATCACTGCCCGCCGCATTTGTGAACGTAGTGGTCCGTCAAGCATTTCTGATAATTATTTTATTTCTTTCCTCTTTTTTTTTCTGAATGGAAGACCAGCAGTGGACAAATTGTTCATGGTTTTTGGTGACTGACCCTAATTGAATTTTTTTTTTCGCCTTTCTCTTTTAATGGCGAGGTGCGTGCTACACGCCCACTGCACGTGCTCTTATAAATTGTGTTTAGCCATGGCAACGACGCTCTTCGTACCACCTGCTCACGTGACTGCCATTTATGGAATTCCATTGGATGATGATTGGCTAATTTTAAATTGAGGAATATTCTATATTGTTGTTCGAACGGAAGACGTCTTTGAGCACGTGCAGCTCTGCTAGACGTTGACCACGACACTCCTCCCACCATCAATACACGTGACCGAATTTCGATTGGCTATTGGCTGAGTTTGAATTGACTCGTCTCGATGGCGCAGGAAGTGGCGTGCTCGATTGTTGTTGTATCAGTGGTTCTAGGTTCGATACTGGACCGAGGTGAGTTGGCTGTTTTAACCGGGCATGAGAAGAGGGCCAGAGTGCACCTTCCGTCAGATGAGAGGTCATTCCGGTGCTCTACGGGAGCGGCGAATTCGTTGGACACACCAGTTCACGTCCGACCACTGAAGTTAAGCAACGCAACCCCAGTTAGTACTGACATGGGTGGTCGCTTGGGAAATCTGAGTACTACTACTGCTAATACCCAAAAATCGTCGCATTAGTGTGGTGTCTGTGCAGTCTCTGCATAAGAACTATGCTGTGGACGGGGCTCTTTGTAGTTGAAGGGCCCTAAAACACCAACAAACAACAACAACCGGTGCTCTACCGTGTGGTGTACCATGTCACCACTGCACTAAAAAGGGGGAGCAGCTTATTGCGTTGGGCACATCAGTTCTCGTCTGATCACTGAAGTTAAACAGCGCCACCCCAGCTAGTACTGACATGTGTGACCGCTTGGGAAAATCGCCGCATTAGTGTAGTGTCTGTGTAGTCTCTGAATTAGAACTACGCAGTGGACGGGACTCTAATGACCTTTGTAGTTGAAGGGCCCTAAAACACCAACAAAACAAAAAAAATCACTTAAAAGACTCCTCTCTACTATATGCAAGGGGTAGACCATAGGCAGATTAATCAGGTGAAGGAGCTCGGTGGGATGCCCCAACGAACCAACAGCAGACCCGACGATCAATAAGCATAGGGGTTGTAGATTTGATTGGGAGCCGGCTGCGTAAACGTACCGTTCAATAGATCGCCCATGTGTCCATCCAGAGAGACAGAATTGGCGGGAAAAGGGTTAGTAGGTGCTAGTTACTGAGATCGAAGAGGGTTGTAGTGGAGAACAATGGCGCTCGTGAAGAGATATTCGTGAAATACGTAAATTGTTCGATTTTGGGCAGGTTTTAAGAAGAGCGGCGTCGCCTGGATGACGTCACTGCTTTGTTTTACCTGTTTGAAGGCGACCTGCCCCAACCACCCACGATATATGCAGCTTTACCGTTGATTGAGTGCTCGGGAGGAGTTGTTGTTACCTCAGTGTCCTCTTCCCCCCCTTTCATTCTCTTTCACTCCCCCGTCATCCTTCGTGCCCCTCTGTCCTCTCTTCTTGCTTCCCATCTCCACCTCTCTTACCTTATTTAGAGGTGTCTAGTGTCGTAAATTTTGAAAAGCTCCACTCGTATTACGGTGACTCCTACGTCTCATCTCCACATTTTTAACCTATGCAAGTTCATTTGTTACTCTACACTGCTTTTCTCACTCTCCTTCTTGCTTGCTCCGGTCACAGAGAAGGGGGCCGAGAGAGGACAGGGTGGGACCAAAGAAGGGAAATTTTTTTTTATATGCTCCACTGGCGCCACTTAACGATGAAAGGTTTTAATTTGTGACAGAAAAGTTGACAGTTATGGCCGAAGTTGAGGGTGGGTTTCATTGGACGAATGTTATGTTCCTTATTTGTAAAGAAAAATAAGTGAAGGTTGGGTCCCAAGTGAAGGGGGACGGAATATGGTGATCAGTGAATGGCCTAACAGGGAGGAGGGAGTAGAGAGAGCGATGGGTGAATGAATATCTTTGGAGGACCCGACGTCTTTTGATGTTGGCGAAAACACATTAATCGTCTTTATTTGTTAGGATTTTTGAGAAACACCTCCACTCACTGGAAGCATCAAATGAACTCCCCTTCTTCCTTCCCACTCCCTCCCTTCCCCGTCTGTTACCTAGAGTATGTGGTTACTGACCTGATCAGGTGTCCAGTCTGCAGAGTTTGCCGGTTCCTCTGTCTCTTTCTACTTGCCTTTTAAATGTGATGTTTTTCCGACGTCTTCTCGTATTCCTTCATCTCATTCGTTGGGACGGCCGATCTCGGAATCGATCCAGCCAATGCCTCCGACGGGACGAGGAAAGGGTTCTCCTTGTCGTGGGCTCCCTCTTCCCGATGTCATCTAATTTAATGCGATGGTTAGCGTTTTTAATTTTGGTGTTAATGTGGGGGTGAAGAGGTCCACTTGTAGGGAGATTAGACGCACAGACGATGGCATTCCGAAACGGGACGATTCTCAATACGTTAAAAGGGGTCGTGTTGCGAAGAAACTGGTAGGCAGCTTGTTGGTGTTGTTTTTGTGGTCGACGGTGACATTAGGGTGGACATGTTCTTCACAGCCACACTCACCATTTTCGCCTCTGTCCTTCTCTGTGTGAGGGAATGGCGAATTGCGTTGGACACACCAGTTCTCGTCTGATCACTGAAGTTAAGCAGCGCAACCCCAGCTAGTACTGACAAGGGTGGCCGCGTGGGAAAACTGAGTACTGCTAATACCCAACAATCGTCATCGCATTAGTGCAGTGTCTGTGCAGTCTCTGCATAAGAACTATGCTGTGGACGGGGCTCTAATGACCTTCGTAGTTTAAGGGCCCTAAAACACCAACAAACGGCAACAATTCTCTGTGTTTGTTTTACTCTTGAACTATCCGGGAGCGGCTTATTTCGTTGCACCGGTCTCGTCTGTTCTCGTCCGATCACTGAAGTTAAGCAACGCAACCCCAGCTAGTATTAATATGGGTGGCCGTTTGAGAAAACTGGTTACCGCTAATCTCCAAAAATCGTCGCATTAGTGTAGTGTCTGTGCAGTCTCTGCATTAGAACTACGCAGTGAACGGGGGGGGGGGCTCTAATGACCTTTATAGTTGAAGTGCCCTAAAACACCAAACGAAGCAAACAAGCCGTCCCGTTCCTTGCTGAGTGCCCCATCATTAGGTATTTGTATAATCTATTACTAGCATGTTGGTGTGGCAGTGGATGTTTTTTCTTCAGTTATTCTAGGGGTAAGGTGGACTACTTACTGAAGATGGGCCGCCTACGTAGGGCCCCATCTTGACCACAGTATGGTGTATTAAGTAAAGAGGGAGGTTATATTTCACATCTTTTAACCTCTTTCTTTTTTTTCGGCTGTTCTTAGCAGTTCACTGGTAGCGTATTTGACTCGTGAGGGGGCAATTGGAGGTCGATTCTCTAGGAGAGCAAGATTGTTTTCAGGGTGTTTTTTCGCACTTTTGGACACGATGACCTATTAGGAAGCTTCCTACCATCAGACTCGACTCGATTGTATGGATACTCTACACCCTGGCGAAGGTGTTGCGAGCCCCCTTCTTCTCTTTCTCCCTTTCGTCCCAACCCAAAGACTTAATATCAGGAGGAGAAAAAGGGGTAAGGGATGAGGAGCATAGAGGGCGTAGAGGGGGAAGAGGCGGAATGTGATGGGGTGTGTATACAGTGAAGAGGGACAGACATATCTATGTGAAGCTTTTATCCCTCAGGTGTGACAGGTGAATTTTCACCCACGTGTTATTGCTAGGTAATGATTTGTTCCCTTGGCATCCATCGTCCCCCAGGTACACTGCGCACCTCCACACTACGTATTATGCTCACCTTTTTCTTTTTCATCTTAAATTTCTTCTCCACCCCACCCCTGTCTCTCACCTTCCTTAATCCACGCCTCACTTTTAACACCGTTTCAAATTTTGAGGACTACGCCCCGTCCCCACCCCCTCCTCTACCTCTCCATGCTATTTGTTGTGAATACGTCTTTTGTCCGACGAATTTTCTTCGCCTTTTCAATTCCATTCTTTCTTCTTCTTCTTCATCTACATAATAAGAAATATTTCTTGAAATTTTGTAAGTTACTGTTCTCTGCTGTCACCTCCTTCACCTCTCTCGCTGTCTCTCAATGCGGTACTCCAAAACAACTTAAAACTTATTCAAGTAAGTTGTGAACCGCCCCTCCTTTTCCTCCAGTCTTGCCGCCATTTTTGCAATGGCTGCTGTTCTTTTCTTCGTACTGCTTTTCTCCCTTTCTTCATCCCTCCCTCTCCTTGCTTTTCAATTTGCCGTGAATCACCCCTATGTCCTACTCTTTTCGTCTACTATTCTTATTTTACTCCCCCCCCTTACGTCTTCTCCTCCTCCACCTTTCACCCCATACTGGCGTCAGTTGGACACTCACTTATTTGTTTACCTGTTAAATGTTCAGAAGTGGAAGGGGAGGCAGACCCAGTGCTGTGGTGAGGTTATCCCCATCATTGGGAAAGGGGTCAAAGATTGGTAAAACACCCATGTTTTTTTTCCCTTTGGTTCAGAGTTGTTGGTTGAATGATGGGCTAGTATAAGCCCCTCCCTCTCCCCATATAGGGCATTTGTGTTGGTGAACATCTCAAGAACCCCCCCCCCTTACCCCTTTTCCTGGACCATCTCCCCATCACTCTGTCCTGGACTAGTGTGCCAGTCTGTACTACATTTTTGTAATTCTTTGCTAGATTTGTGTGTAATTCAGTGCTAGGCCTGTGTGTAATTCAGTGCTAGGCTCGTGTGTAATTCAGTGCTATGCTTGTGTTTAATTGGGTGCTAGGTTTTCGTACAATTCACTGCTATAACCTGTGTAGAATTTAGTGCTAGGTTCGTGTGAAATTCGGTACTAGACTTGCGTATAATTCAGTACTAAGTTTGTGTGTAATTGTGCTAGGCTCGGGTGACGTGGCCCGCGTGCGAGCCGGCGTTCGATAGAATAGTTCTATGGTTTGATGGAGGGAGATGGGCATGCGCATTCGACCGCTCAGTCGGATTGGCTTTCCGCATGCGCAATCGAGAAGCAAACTCTTGCGTCCCACTGTGTTTGGGAGCGGCAGATTGCGTTGGACACACCAGTTCTCGTCTGATCCCTGAAGTTAAGCAACGCAACCCCAGCTAGTACTGACATGGGTGGCCGCTTGGGAAAACTGGGTACCGCTGATACCCAAAAAATACGTCGCATTAGGCCCAGCCCAAAATGAGACGCAGTCTACGCAGGTGACAATGATATGTAGTTGCGCATGTTAAGTCGCAGGGTGACGTGACTCAGTGCCTGCGCCGCGTGACCCTGCGGAGCGCAGCCGCCTGCGTGAAGTTGGCGGGACAATAGCAAAAGTGGTGGGAAGCGGAGAAGTTCTCTTGTTATTTGATGCAAGTTTGGTGAAAAACTGTGATTCAATGTGCGGCGATTGCCTGCTAGCAGAATTTCGCAGGGCTGCTACATCCTGCGTCACCTTCGCCACCTGCGTCTCATTTTGCGCCTTGCCTAAGTGTAGTGTCTGCGCAACCTCTGCTGGCCGGGACTCTTAATGACCATTGTAGTTGAAGGGCCCTAAAACACCAATAACAAATTCACTGTTACGTCAGAGGTCTTGGGGGATGTTCTAAAATGATTATGTGTTTGCGGTTATGTCAAGTGGTGTCTGAATATTTTTCGAATGGGAGACTAGGGGAGCGGTGGACCCGCCCCGGTGTCGTAGTGGTTAGCACGCTCGGCAACTACGCCAGTAGTTCTAGGTCTGATACTGGACCGTGGTGGGTCGAGAGAGAGAATCCGCGAGTGTGCCTTCTTTGGGATGAGAAGTAAAACCGAGGTCCCTTGTGGGTGTACGATGGCACTTGCACGTAAAAGAACCCTCTGTACTACGCAACGGGTAGATGAGGCAAAATTTCTAGGTGTAGGAGCTCGCCCCCTGGCGTCGGTAGACTTCCCCAACGAACACTTGACCGACGATAAATAAGCGTAGGGGTGCAGCTTTGGCCGGCAACCGGCTGCTGAAAAAACTATGACCAATATATCACCCTGTGTCCATCGGGAGCGGCGAGTTGCGTTGGACACACCAGTCCTCGTCTGATCACTGAAGTTAAGCAACGCAAGCCCATTTAGTACTGACATGGGTGGTCGCTCGGGAAAGCTGGGTACTGCTAATACCCAATAATCGTCGCGTTGGTGTAGTGTCTGCGCAGTCTATGCATTAGATCTACGCAGTGGGCGGGTCTCTTATGACCTTGTAGTTGACGGGACCTTAAACACCAACAAACAAACCCTGTGTCCATTCAGAGGGACAAGTGGGTACCCGACCCTGCCATAGGGGAGCGGTGGTGTTGTTGTTTCGTTTTAAAGTTCAAGAAATGCTAATCACGGTTTAGAGAAGGAGTGTATAGTTTTGAAAATGGTTAGTAGAGGCAGTGGTGGGTTAGGATGTGGTTGTGACGTCATCGTGACTGAATGAACTTCCGGAGTGATTAAACGGTTTTCAGGAATAGAAAGTAGTTGAAACAACATTAGACGGCGTTTTGTCAGCAAAAACAGAAACCGCATTCAGCACAGCTCTTCTTCTTCTCTCTCCACCCGTGCCTCTCACCGGCCTGAAGATGCTAGGGCTCCATGCAGTCTGTTAATAGCACTGCTTCTTCCCACGCTATTTGGCACGCCATGCCGTACTCAGATGACGTCACGTGGCAGTGTTGCTTAACATTAGGGAAATTCCACATGTGTTAGTTTCTTGTATCTACCCACCCACTCACTCACTCACTTATTGTAGAGAGACTCCTCCTAATTTGTTTGCAACACACCCTGAATATTAATTGTATGCTTTTGTGTGTGGGGGGACGGGACGGGACGAAGTGGACGTTTGAGAAAATGACCATCTGTGCCGAGTCCAAAGACGATGACGTAATGATGACCTATATCTCTTCTTTCATCCCCCTACCTCCCTCCCTCCACCCTGTGAGCACTGTGATTCATAATTGTTCAGGATCAATAGATGATGGGACCTTTTCACTATAAAACCTTACTTCTCAGAACTACAGGTGGCATGTTGTTCATGGGCGCATATAGTGGCGGGTTGGGAATGGTCATGATAGATTGAAGGGTGTGATAGATGTGAGGGGGTGTGTGAGGAGGGGGGTCGTATCGATCATTTCACCTTCTATCTCTCTCCTCAACATTTCAACTATGGTCCCAACTTGGGTTCTTCAGGAATAACCATTGCCGCTTACAACTTGTAGGCACGCAGTAGGGAGCTGCGAATTGCGTTGGGACACACCAGTTCTCGTCTGATCGCTGAAGTTAAGCAGCGCAACCCCAGCTAGTACTGAAATGGGTAGCCGCTTGGGAAAACTGGGTACTGCTAATATCCCAAAAATCGTCGCATTAGTGTAGTGTCTGTACAGTCTTTGCATCAGAACTATGCAGTGGACGGGGCTCTAATGACCTTGTAGTTGTAGGGCCCTAAAACAACCACAACAACACAGGCACGCAGTAGGGTGCTGTAGGGTTGGAGGAGGGTGGACGATCGCGAAATTGGATATCATTCGATATCCGTTTAACCCATCCTCGTTTGGGACGGTTTGAGTGCT
This sequence comes from Trigoniulus corallinus, assembly GCA_013389805.1. Taxonomy (NCBI): domain Eukaryota; kingdom Metazoa; phylum Arthropoda; class Diplopoda; order Spirobolida; family Trigoniulidae; genus Trigoniulus; species Trigoniulus corallinus. The sequence continues at coordinate 8,463 of JAAFCE010008078.1, forward strand.
CTACCGTTCAGAGTGGTTATCAGAGGCGCCTTACGCCCTCTCATGATGCATCACGTGTACCTCTTTCTTTGTCCTCCTTTTTGTTTTTCGAGTGGTGGTCGTCGTGGTCATTTTTTGTTGTTGTTGTTGTTATACGTCTTAAGACTGGCGTCATCATTGTAGCGCAACTTTTGAGTAGGTAGCACCCACCCGAACTCTCATTTACTTTATTCGGGACAGGTTTTAATTGGTTCTTACGTCGGCTAACCTGTGTCAGCATGTCTCAGGTGTTAAGGGGAGAAGAAGGCCCGTGTATTTCGTGCGTGGTCAGCTTTCTTTAATGATCCTGACCATAAAATGTTGATCAAGGTGATAATGATGATGATTGGAAGAGTTTTAGTGTATTGCTGTGTGTTTGTGTGCACGTCCGTTGCCCGAAGCGCCAGTGTTCCCTCTCGGTTTCATGTTGTGAAATGCTGCTGCAATTATTTTAATCGATTCTTCTGTATTATTTTTTTAGTATCTTAAATTTAATGTGCGCAGTTGTTGATGTCATTATCATCTTTTTCTGTTGCTTCCTTAAACTACTTTTTTGAACGTTTTTCCGGCCTTGTGTTACTGGGTTGGGTCGCTCTCCTCCACCGCTGTCGAGCTTAGTTGTAGTGTTGCCCTCGTCCATTCCTGTAGCGCCACCTGTGAAGGGTTTCGTTTTGTGTCCGCACAACCCACTCAAATCAAATATAATAACCCTCAATTAAGATGTTAGATAAGATATAACAAGGTAGTATTTCAGAGTCTCACTAAATTAATATCAAGTGCCTAATTAGGCCGCCTAATTTTCTTAAAGCATTTAACTATTGGCCGTATCTACGTCACCATATTGTTTATTGTCGTCACCTTGGCAACGGTGTGACAACGCATGCGCAGTTTGTAAAGGGAAACGACAGAACGTGGCACGTTTTGGTGTTTGGCGGCACTTCCTCTTCTCGTTTTCGAATTCTGTTGTCTTGGCAACTGCACTGTTTACGCTAGCGTCATCACGAGATAGAATACACGTGCGTCGGCGGAGGGAAGGTTATTCTCTTTTCCGGATTTGGTTCGTTGGTGTTTTAGGGCCTTTCGACTAAAAGGTCACTAGAGCCCCGTCCACCTTGTAGGTTTTAATATGGAGACTGCACAGACGCTAGGCGAATGGGACGATTTTTGGGTATTCCCGGTACCCAGTTTTCCCAAGCGGGCAAGAGGGAGGCTCCGAGTGCGCCTTGTTTCGGATGAGAAGGCAAACCGAGGTCCCGTTGTTGTTTGTTTGGTGGTGTTTTAGGGCCCTTCAACTTACAAGGTCATTAGAGCCCCGTCCACAGCATAGTTCCTATGCAGCGACTGCACAGACAGTACACTAATGCGACGATTCTGGGTCTTAGCAGTACCCAGTTTTCCCAAGCGGCCACCCATGTCAGTACTAGTTGGAGTTGCGCTGCTTAACTTCAGTGATCAGACGAGAACTGGTGTGTCCAACGCATTTCACCGCTACTCGAGGTCCCGTGTGGTGTACGGTGATGGCATTAGCACGTCGAAGAACCCTCTGTACTCTTCAACGGGTAGATGAGAGGCAATATTCCCAGGTGTAGGAGTTATCCTTCTGGCGTCGGTGGAGTATCCCATGGAACAGTAGACCGACGATCAATAAGCTTAGGGGTTGCAGCTGTGGTCGGTAGCCGGCTGCTGAAAAACACTGTCCAATAGATCACCTTTGTATCTATTCAAAGGGACAAGATGGATACCCGGCTTTGCCATAGTTGGAAAAAGGGTTTTAGGAGCTGCTTTTCTTTTGTAAGTGACTACAGGTTCGATCCTTCTGGTCGGCGTGGTCAGTACTGAGGTAGGTGAGGTCCAATTATAGTAGCGGGTTGGTCTTTTTTTTTTCTTTTCGGTAGAGAGGGAAGGAACAAAATGAATTCGACTTTAAATTGCTGCGCCACCCCGTTTTTATCCACGTTTGGGACGATGTAAATGAATTATGAAAGGTGATGTCCGAAGAGAAGTTTGAGGGCTGGAGATAGGGTGGGGGTGACGGATTTAGGGAGAGGGGGGTCAGTAACTACAAGAAATATATTTGAATGACAAGTGGAAAACCGCGTGACATGACTATTAATATAAAACGTGTTTTTAAACCCTCTGCAAGCAGGACTTGAAGATTTTGAAAGGTGCTTTGTTGCGTGGGAGGTGGTAGGAGGGGGGGTCTCGAAGAGGTGATGGGGTAAAGGGAGGTGGTTGTGTTGGTGGGCGGTGCGACGACACTCTTAACAAAGTGAGGGAGAGAGAGAGAGAGAGGAGGGAGGAAGACAGAGTCAAATTTCCGTTCACTAATTCTTTTCACTCCCCTTTTTTTTTTCTTTTCGCCCTTCTTCAGAGGTGAAGGTGCTTTGAGGAGCTACCTCCTCGTCCTCTTCAACTGACAGAGTAGATTGGAGTGTGAGGGCCATTTCACTGGGCGGTCATTTTACCACTTGCGATCCTGTTTGTAAATTATGCTTGTTCATAAAAAAAATTTAGACAGCTTGTAATGTCGAGAAAAGAGAGAGAGTATAAGAGATAAGTGACGAAATTCACGAATCTTTTAATGAAGTGGAATTTGTACCAAAGATAAAGATGGTACTTATTCTTTCTTCTTCCCTGCTCCCTCACACACACACACACACACACACCCTCCGCATTCCCAAACCGGACCCCACCCCCCCCCTCAACTGATATTTTGCAGAAGAGTTTTTAAAACGTTTTTATCGCTTTCCTGTTGAAGATATGTTTTTAACCGTTCGGATAATGAGAACTAGTTAAGTATTTTGGATAAGAATTAGGGTGGAAGGGGAATCGTCCCCCTCCTCTCTCTCTCTCTCTTGTCTCTTCCGCTGTTTCCACTATCATTCCCCTCCCCCTCTTCAGGACTAGGTGTCACAAACTGATGAGGAGAGGTCAATCATTATCTTCTTTTGCTTCATGTTTGATTATATAATTCAATTGAGGGTCCCCTTAATCGACCCAACTGAGAAAGTGGGCGCGCAAATTCTTCTTTCGTCGCCCATATCTACTCTACAATTGTCGTCATCGGGGTGCTGGTTATGTTTCCATTTGGTCACCACTGCGATTCAGTGCAGTTTGCTGGGATTAGCATCAGAAAGTATTTTTTTCAACCATCATCTGCCAAGCTCGGACCTACGATTATTCAACTACCACAAGTGTCCAGGGAGCGGCGAATTGCGTTGGACACACCAGTTCTCGTCTGATCACTGAAGTTATGCAGCGCAACCGCCAGGTGGCCGCTTGGGAAAACTGGGCACCGCTAGTATCCAAAAATCGTTGCATTAGTGTAGTGTCTGTGCAGATTCTGCATCAGAACTTCACAGTGGACGGGGTTCTAATGACCTTGTAGTTGAATGGCCCTAAACCACCTTGTCCATGACGAGTTCTGAAGGTGGGTGAAGGCACGATCGGAGGGAATCGAACTTAGTTCGCTTACACGCCAGGCGAATATCAAGTCAGTTTCTACGTTTTCTGGTAAGGTGTATTGCAGAATGGACATCTCCTCCTCCTCAATCATTCCTCTTCCGGTTTAGAACCGTTGGGTTAGAACCTACACAGTTATGGCATTTTTGCAAATGTAGAGGTTCGATCGCACTCTACTCGACGTTTTCGTCTTGGACCTCTCTGAGAGGTAGGGAGGAACGGGTACTTTGTCCCCGGATAAGAAGTCAAACAACATTTCTAAATTTACGAACTCGCACTTTAAATATTCAAATTATTCGTCATCACATATCAGTCTTCCATCTTCGGACTTCTTCTAATGGGCCTGTGGTCATCCCTGCCATTATTAGATGTCAGGCTGCTTCATTGCTTCCTTATTATTATTGTTGTTGTTGTCGTCGTCCGTACCCCTCTTACCCTATCGCAATCCCTGTCTTAAAACAACTGATTTCCATCGGTTTAATCGTGTTTGTCGTTATTATTCAAGAAGTGGTGTTTTTCTCTCTCTCTCTTTTTAATATCGCCTCAAGCCTTTCACCTGTTTTGTCTGGTAGGTTTTTTTTCATTAAATATATTAAACGGGCATTAAAATGACATTGACATAGAATTTTTGTTGACCAGCATCGTGATCGTAACCACACTTTTATTAGATTCGCAGTTACCTTGGGTGCCTTTTTTTTAATATTTGAGAAACTGGGAAGGCGGAGATAGGGGAGCAGCGAGTGGCAGAAGGCTGGACTGGACAGCAGCTGGCTTACCTACCTCTTCCTTGATCATTTTTTTCCTTTGGCTTAGGTATTTGCGACCGATTCTTGTTTATAGTTTTGGCGAACGCACAGTTGGGTTTAAGGGGGCTAATCTGCTAACCCCATTGCACTTAAAGGGTGTTGAAAAATAATCTTGAAGAAGACGTGATTCTCCCTAGCCTTGGTCCGGATTCAGGTCCTGAACTGCCCACTTTCCTACTGCAGTTGTGCTGCCGTTCAATTCGGGTACTATTTGGTGCTAGACTTGTGTATTCCTTTGCGCTACTGGTGTATTATTGTGTTAGACTGTTGTATCATTCTATGCTAGACTGGTGCATCCTTCTGCGCTAGACTGTTGTATTATTATGTGCTAGACTGTTGTATTATTCTATGCTAGACTGTTGTATTATTCTAT
>JAAFCE010008080.1:0-23995 GCA_013389805.1 Trigoniulus corallinus
AGCTGCTGACGGAAGTAGGAGAATGGGCCCCTCAATGCATGGTATTTGCTGACGATATTGGAAAACTTAGTGACTCCAGAAAACCAGTAGAGAAGGGCCTAAACCAGGGGTGTCAAAGTGGCGGCCCTAGAAGCCTAGAGTTGCGGCCCTCACAACCGATATCATTCAGTATACATATGCAGTTGGCTACTCAAAGGTCTAACGAGAGGGTGACAGTTTACCCCGGCATAGTTGGAATAGGGTGCCATGTGCCATATTTTGATTAAAACTATTGTTAATTAAATACCATTTCGACAATTGTCTTGGTACTTTTAAAAGCAAATTTCTAAAATAAAAAAAGGGTCAACACTGCATGGCCCTCATGACAACACACATGTTACGATGCGGCCCTCGGGGTGCCACGAGTTTGACATGCCTGGCCTAAACGATGTTAGAGGGGCGATAGAATAGGGAGGGCAAGAAAATAATGGTGACGTACTCTCTAGCGGCGAACTGGTGACGAAGGTGCAAAAGGTAAACTACTTAGGATCACCGTTCCGAAGCAATGGGGAGCTAGACTCGGATGTGACCCACAGATTCAATGAGGGATGGTTGAAGTGGAGACAGGCAAGTGGAGTCCTTTGTGATAGAAAGGTCCCAATAAAGTTGAAAGGGAAGTTTTACAGGGCAGTGGTTAGGCCCGCTGTGCTCAATGGATCAGAGTATTGGGCAGTGAGGAAGAGCCATGTCAATAGAATGCAAGTAGCCGAGATGCGACTGCTGCGGTATATTAGAGGTAGACTGGGGCGTGGGGCATCGCGAAAAAATGAGGAAGAGAAGATTGACTTGGTATGCACATTTAATGAGAAGAGGGGAAGCGGAGCTCGTTCGCTCCAGTACAGGAATGCTGGTGGTTTGGAACCACCCGAGGTAGGGTGAGACCGAAGCAGACGGGGATCTGGTGGGAGATAGACGGGAATGGAGGGCTATAACCCTCTGGCCCAATCCTGCCATGATTTCATTTTTCTGCCTCTCGTTTTACTTCCCCGTGTTTTTTTTTTTTTTTTTTTTTTTTTTTTTTTTTTGAGCAAGGGTCATCTTACCGAAGCTTGGTGCACTGTGAAGAGTCATATCTCGAATAACTCTCGTGCCAAAACTTGACCACATGAGAAGAAACTGCCTGGCAAAACGTCTGGTACTGGATTTGCGTTTCCGGCTCGGCTGTAAATAGAGAAATGAGCCCATCAGGTACGGCATATTGAAGACATGACTAACATAAAAACAGATTATGATTAAGTTCAATCTGTTTATTCCAGAATTCGGAGGCAAATAACCGTTGTCATGCTCTCGGTAAAAGATTATTTTGTTATTTTAGTTTCTGATGCCCTTTTCCGGCTTTTTATTCACTCCCTCTTCCTCTCCGTATCGACCATTATCAGAGGAGGGAATGCAACATTGATGCATTTTATCGCTCAATATACCGCAAGTGTGCAATAACAGGACGAAGACGTATGGCCCATATTACCTGAACTACACATCTGTCGACCAGGGATTCCAGCCATTCCATGAAAGCTTCAATTGGAGCTTGATCTTCCAGAAGAGTTTCAAACTCTTTATACACTGGAAGGTAAAAAAAAGAATTTGATTGAAGCAAAGTCTTGGGGCCAATTGACGAGATTTGCGTATGCGGTCATCATCTAGTCTTAGCAACGAGACCAATCCAATGAAATGTTCGACATCTAGTCATGGGAGTCCGCAAGATTTTTTTCCAGGGCGGGGAGGGGGATCCAAATCAATACAAAAGTGAGAGTCCTGTGGCTTGTGTTTCGTCGAAAAAAAGAGAAGATAGTGCCTAATGTCCAACAAATTATGGACAATAGCCGAAAACATTTAAAGCCAGCTGCCTTTGTTGTTGTTGTATCAGAACTACACAGTGGACGAGGCCATTATAACCCCGTCCACTGTGTAGCTCTGATGCAGAGACTGCACAGACACTACACTAATGCGACGATTTTTGGGTATTAGCAGTACCCAGTTTTCCTAAGCGGCCACCCATGTCAGTACTAGCTGGGGTTGCGCTGCTTAACTTCAGTGATCAGACGAGAACTGGTGTGTCCAGCGCAGTTCGCCGCTCCCAAAGCCAGCTACCGCCGTCGTCAAATCTCAGGTGGGGTAACTGCCCCCTACCCACTCCTGCAGACGCCCATGCATTCAGTCGGATTCAGTGGGTCCTTCCAGTAACCCTTTCTCTTCGGCTAGTTCCGCAAGACTTAACTTTTGGCATGATTAGATCAATGCATTTGAACTTACAATTGGTTATCAGCTCAATGGTGGCTCCACTTTGGTTGGCGCTATCCATGGTAAATAAAATTTGCCGACTGACTCCTTCCAGATCCACGTTTCTCCAGTCTTGTAGCATCTGGGCGGTGATGTCGGAATTATGGATGACCATCCTAGAAGCCTGGCACAAATGGTTGAGTGACGTTTGCCGACGAAGTGTTCGAGAGAAAGATTGGGCCACTGTTTTTCATGCCAGGTAAGTGCAAGAATCGTTAAAATATTGTAATGAATGCGGTAAAGAAAAGGTTTAAGACGTCGTCGCTCGGCGTTATCCACAAATTACGTAATTCACGCATATACCAACTTTTACAAACTCGAAATTAATGAAAGGTTTGCCGTATTTAATGGATGGCCCAAACGACCGTGATATACAGGTCTGTTTCACTTACGATCGCATTTTAAAGCGCAGAGGCTCTCAGGTGCATCATCTAACGCCATTCTTAACCATACAGGTAGGTCCTTGGAGAACTTCCGCACCACTTGACTTAGACTTTGTTTATCAGACATGAAAATGATATTTTTTTTTTCAGTAATTGTTGGGGAAGGAGGGTCATGCCCAAAAAAGATTGAATTGGAAGACGTGTGCCTGTCTACCTGTCAGGTAAAGCTTGATGAACGGATGGAAATAGGACGTTAGATATTGCTTTATAGACACAAGAATCGCAAACTCCAATCATGTTAATAATGGCATTTGAATTTAAAATCGAGGAGATGTGAGGCGGAAGTCTTTTCCAGAAGTGCAACAGGAAACTCTGCACCTATACCAAGAACAAATTTGTAAGACTGATGTTTGCCCTTGCAATCTACCCAGCTCCTTTTACTATAGAACTTAAAACCCTTACTGACCTCATCGAAACTTGCACCTATTACAGTGTCCAGTATTCGTTGGCAGTGAGTTCGATACATCGTTAAAAAGGTAAACACCTGAAAGACGTTAACGAGAAGGTGTTTAGGAACACTTGGCCCCCGCAATGAAAGGCTCCAAGCCGGGAGGCATGATTTAGGAAATCATTATTACTAAGGTAACAACTATTCATTCGGTGGTCATTACAGTAACGTATTTGTCGTAATAGGATTTTTGAAGACAATCGGTAATATTTGGGAATTGAACTAAGGTCACTTGCACATCATGCTACAAGTCATGCCATCGTCCCACTAGCTTTGGGCTCTTTTTTAGTCTGTATTATAGTGGCAAAACTGATCAAAGTTGGTTGTTTTGATTCGTTGGACCACGATATAATGTCGCCCACCTACTCTTTCGTTGGGTGTTCAATTAATTTAAGAAGTTTGAGGTACGATGTTGGGTTAATTAGTAGGCTACCTGTTTTACCTTTTCTTCTGGGACGTTCTGTGGTAGGATTAAATTTTTGAAATGTGTGAAGTCTGGGATCAAAGGTCCTAGTTTGGTTCTTGGAGTGTACGTGGTATTCTAATAGACAACGACAATACAAGAATTTGATAGCGTCAAAATTGAACAGTGCAGTTTAAAAATAGCAACTTAATTAAATTAATATTTGATGTAATTACTTATATAATTAATTGTAACCCTTTACCTGTTTCACAGTTTCTTTTTTAGATTCGTGAATACTGCAAAGAAAATAATGGTAATGGTTTCAATTTCAAAAGTTAGCCCCTCTGTTTCAGTTATCAACGAGACAAATGTGTACCCTGACTCTGCCATAGGCAGGAAAAATGTGGGGAGGCGAACCTGCGTACTTCGTATCAAGAAGTAATTAAATAATCGATCTCAATCATTCTGCATCAAACGTAGGCAGGTGTAGTGTATATAGCAGGCATGTCAAACGAGGGGTACCCCGAGGGCCACATTGGTAACATGTGGGGAACGGCGAATTGCGTTGGACACACCAGTTCTCATCAGATCACTGAAGTTAAGCAGCGCAACCCCAGCTAGTACTGACATGGGTGGCCGCTTGGGAAAACTGGGTACTGCTAATACCCAAAAATCGTCGCATTAGTGTAGTGTCTGTGCAGTCTCTGTATAATAATTATGCTGTGGACGGGGCTCTAATGACCTTGTAGTTGAAGGGCCCTAAAACACCAACAAGCAACAAACAAGGTAACATGTGCACCCGGGGGCTACTGCTCCCTCTCGTTGCGGCTCTGAGTGACGGGCGACAAATATATACTACATGGTTTCGATTGTTCGGGCCTCAACTATAGGCTTCAATTTTTTTTGTTTTGTTGGGGTTTTAGGGCCCGCCAACTACAATGGTCATTAGAGCCCCCGTCTACTGCATAGTTCTAATGTAGAGTCTGCACAGACCCTACGCTTTGCGACGATTTGGGTATTAGCAGTACCCAGTGTTCCTTTGTTTGTTTGTTTGTTGGTTGTTGTTGTTTGTTGGTGTTTTAGGGCCCTTCAACTACAAAGGTCATTAGAACCCCGTCCACAGCATAGCTCTTATGCAGAGACTGCATAGACACTACACTAAGGCAAGGCGCAAAATGAGGCCGCAGGGTGACGCAGCGTAACGCAGTCCTGCGAAATTCTGCTAGCAGGCAATCACCACACATTGAGACGCAGTTTTTTAACATACTGGTTTGCAATTTGCGTCAACTAAAATGGCTTTCAACGTAACAGTGATTGCCTGCTAGCAGAATTTCGCAGGGCTGCGTCACGCTTCGTCACCCTGCGGCCTCATTTTGCGCCTTGCCTAATGCGACGATTTTTGGGTATTAGCAGTACCCAGTTTTTCCAAGCGGCCACCCATGTCAGTACTAACTGGGGTTGCGCTGCTAAACTGCAGTGATCAGCCGAGAACTGGGGTGTACAACGCAATTCGCCGCTCCCACCCAGTGTTCCCAAGCGCTCACCCATGCTAGTACTATTTAGGATTGCGTTGCTTAACTTCATTGATCAGGGAGAACTGGTGTGTCCAATGCAATACAACCGTTCTGTAGGCTTCAAGGGCCGCCAGTTTGACACCCCTGTATTATAGGCTTTTTTCTAGGTGACCGGTTGTCGACTTAATGGGGCATAACCCCTTCTGGTCGCCCCTTCCGAACACGTTGGGAAAAGCAATGGGCCAATTCTACCCACAAGGACCCATTATAGAAATGCATGTCACTGCGTATAGCGCAGGCGTTGATTATTCTTGTAGAATGAAACACGTATAAGCTTTTGATGCAGTTATAGAAGTTTAGAGGTTTCTAAACTGCCCTTTCCCCTTTCCGAAAAAAATATGGGGTTTTTTTTTTAAAAAGTTCACACGTCAGTCAACCGTAGTAACTATTATTAGAGTACCTATGGAGTGTGTAAAAGGGTCTAAAACGAGCTAAACTGAAATTTAACACTTTTCTCACGCCGTTGATCGTTTTAAGTGTTGTTAACCCTGTTTTAAGTTAACCCTATCAAAGTGTTGTTGGGACATTTTAATTTTTTATTCTTTCTCCCCCTTGCTATGTTGACTAACCCCTCTTTCTCCTCCGTCCTCACCGACCCTTCAACACTTTATTTTATAACCTAAAAAATTTTCAGTATTGAATTTATTAACGGCAAAATTTAAAGTTCCTTCCGTTACATACGAGCCTTGCTAAACAAGAGACTCTTAGTGCTTTTTTGTCCTGACGGATTTTATGCTAAAATGAATTTTAATCCATTGAGGTCTTAACCTCTTCACCGCCAACTCCCAAAATTTGTTGGCGTACGTCTAAATTTAGTAATTGTATTGTTATAATATTATAATAGCAAACTGTGGGGTCCTTAATAGGACAATATTGTATCCATTTTCCTGTAAGTTAGTATAGCATCGGATTCTATTCTTAGATTTTGGACACTTCCGGTTTTTTCTCATGGTGCCATTTTTCGCAAATTTAGCAAAAGGATCCCCTCCACACTCCTTGTTGTTTATTGTTTTCAAAGAGACTTTCTCAATGACCCATCTCGGTTACGTTAGAGGTAGCGTGCTCAGGTGCTGCTTTGCATCGGTGTTGATGTTCCGGGATGAGAAGTCCCGATTGCCATGGCCCCGCGTGATACACGATGACATTTGCTCGTAAAAGAGCCCTCTCGACTATCATCATCATGCCATACCTCGCCCCGCCTGCGGCAGGATCGGGTTGTTGTTGTTTTAGGGCCCTTCAACTACAAAGGTCACTAGAGCCCCGTCCACAGCATAGTTCTGATGCAGAGACTGAACAGACACTACACCAGCGATTCTCAACCTTTTTTTCGCCACGGTACACTTTTACTAATTTCAAAATTTGGCGGCACACTAACAACGACACATTTCGGGGCACACAAACGCCAAAGAAAATATATAAGTTGTAACCTAACCCTATGCAAAAACTTGCCTCGGTGGCACTCGGTAACTGTGTCAGTAGTTTTTGGTTCAATACTGGACCGAGGTGGGTTGGCTTTTTTCGGGCGAGAAGCCCTGAGTGTACCTGCTTTCAGGTGAGAAGTAAAACCGAGGTCCTGTGTGGTGTACGATGGCATCTGCACGTGGAAGTACCCTCTCTATTACGGAACGGGTAGAGGACCAAAATTTCCAGGTGCAGGAGCTCGCCCCCCTGTCTTCGGTGGAATGTCCCAACGAACAGTAGAAAGACCATAAATAGCATAGGAGTTGCAACTTTGGTTGGCAACCGGCTGTGGGAAAACACTGCTCAATATATCGCCCTTGTGTCCAGTCTGAGGGACAAGATGGGTACCCGACCTCGCGGCACACTAAAGTGCTGCGGCACAGTGGTTGAGAATCGCTGCACTACGCTAATGCGACGATTTTTAGGTATTAGCAGTACCCGGTTTTCTCAAGCGACCACCCATGTTAGTACTAGCTGGGGTTGCGCTGCTTAACTTCAATGATCAGACGAGAACTGGTGTATCCAACGCAATTCGCCGCTCCTGGCAGGATCGGGTCTGCGGGTTCTAGACCTCCACTCCCGCCTATCTCACGCCAGGTCTCCGTCCACCCCACACACTACCATATCCTTCCGGACAACCAATCCCACGTCTGCTTTGGTCTTCCCCAGCCCCGGGTGCTTCCAACCACCTGCATTCCCATGATGGATCTAACGGACTCCTCCTCCCCCCTCTTTTCATTCCATGTCCATACCACCTCCATGTACACGCCTTCATTTTTTCCGCGATGTCCCTTCCCCCCCCCCCAGGCTACCTCTAATATACTCGTTCCTAATTCTATCAGCTCATGTACCGCAGCATTCGCATCTTGGCTACTTACATTCTGTTGACCTTTGCTCTTCCTCACTGCCCAACACTCTGATCCATAGAGCATAGTGGGCCTATCCACTGCCTTGTAAAACTTCCCTTTCAACTTTATTCGGACCCTCCTATCACACAAGACCCCACTTCATAGATAATCTTCTCTCAAAATTCCCAAGTGTAGGAGCTCACCCCCCCCCCTTTGCGTCGGTGGAGTGCTCCAACGAACAGTAGACAGATACCCGACCGTGCCATAGGCGGGAAAAGGATTAGGAGTTGCTTTTTTTGCTTGTATCCATTCAGAAGGACAGAGATGGATACCCAAGGTCTAGTAGTTGCTTTGCAAGAGACTTTTTCAACCTGGTCTATAAGCCTATTTGTGTGTAGACGACTGTGGGTTGGATTTTTGACAAAATAATGATATGCCCCAACTGCGCAGCTCAACTACAATAGTGTTTAATGGCTACTGGTCATTGTGCGTAATATAACTTGCGTAGGAGCGACTCGTCCTCCCTGACGTTGGCCGTTCATCTGAATGTCTTTTGCTCGGTTGAGAAAGGGGAAAACATTGGCTTATAATAGAAGTTGTTTTTCAGTGATAAACAAGTTTCTGTGTCGTCATTGGTGACGTCACTTTTTCTGCGTGTGACGTTTGCACCTTTGGTGGTTAATTTTTCTATAAAGTAGTGGTAGAATATTCTGGATTGAAAGATAAAAATGATGTTCATAAAAATAGCTCTTTTTAGCTGAGGATGATGCGATGTGGTACTGAAGGTGATGTAGTAGTACTTATTGTTGTTGTTGTTATTATCATCACTATTTTTTTAGCAGAGGGACAAAGAAATTTTTGCTGACGTTTTCATGGCGTTGATAGGGCGCTAGAAATTCGATCGCCTATTTATAGGTGTCAGTTGACAATAACAAGAGTTGATTACGCAGTCAAATCCGACTATTAATATGTACAGTATGTATCCCAGATTAAAGGTTGATTCATCTTAACCTTTTTTGATAGTAGAAATTATTTCTTCTTCTAAAATAGGCCTCAAACTGATAACTTGTCAAGCATGTCGTTTTCTAATGGGCGTTCCCCATCGTTTTTTATTCATCTAGGTGTTCAAGTTGGATCCTGTGTGGTCATGCTGACTTACTCGGTGAATCAAGTAAAAGTTTAGGCGACCGTGTTTACACCTACAAACTGACACACAACAAGCGGAACACCTTGACCGCATCTGAGGCATCTTTAACTGCACTTTGCAGGGTAAGGTAGGAAGCAATCACCGTGGTAGTTTGCGTGGGTGTGCAATGTCTGCTGTAGCCCATTCATAAAATCTGAACGCCGGAGGATGAATGAATGATATAATGATGCTTTTCATGCCCTTGGATTGTCTTTAGTCCTTGTGACTGGCCCAAATTGGGGCATGTTATAATGCTAATACTTTGATTAAAGCAACTCCCAACCCCTTTCCCGCCTATGGCAGGGTCGGGTACCCATCTAGTCCCTCTGAATGGACACAAAGGTGATATATTGGACCGGCTGCGGAAAAGCACTGTCCAATATATCACCTTTGTGTCCGCAGCCGGTTGCCGACCAAATCTGCAACCCCTATGTTTATTTATCGTCGGTCTACTGTTCGTTGGGACACTCCGCCTCCACCAGACGCCAGGAGGGAGTGGGGCGAGCTCCTACATCTGGAAATTTTGTTTCGTCTTCCTGTTGCATAGTAGAGAGGGTTCTTTTATGCGTAAATGACATCGTACATCACACGGGGCCTCGGTTTTACTTCTCATTCGAAGGAAGGCACACTCGAGGCATCTCTCTCGGCCGAAAGAAGGCAACCCACCTCGGCCCAACATCGAACCTAGAACAACTGGCGCAGTTACTGAGCACGCTACCCACTGCGCCACCGAGTCGGGATAATGCTTTTACTTATGTTGGTCTATTCAAATTATCCTCGAATTGGACTTTAAAAAAAAAGAAATTGCTTATCGACCTGCTGTGTTTAGTGACTGCCTTCCAAATAGTATCATCATTGTATCTAATTATTATATAATTATTGTAATTATGCGACCTACCCATGGATTGGACACTGACCGGATACGCGAGAAGCAGCTCTTAAACCTTTCAAAATGTCATTGGTTATAAAAATAGGCTTGACCATGAGTTTTAATTAATGAAATGCAAGATATGATGAGTAGGCGGTCAACGTGGGCTGCTTCCAACTTTGTTAACCATAATGTGGAGTTATAAATAGCATTTAATACTTATCGTTAATAAAAAAACAAGTTCATTATATTGTGGAATTATGCGTGTGATAACTGCATAATTTTATCTTGGGAGACGATAACAAAATGATGCATAACATAAAATTTTATTTTTGGTGCCTAGGCGTAGGTAACAGACGCATGCTAGTCCTATTGTTAGCTTTAGGCTTTGTATATTAGAACCTTAAGTAGTATGACATAGGAATTCATCGAATTTGTGACGCAGTTGATGCTATTCAACTCACTAGCGAAACTCACCACATCGACCTCAGCTAGATTTTATAAGGTTTTGAATTTTAATGCAACCGTCTTTGCGCCAGACGAAGACAGTTGCATTTACTGTCGAAGCGTTACTACAAAAATCAGACAACGTGAGTCTAGCGCATCCGCAGAATTCGTATTGCACATATGTCTAGCTATGTTGTAAGATGCGAATTGCATTTTTATCTCTTTATTGCGCATGTGCCGTTTTTCGTAGAATGCCGCTATTAGTTCGAAAAAGACATTCTAATAACCGCTGTCCATAATGTCGATGAAAATATAAGCCTACTGAGTGAAGAAAAAAGACTTACCTGCCGCATCCTCTTTTCGAATATGATACGTCGTAGTAAGACGAAGTTTCTTTAATTCCAATTCCGTAATAATGATATCTGCGAAAAAATGAAATGATCATTTAAATTTATCGAATGATTAACAGCAGTAATTTTCAGGGAGTGAAGAAGGTAAAATGGCGTTTTGTCGCATGCTTTCCCGACCGGACAAGTGTGAAGGAATTAAATACAGATCACTAGTATTTGAATGGATTTTATCCTTTGTCCAACTCCATTTTTTTTCGCGGTCAGTGCCCCTTAATCACGTTTGACTTATCGAAGAGATGAAAACTTTTCGTGTGTGATATAAGGGGAGGGATGGATAACTGTATAAAATATATTTTTTTTTACTGGACACTTAATACCGTTGCTGTTCTTGTTGAAATGCTGTTAACGTTATCATCTTATGATTCCGTTATGGATTAATGAAATATCTCATTAGTCTTTCATCCATCACCGCTTTGATTAACGATTCGTTGGAACTCTTTCAATAGAGCTGTTAATTTTTTTCTGTATTGCGGTAAATCGAAATTCATTGGATCGTGTAATAGATGAGGTATACTTCTGGTTAAAATTAGCCGATGGTGATGACCTCGTCTACTTTGGATGACAAGATGACGAGTTATTGGAGTACAAAAAACAAAGTGCCCTTGTCGTCCTGACAACCTAAAGACCTAAATGCTTTCAGTCCCCTAACAAACGAAGCCTTTGAAAAGAAATTGTCTGGATACGAAGTTAGGAAGTACCAGGTTTGACTGAGTAAAAAGGAGGCTAGGACTCATGAAGTGCTATCAAACTAATTATTAACCACTTGTTTAGTAATATAATTCAGTAAGTAACGAGCAGAACTTTAAAATTTATGCGTTAGCTATTCATTGTGAACTGATTATATTTAGAACAAAGGAATTCTTCTCAAACCCTTAACCGCTTAATTTAAATAAGGACTTGAGTTCCCTTCAATCCAGATTCTTATTAAAATTCGGCTCGAAATATCAAGATAAAAAGATAAAGCGAATAAAACTTGAAGGAGGGTAAATACCGGTATATGTCAGTTTGAAAATTGAAGACACAAGCAACCTATATTAACGGTACCGCATTTATACGGCACGCCGTTTATTTTTTCAAAGCCTTTTTTTTTGGTGTGCAGAATAGGCCCTATTGAAGGGTAATGTTTATTATTTTTTTCCATTTATAGATAGCATCGATATATGCATAGAGTTTACTTCAAAATCTCTAAAGGCCTGCAGGTGAATGGAATTTATTTCACAATGTGACTTCAAGTTATCAAAAATTCCTAAATTGAGCATAGTAGATGGAGTTGTCTATTTTAAATTACCTTTATAAGACGTAGTTGATAAGGGGTAGTTGACAATACAGTACCTCTAATAAACGGTGCACCATTTATTAGAGGTCACTGTTTATTATGATGTCCACTGCATGCAGTCTTGAATATCCCTGTTGCTTAAGTTATAGTTATTGTGCAATAGCTCCGACACCGTGCAGTGTTATAACCAACAAAGCATTAATTTATCTGCCAAAATTTCTAGTTTGGTTGTATAATGCGATGTTGGAACACTCAATTCGTGGGGGTAGGCTGGCCCCCACAGACAACAAAGCCAATATTCCTGCTGGGGTGCCCCCAGTGAGAGCACGTTCAGTGGTCCTGCAAACCCGACCCTGCCACAGGCGGGATAAGGGTATGATGATGATATTTATTATTTTTTCCACCGTGAAGGTGTGCCGGTTATTGGAGGGCGTTGTTAATTTTAATTCATGTAGTTGTTATCATGTACAGTATCAAGGAAAAACGTTGCACTGAAGTGATTGCAATATTGCCATCATCCAAATCTTACAACTTTTATTATTGTCTCTAACCCTATTCAGATTGAATGGACCTGTTGCTGTCGAACTCTGAAACAATAAGCAGTAGCTGAAGAGATAAACTACATTGCACTCGTAACCTTCCTACTTTTATATGAGATTTACGCAAAACTTAGTGACTGCAGAGAACAGATGGAGAAGGGACTAAACGATATTAGAGGAGCTATGGAAAAGGGGAGGGGGGGCTAAAGATTAACGTGAAGAAGACAGAGTATTTAGCTTTCAATTGGAAAGGATAGGGAAATAACGGCGACGTACACTCGAGGGGCGAACTGGTGAAAAAAGGTGCAAGAAGTGAGGTACTTAGCATCAACGTTCCAAACAATGGGGAGATAGACTTGGATTTTTGTTGTTTGTTGGTGTTTAAGGTCCCGTCAACTACAAGGTCATTAGAGACCCGTCCACTGCATAGATCTAATGCACTGACTGCACAGACACTACACTAATGCGACGATTATTGGGTATTAGCAGTACCCAGCTTTCCCGAGCGACCACCCATGTCAGTACTAACTGGGCTTGCGTTGCTTAACTTCAGTGATCAGACGAGAACTGGTGTGTCCAACGCAACTCGCCGCTCGATAGACTTGGATGTGACCCGTAAAATCAAGGGGGTGGTGGCTGAAATGGAGACAGACAAGCGTAGTCCTGCGTGATAGGAGGGTCCCAATGAAGTTGAAAGGAAAGTTTTACAGGTCTGTGGTTAGACCAGCTATGCTACATGGATCAGAATGTTAGGTAGTGAGGAAGAACCACGTAAGCAGAATGCAAGTAGCCGAGATGCAACTGCTGCGGTACATGAGTGGCATATCGAGAACGGCTAGAATTAGGATATTAGAGGTAGCCTTGGGGTGGTGGACATCGCTGAAAAAATGAGGGAGAATAGGCTTAGGTGGTATGGACACGTCATGAGAAAAGGGGAAGAGGAAAGAGCTCGTTAGGTGCATCCCAGGTATGCAGGTGGTTGGTATCACCCGGGGTAGGGGGAGGCCGAAACAGACGTGGGAACAGGTTGTCCGTAAGGATATGGCAATGTGTGGGGTGGACAGAGGCCTGGTGGGAGACAGACAGGAGTGGAGGGCTAGAACCCGCAGACCCGACCCTGCCACAGGCGGGATAAGGGTATGATGATGATTTACGCAACTGTCAACTTCAGTCACTTCACCACACGTTTTTGGTTGCTTCGCTAAAGTGAAGCTCGAGCGATATGTTGTTGTTGCTGTGGTATCCATGGAGACCCGCGCATTCGATTCTAGTTGTGTGAAAGCTAGAGCGCTTTTGCTGTTCCGCATAAATGGAGGAAGAAACTTCGATTGCAAACCGACAAAGTAATATTTGAGGTATATGAAATTTTTCGTCTTACTACATCAAGGCCCGTAAGGAAAATATGTAAAATTGATATTTGAAAGTTCTAATCTTTCCAGCTCATTGTATTCATAAAAGTACACTACAATTCAGAATAAGTTCTTCAGACTTTAATTTAGAATCGCAATAGTTCGTCCCTTCAGCCAAATGTACTGTATATGGACTTTTAAAATGTCCTTTAATAGTTCTGACTCACGTCAACGAATTATTCTTGTGTTATGTATCTATCTTTAGGCCATTAAGTAGATAGTGGATGCAAAAAAAACTATTTAGAGCAGGAAAGTATATTGAGATGATTTACCTGGATTGGCCTCGCGTCCCCAGCCTTCTAGTAGTCAGATGTGGGAACTGCTGACGAATTATCTGTTGGAAAAATATGAAATTGTAACATTGAATTATTAACACTTAAACGTAATATGTTTTTCTTTCTTGCAGACTATAAATATTTGGCGAAAGAATCAAGGAATGCTTTTTGAACGGTAAGCAAACTGTACTTCATGATCTAAATAGAAAAGCTAGGGGACAGGGCTACCCTTGGGAACAGGGTAGTAGCTGTGATTGCGGGACAACCTTAGGCAAGAATCTTTAAGGGTTCCGTCTAGGCTCCGTTAAGCTCAAAGGGCTCAATTTCGGTAACATGCACCTTTATCACACAAGCACATTTGGCACAATATAGTTTTTCATTGAAGTAAAGTTGAATCCGTCATAAACTTGGGACCCACGTTCATCAGACGCTCACTGAGTAAATCAAACAACTCCTAACCAGTTCCTAACCCTTTTCCCAGCCTATGGCAGGGTCGGGTACCCATCTAGTCACTCTAAATGGACGCAAGGGTAATAGATTAGACGGTGTTTTTCCTCAGCCGGCTGCCGACCAAAGCTGCAACCCCTATGCTTATTTATCGTTGTCGGCCTACTGTTCGTTGGGGTACTCCACCAAGCTCCTACTCTTGGGAATTTTACCTCATCTACCCGTTGCACAGTAGAGAGGATTCTTTTACGTGCAAATGCCCATCGTACAGCACACGGTGCCTCGGTTTTGCTTATCTTCTGAAGGACGGCGCACTCGGGGCTTCCCTCGCGACTGGAAGAAACCACCCCACCTCGATCCAGTATCGAACCTGGGACCATTAAATCGAGCACGCTACATATTGCGCCACCGGGGCAGGTCCTCCACTGATTAAAAAAGGTCACATATAATAAAAATAGTAATAATTTATGAATTACTGAATTTCAATTTACTTTTCCAAAGCTGGCAGCATTCACTGGTTGCATCCCATTTCTCTCACAAAAATCGACGTAATGCATGTAGAGGGTACTGCGAGGAATGCATACTCCTTCCGCTGTCTCGTAATTTTCTTCGAGCCTGAAAATATCCCGAAATAGTATATACATCCATTATAGGCCCCTACTTCTTAGTGAGTGGTCAGTAGTCGACAGCCTAAAATCATCACCTAAATTGGACAGTACAGGTGAACTCTCATCTACGGACCCCCCCCCCCTCATCAACGGACTCGGAGGAAGAGGTGGTAGTAGAACCAAAAATGTCTCATGTACGTGATTCCATTGACACTCTCTTACAATTCGTTTATCCAGCAGATAATCCTTCCATTCAAGCTTATTATCAACACTTCCGCACATTAAGAGAATTAATATAATTTGTGAACTGTAGAAGTTTGAAAGCAATTAATGTTGGATTCATTTTTAAGTCCAAACCCTCTCCAACACCTGGCCAGAGCATCCCAAGTACTAAGGTGCAATGCGTCAGTAGTTCTAGGTTCGATTCCGGACAGAGGTGGGTTAACTTCTTTCGGGCGAGAGAGAGGCCGCGGGTGTGCCTTCTTTCGGATGATAAGTAAAACCGAGGTCCAGTGTTGGTGTACGATGTCACTTGCACGTAAAAAAAAAACCCTCTCTACTATGCAACGAGTAGATGAGGCAAAATTTCCAGGTGTAGGAGCTCGCCCCCTGGCGTCGGTAGAACTCCCCAACGAACACTAGACCGACGATAAATAAGCGTAGGGGTTGCAGCTTTGGCCTGCAACCGGCTGCAGAAAAACTATGACCAATATATCGCCCTTGTGTTCAATCAGACGGACAAGATGGGTACCCGACCCTGCCATTGGCGGGAAAAGAGTTAGGAGTTGCTTTGCTTTACTTAAGGTGCAGTTGTCCAAATTCTTTTATATACTGTATTTGATACAAAATCGGTTGATATTGGTAACCATGCTTTTATATTATTGTTATAAGCAACTCCTAACCCTTTCCCTCCTATGGCAGGTTCCCAAATCACAGCTGCAACGCCTATACTTATTTATTGTCGTTCGACTGTTCGTTGGGGAATTCCACCGACGCCAAGGGGGGCGAGCTCCTACACCTGGAAATTTTGCCTCATCTACCCGTTGCATAGTAGAGAGGGTTCTTTATTGTGCAAATGCCATCGTACATCACACGGGACTTTGGTTTTACTTCTCATCCGAAAGAAGGCGTACTGGAGAAGCCAAAGAAGCCAACCCAGTCCAGTGTCGAACCTAGAACCACTGACGCATTTGCCGAGCACGCTACCCATTGCGCCACCGAGGCGGGGAGCTATTAAATTCACCCTTTCATGATGGGGTTTCACATGTGATAGTACAGTTTTTTAGACTTACCAGAGTAGAGTGGCTGGCGTGGAATGAGGGCGAAGTCTTCTTATAGTGGCATCCTTGTGCTCTACAAAGACAAAAAGGTTTACGGGAATGGGCGGAAAAAAAAGAAAGTACATAAAGGGGTATTTGACCATGCCTTAAGTGGGAGCAGAGGGAGAAATTGAAACTTGAAACATCACTCAAGAATACATTCCTTGTAGTGTTGATGTTGACATCTAAAGTAAACCCGAGAGCGTTCATAAAGACATTATTGAGTCTTATTTTGGTCCTAAAATCTTTCTTCCCCATTTTTCCTGTCCTAGATCTGTTCTTTAGCTACCTCCGGTGCCCGTTTTTTTTTTAAAGATAAAAGGCAGAATCTCGTAGATTACCTAGAATAGTGATGTCTCCTGTATCGGTAGCAGCTTTCAGGACACTGATGACTCCTGTTGTCGTTGGGCAGACATTTTTTAGCTGTGTGTACGTGGTACCGGAAGCTGAGTTGCCGCTATCTTTTGCCATAGGAGGTCGGTTGTCTTCCAATACTACGCACGATGGTATCCAAGTGTCTGCACAAATCCAAGAGGACAGAGGTCATATGATAGAAGTCTAGTCAAAAATGCCCATTATTTAAACCTGTGGGCGCAGGGAGATGTTTTTACCCTTTCAATGAGATGGCATTAGGCCACCGCCCTATGCTTATTTATGGTCGACCTATTTTATTTTTTATTGGGGCACGTTTTATTCCTTCACCGATGCGGGGGGGACGAACTCTTACACGTGGAAATGTTGCCAAATTACACGTACTGTATATTTTACACTCAGTTCTCTTTAGTTATCATTCAGGGTAACTAAAGCGAAGTGAGTGTAGGCTTTCCTGGGAGGGAGGCTTCATTCCTGGGAGGAGGCTTTCTCTCGTCCGAAGGAAGGCAACCTACTCGAACTAGGATCGAACCTGGAAACACCAACGAAGTAGTCCAGCGCATCACTTCTGCGCCATCGAGGTAGCTCTGGAGTTAAAAAAACAGGGGTTGTGGCGTTGGGCGTCTACGGTGCGGCGAAAGGTATTGTGTTCCCTGGATATCTGGATGCTTGACCCTTCCAAAGGTCATTAGGGCCCCGTCTACTGCGTAGTTCTAATGTAGAGTCTGCACAGGCACTACACTGCTACGGCGACCCAGTGTTTCCAAACGGTCACCCATGCTAGCGTTAGCTGGGGTTGCGTTGCTTAACTTCAGTGATCTGAGTAGTAGAAGAGGGTTTAAAGATGAAAAGGGTTAGCTGGACGATGAGATGAACCTGAAGTAACTAAGAGGTAACTGAAATTTAGTTCGTTATGTTATGTTACACTAATGGGTTAGGGAGTAAGCCAAGCAGCCATAACAGGCCGAACCCTTAGGAGGCTGCTCGCGGGAGATGAGGAGGTAGGTGTAGAGGACAAAGGAGAGGGAAATTTGCGGCACCCAACGTTCTCTACCAACCACCCGTGTTGGTACTAACGTGGGTTTCCATTGCTTGACTTCAGTGATCTTACGGGAACTGGTGTGTCCAACGCAACTTGGCCGCACAAAGCATCGTGTAAAGCATCTCTTTTCAGCGGGCCACGAACTGAATCACCAAGATGTAGGATTCATGTTGGGGGTGAGTTGAGTGGCGGGGAGAGATGGGCGGCTTGCTTTGGGGAGAAAGGAAGAAAGCGGGGGGGGGGACAGTGATGAAAAGATATTTTAGTGGATACGATAGATAAGGGGAGAAGAAGTGTGGTGGCGAGTTTTGATGAAAGGATATGAATGACCTCTGTCGAAATGTTTGAATTTCACTACAATTTCCGACTTGAGAACGTAATCTTTTGTCACATGAGCTCCTCTCTATAAGATTTGTTGAATTAAAATAAAAATGGATGTTGTGTTTTTGATGACCATTATATTATGCTGTAAGTTGTCGGACGACGGCGGGGGTCATTATGGCTAATGGCTTTGGGATCGGATTTCTGAAAATTCGTAAGAAATTGTATAGGAAAGTTTGGTGGTTAGGAGAAAGAGAAGAAAAGACCGAAATGGGATGATGATGATGAATACATGAAAAGAGAAAGGAAGGAGGGTTGAACAACGAAAGAGACAGAAATTTGATGGTTAGGACAGAGGTGGTAGAGAGGACCCACGCAATTTGTAATTTTAGTTAGCTATTGATACTATATTATTGGATGGTGACGTTTACCACTACTATATCAGTACCGTGTTTTCGTAATTTGTGTAAATTGAGATTGATGACAACTCCCTTTTAACCCATTCTCTCTTCTCCCACCTTGCTTTCGACTTTGAAAATAAAACGGGAGAGGGGGGGGGAAGGGGGATGTTGAAGGACTTTTATTGATTCTTGCACCATTTCCGTGTGCTGTTGGTTGACCATTCGTTGAATCTTAGTTGGCAACAACATTATTTTGGCGGCTATGATGCATGAGATAATGTTATCCTTTAACTTTTCTTATTTTGAAGTGCACTTGTAGTGCCTTTGCTAAGATGACTGAAAATGCCTACCCCTGCCTCCTTTCACGCACCTCGCTCCTACCCTCCATAATGGTACTCATCTATAAAAAAAAAAGCAACTCTTGACCATTTTCCCGCCTATGGCAGGGTCGGTTACCCATCTTGTCCCTCTGAATGTACACACACACAGGTAACCTATTGGACGGTATTTTTCTGTAGCCGGCTGTCGACCAAAAAGCCCCTGTTCGTTGGGGCACTCCACCGACGTCAGGCGACGAGCTCCTACAGTACACCTGGAAATTTTTGCCTCATCTGCCTGTTGCATAGCAGAGAGGGTTCTTTTGCGTGCAAGTACCATTGTACACTACACGGGACCTCGGTTTTACTTCTCCCTTGTTAGTTGGTGTTTTAGAGCCTTTCAACTACGGGAGCGGTGAATTGCATTGGACACACCAGTTCTCGTCCGATCACTGAAGTTAACCAACACCCCCAGCTAGTACTGACATGGGTGACTGCTTGGGAAAACTGGGTACTGCCAATACCCAAAAATCGTCGCATTAGTGCAGTGTGTGTGCAGTCTCTGCATAAGAACTACACTGTGGACGGGGCTCTAAATGACCTTGTAGTTGAAGGGTCCTAAAACACTGACAAACAAGCAACAAACCCTTCAACTACAAGGTGCATATTTTTGTATTGCAGAGACTGCACAGACACTACACTAATGCGACGATTTTTTGGGTATTAGCGGCACCCAGTGTTCTCGCCGGGGAACTGCCATTACAATGTCAGTACTAGCTGAGGTTGCGTTGTTTAACTTCAGTGATCAAACGAGAACTGGTGTGACCGAAGCAATAAGTCACTCCCTCCGTTATCTCTCACCCGAAGGGAGGCGCACTCAGGCCTCTCTCTCGCCCCAAAGAAGCCAACCCACCTCGCTCCAGTATCGAATCTTAGAACCACTGACGCAGTAAATCGAGCATGCTACCTCCTGCACCACCCAGGAGGGTCTAATTACTATACTAGAGAGGGAAATAATTTCATTTATTAGTTCCACGATAAACAGTCGACATTTCAATTCGTCTGCATCGTCTCAATCTGCCGGATCCCCCCACATACAACTTTGCCAATATTCCTGCTGGTTCCAGACGCCTGGCTGGGGTGACCCCAGCCAGAGTATGTTCAGCGAACCCGCAGACCCGACCCTGCCACAGGCGAGCTCCACGATGTCACCGTCATTATAAATATCTGTTCAGCTAGGAAATTGAACATGGGTCACCTTCCTCCTGTCACAGAGTCATTGGCTGGGTTATAGAACGCCTGCCGTTGCTATGACAATCACGAGATTTACGTGACGTGAGTCTCGTTCGGAGAGAACAGAAGTATTGGCAACCATTGTCGCATATAGGCCTAGTATTAAAAAGAAGAGAAGGACGAAAACTTTAAAAAATGTACAGCATTTCATTTTCTACCCTTTAACCCACCTCACCTGACCCTCTTTACTCTGAAGAATTGTAAACATGTGTACTTTTTTAATGGGATGTTTAACAGACGATTTCTTTTTTCTTATATTTCGGATGGCAATTTTGCTCACTGCAACTATACTGCTCGTCACGAAAGATGACACATGGGAGGTAGAAGGTAGGAAAGTTCACTACAAAACTTAGGGGGTTTGAGAAAGGTCAAATGGCAGACTTCATTCAGCAATGGCAAGTACAACTTCAATGTTTTCCCTATTTTTTGAAGAGGACTCATCCTTTGCCTCCCACCAATGTGTCAACTTTGGTGGCGAGCACTTATTTTTAGTGGTAAGCACCATTATTTTTAATTGAATGATGTCTAATTTCTCTCTATATATGCATATTAACAAACAGTTTGAAATTAATGTTTAAGTACACGTACTTATGTATATTTTTACGGTAATTAGTTAATGGGATTGAACTTTTCTACCTTGTTGTATAACTGCTTCAGTAGTTTCGATACTATGATAGAGCTAGGTTCGCTCCTGGACCGAGGTAGGTTGGTTTCTTTTGGGCGGGAGTGCGCTTTCTGGCGGATGAGAAGTAAAATCGAAGTCCCCTGTGGTGTACGATGGTATTTGTACCTAAAAGAACCAGGCCTGAAAAGAACCCTCTCTACTATGCAACGAATAGATGAGGCAACATTTCAAGGTGTGGGGTCTCGCCCCCGGGCGTCGGTGGAATGCTCCAACGAACAATAGACCGACGATAAATCAGCATAGGGGTTGCAGTTTTAATCGGCAACCGGCTGTGGAAAAACACTGTTCAATATATCGCCTTAGTGTCCATTCAGAGGGACAAGATGGGTACCCGACCCTGCCATAAGCGGGATAAGGGTTAGAAGTTCCTTTCCTTACATATAATGTGTAGATAATAATAATAGATACAAGGACTATCCATATAATACGAGAAGAAGACGTCGGGCAATTCACGAATTTCAAAACCTTTTTTAATCTGTCTAAGGGTGTAGGGAAATTTGAACGATTATTATGGCTGCCAAATTCTTCCCCGTTCTCTCTCTCTCCCTTTCTTTTCTTCTCTCGCTCTCACTCCTCTCTCTCGTTCCTATCTTTCCTTTTCTCTCTCTGGTTCCTCTCTTTCCTTCTCTCCCTCTCTCATCTCTCTCTCGCTCGCTCTCCTTCTGTCACCCCTCTCCCGGTGTGCCTTTCGATAGTTGTAGCACCTCCTGACTTCCACAGATTTGCCCCTGAAATGCCATCTGTATTTCTCTCTAATAAGGAAAGATGACAAGAGAGATCTGGATCTGACGATGTGTGTGTGCTACAAATTGTCTAACATTTGAATTAGCGGCACAAGTAGACGGTATTTCCGTTGTTCAGAGAGTGGTGCATTTTTTCTCATGTGCGCAAAAATGAATGGGGAGAGGAGGAGCCGAAGTATCCATCATCAATGTCTTACTCTCACTCTTCCATCTTGTCCGGATTTCACACTCCTTACTAATCTAGTTGTCTCTCGCTAAGGGGTTTCCGTGTCTAGTTGCCATAA
Organism: Trigoniulus corallinus; assembly: GCA_013389805.1. Lineage (NCBI taxonomy): Eukaryota > Metazoa > Arthropoda > Diplopoda > Spirobolida > Trigoniulidae > Trigoniulus > Trigoniulus corallinus. Next base: position 21,736 of record JAAFCE010008080.1, read on the forward strand.
GAACAGTTGCTAAGCAACTTGATCTCCACTACAGCTTCTTCTTTTGCACTATGCAGAAGTAATAGTACTACTGTATATCTATGTATATGTGTACTAGTTGTACTATTAGCTGATGCCAACCACAGCCCCAATGAGTAGAGTCAATGAACACAGTCTTTCTTCCTATTTGCCTTCCTCAGTGAGGTTTGGTGATCTTCCTGTACTACTTCCCACTTTGAAAAAAATATATATATAGAGGGGGAGGAGATGGCTGCAGGGTCGATCAATAAGTCAACCACAAAATTAGGACCTTTAATCTCATAGGAGGAGCCTAATCGCTTCTTCCAATAAGTCAGGAAGACAAAGGGCATTTCCAGGGACTTGAATTATGTTTCAATGGTTGGAGACAAAAATAGCAGGGTGGTAATGCACCTCGACAATGGAAGAGGTCTATTTACTACTATACTAATAAATCAAAGGATGAACTTCCGGTTTCATCAAAGAGATAGAAATGAAATCATTTCTTCAGGTCATGAAAATCAATCTCATTAAAAATACGGACAGTTTCCGCTCAGAAAACTAATATCAGAAACTATGTTTTTTTATTTTGGTGACATTTATAAAATTCGGTTGAATTGTTATTTTGTATTATTATGGCATCCATTTATTGTTAGATCTTAATTTATAGCCTACTCGATCCGGATGTTGGATACATCCTGAAGAATGTTGTTGGATCTTTACAACCTGGTTCTTTGTCTGTCCACGGTACAGCATCAACACCAATGCTAGATGTGGCGATTTAAAGAGTCTGTTGTACTCTTCATGTCGCAGAAGAGATGTGAGTACGATTCCAGTCAATAGCCGTTTTCTTTATCACCTGGCTTAGCGTAGGTCTGTGAACTTCGTAGGCTCATTGGGGGCGGCAAATTGCGTTGGACACACCAGTTCTCTTCTGATCACTGAAGTTAAGCAACGCAACCCCGACTAGTACTGATATGGGTGGCTGCTTTGGAAAATTGGGTACCGCTAGTACCCAAGCATCGTCACATTAATGTAGGGTCTGTGCAGTCTCTGCATTAGAACGACACAGTGGACGGGGCTCTAATGGCCTTGCAGTTGATGGGCCCTAAAACACCAACAACAACACCAATAAATCGACGGCTTATTATTGACATCAAGGCAAGACTCATTTGGAAGGAAACTACTGTTTTCAGGCAGAATCGAACCTGCGCATCGTGAACTAAAGAGGTTTAGTTGCGTATATTTGGCTATTTAACGTCCACCTGTAAGTTCTGATTAGCTTGTTTATCCGTGTACCCACTTGAGATTTCCTTCTCATTTCAAAGATATCACACAGGCATCAGGTGAACCCGTGAAGTGCTTAAGAACACTGAGCTACCTGAGGTGCATTTCTTGTTGTTGTTTGCAATTTCCATCCCATATAAGGTAAATTTGCCATTAAATCTTGACTCCCTGATTTGGGAGACATCATCGATCAGCCTCAGCCCTAGAAACGTGCCAACGAGAAACCAGGTATAAATGTTAGTTATCGAAATCTTCCCAAGAATACTTCACTAGAGTCCATTCACCTTCTTCTAGGTTGCTGACATCGACGTGTCTTGCATTTATTTGTGCCGGCGTGTAGCCAACATTGTCTAACAACATTTAGCTTTCTTTGTTATTGTCTTTCGTTTTCTACTTATTTAAAGGAGAGAAAGATAAAAAAGGATGTTGAAAAAGTGAGAGTGGGAAGAAAGAAAGAGAGATGAATAGCAGGAAGTTATCGACTTGAGTAATTTCTGATTCATTAACGAAATTGTACAAATTAATCTTCTTAGTATGTCTCTTATCAAAATAAGTACTGTAGAGTGAAGGTAATGGGATGCTAGGGGATGTAAGCGCATAGAGTAGATAAGAAACGGAGGGAGAGAGAGAGGTGCAGAGTGTGTTCAGGACGATGGATGAGGACAGGGAATTAAAAGGCAACGACGGCTAAACAATGTTCAGAAACAAAATTTAAGATGCTTAAGAAGAACAAGTCTTATTTTTGTCTTGTTAACGATTTGGGGTTAGAAACGTGGCCGATATTCCCGTAGAGATTAGGCCAACCACTTTCTTTCTCATTCACTTGTTTGAACCACAATTTAATACGAAACGAGTGACCTAAACGATTTTTTTCTTCCTCTCCGTTAATCGAGTCTTGTGATCCGCTCAAATGAATTAACTTGATCAAATGATTGCCAAGATTAAAACAGGTAGTGGGGAAGACTTGGAAGAAGGA
>JAAFCE010008081.1:0-23983 GCA_013389805.1 Trigoniulus corallinus
AGCTGCTGACGGAAGTAGGAGAATGGGCCCCTCAATGCATGGTATTTCCCGGCGATATTGGAAAACTTAGTGACTCCAGAAAACCAGTAGAGAAGGGCCTAAACCAGGGGTGTCAAAGTGGCGGCCCTAGAAGCCTAGAGTTGCGGCCCTCACAACCGATATCATTTAGTATACATATGCAGTTGGCTACTCAAAGGCCTAACGAGAGGGTGACAGTTTACACCGGCATAGTTGGAAATGGGGTGCCATGTGCCATATTTTGATTAAAACTATTGTTAATTAAATACCATTTCGACAATTGTCTTGGTACTTTTAAAAGCAAATTTCTAAAATAAAAAAGGTCAACACTGCATGGCCCTCATGACAACACACATGTTACGATGCGGCCCTCGGGGTGCCACGAGTTTGACATGCCTGGCCTAAACGATGTTAGAGGGGCGATAGAATAGGGAGGGCAAGAAAATAATGGTGACGTACTCTCTAGCGGCGAACTGGTGACGAAGGTGCAAAAGGTAAACTACTTAGGATCACCGTTCCAAAGCAATGGGGAGCTAGACTCGGATGTGACCCACAGATTCAATGAGGGATGGTTGAAGTGGAGACAGGCAAGTGGAGTCCTTTGTGATAGAAAGGCCCCAATCAAGTTGAAAGGGAAGTTTTACAGGGCAGTGGTTAGGCCCGCTGTGCTCAATGGATCAGAGTATTGGGCAGTGAGGAAGAGCCATGTCAATAGAATGCAAGTAGCCGAGATGCGACTGCTGCGGTATATTAGAGGTAGACTGGGGCGTGGGGCATCGCGAAAAAATGAGGAAGAGAAGATTGACTTGGTATGCACATTTAATGAGAAGAGGGGAAGCGGAGCTCGTTCGCTCCAGTACAGGAATGCTGGTGGTTTGGAACCACCCGAGGTAGGGTGAGACCGAAGCAGACGGGGATCTGGTGGGAGATAGACGGGAATGGAGGGCTATAACCCTCTGGCCCAATCCTGCCATGATTTCATTTTTCTGCCTCTCGTTTTACTTCCCCGTGTTTTTTTTTTTTTTTTTTTTTTTTTTTTTTTTTTGAGCAAGGGTCATCTTACCGAAGCTTGGTGCACTGTGAAGAGTCATATCTCGAATAACTCTCGTGCCAAAACTTGACCACATGAGAAGAAACTGCCTGGCAAAACGTCTGGTACTGGATTTGCGTTTCCGGCTCGGCTGTAAATAGAGAAATGAGCCCATCAGGTACGGCATATTGAAGACATGACTAACATAAAAACAGATTATGATTAAGTTCAATCTGTTTATTCCAGAATTCGGAGGCAAATAACCGTTGTCATGCTCTCGGTAAAAGATTATTTTGTTATTTTAGTTTCTGATGCCCTTTTCCGGCTTTTTATTCACTCCCTCTTCCTCTCCGTATCGACCATTATCAGAGGAGGGAATGCAACATTGATGCATTTTATCGCTCAATATACCGCAAGTGTGCAATAACAGGACGAAGACGTATGGCCCATATTACCTGAACTACACATCTGTCGACCAGGGATTCCAGCCATTCCATGAAAGCTTCAATTGGAGCTTGATCTTCCAGAAGAGTTTCAAACTCTTTATACACTGGAAGGTAAAAAAAAGAATTTGATTGAAGCAAAGTCTTGGGGCCAATTGACGAGATTTGCGTATGCGGTCATCATCTAGTCTTAGCAACGAGACCAATCCAATGAAATGTTCGACATCTAGTCATGGGAGTCCGCAAGATTTTTTTCCAGGGCGGGGAGGGGGATCCAAATCAATACAAAAGTGAGAGTCCTGTGGCTTGTGTTTCGTCGAAAAAAAGAGAAGATAGTGCCTAATGTCCAACAAATTATGGACAATAGCCGAAAACATTTAAAGCCAGCTGCCTTTGTTGTTGTTGTATCAGAACTACACAGTGGACGAGGCCATTATAACCCCGTCCACTGTGTAGCTCTGATGCAGAGACTGCACAGACACTACACTAATGCGACGATTTTTGGGTATTAGCAGTACCCAGTTTTCCTAAGCGGCCACCCATGTCAGTACTAGCTGGGGTTGCGCTGCTTAACTTCAGTGATCAGACGAGAACTGGTGTGTCCAGCGCAGTTCGCCGCTCCCAAAGCCAGCTACCGCCGTCGTCAAATCTCAGGTGGGGTAACTGCCCCCTACCCACTCCTGCAGACGCCCATGCATTCAGTCGGATTCAGTGGGTCCTTCCAGTAACCCTTTCTCTTCGGCTAGTTCCGCAAGACTTAACTTTTGGCATGATTAGATCAATGCATTTGAACTTACAATTGGTTATCAGCTCAATGGTGGCTCCACTTTGGTTGGCGCTATCCATGGTAAATAAAATTTGCCGACTGACTCCTTCCAGATCCACGTTTCTCCAGTCTTGTAGCATCTGGGCGGTGATGTCGGAATTATGGATGACCATCCTAGAAGCCTGGCACAAATGGTTGAGTGACGTTTGCCGACGAAGTGTTCGAGAGAAAGATTGGGCCACTGTTTTTCATGCCAGGTAAGTGCAAGAATCGTTAAAATATTGTAATGAATGCGGTAAAGAAAAGGTTTAAGACGTCGTCGCTCGGCGTTATCCACAAATTACGTAATTCACGCATATACCAACTTTTACAAACTCGAAATTAATGAAAGGTTTGCCGTATTTAATGGATGGCCCAAACGACCGTGATATACAGGTCTGTTTCACTTACGATCGCATTTTAAAGCGCAGAGGCTCTCAGGTGCATCATCTAACGCCATTCTTAACCATACAGGTAGGTCCTTGGAGAACTTCCGCACCACTTGACTTAGACTTTGTTTATCAGACATGAAAATGATATTTTTTTTTTCAGTAATTGTTGGGGAAGGAGGGTCATGCCCAAAAAAGATTGAATTGGAAGACGTGTGCCTGTCTACCTGTCAGGTAAAGCTTGATGAACGGATGGAAATAGGACGTTAGATATTGCTTTATAGACACAAGAATCGCAAACTCCAATCATGTTAATAATGGCATTTGAATTTAAAATCGAGGAGATGTGAGGCGGAAGTCTTTTCCAGAAGTGCAACAGGAAACTCTGCACCTATACCAAGAACAAATTTGTAAGACTGATGTTTGCCCTTGCAATCTACCCAGCTCCTTTTACTATAGAACTTAAAACCCTTACTGACCTCATCGAAACTTGCACCTATTACAGTGTCCAGTATTCGTTGGCAGTGAGTTCGATACATCGTTAAAAAGGTAAACACCTGAAAGACGTTAACGAGAAGGTGTTTAGGAACACTTGGCCCCCGCAATGAAAGGCTCCAAGCCGGGAGGCATGATTTAGGAAATCATTATTACTAAGGTAACAACTATTCATTCGGTGGTCATTACAGTAACGTATTTGTCGTAATAGGATTTTTGAAGACAATCGGTAATATTTGGGAATTGAACTAAGGTCACTTGCACATCATGCTACAAGTCATGCCATCGTCCCACTAGCTTTGGGCTCTTTTTTAGTCTGTATTATAGTGGCAAAACTGATCAAAGTTGGTTGTTTTGATTCGTTGGACCACGATATAATGTCGCCCACCTACTCTTTCGTTGGGTGTTCAATTAATTTAAGAAGTTTGAGGTACGATGTTGGGTTAATTAGTAGGCTACCTGTTTTACCTTTTCTTCTGGGACGTTCTGTGGTAGGATTAAATTTTTGAAATGTGTGAAGTCTGGGATCAAAGGTCCTAGTTTGGTTCTTGGAGTGTACGTGGTATTCTAATAGACAACGACAATACAAGTATTTGATCACGTCAAAATTGAACAGTGCAGTTTAAAAATAGCAACTTAATTAAATTAATATTTGATGTAATTACTTATATAATTAATTGTAACCTTTTACCTGTTTCACAGTTTCTTTTTTCGATTCGTGAATACTGCAAAGAAAATAATGGTAATGGTTTCAATTTCAAAAGTTAGCCCCTCTGTTTCAGTTATCAACGAGACAAATGTGTACCCTGACTCTGCCATAGGCAGGAAAAATGTGGGGAGGCGAACCTGCGTACTTCGTATCAAGAAGTAATTAAATAATCGATCTCAATCATTCTACATCAAACGTAGGCAAGTGTAGTGTATATAGCAGGCATGTCAAACGAGGGGTACCCCGAGGGCCACATTGGTAACATGTGGGGAACGGCGAATTGCGTTGGACACACCAGTTCTCATCAGATCACTGAAGTTAAGCAGCGCAACCCCAGCTAGTACTGACATGGGTGGCCGCTTGGGAAAACTGGGTACTGCTAATACCCAAAAATCGTCGCATTAGTGTAGTGTCTGTGCAGTCTCTGTATAATAATTATCTAATGACCTTGCAGTTGAAGGGCCCTAAAACACCAACAAGCAACAAACAAGGTAACATGTGCACCCGGGGGCTACTGCTCCCTCTCGTTGCGGCTCTGAGTGACGGGCGACAAATATATACTACATGGTTTCGATTGTTCGGGCCTCAACTATAGGCTTCAATTTTTTTTGTTTTGTTGGGGTTTTAGGGCCCGCCAACTACAATGGTCATTAGAGCCCCCGTCTACTGCATAGTTCTAATGTAGAGTCTGCACAGACCCTACGCTTTGCGACGATTTGGGTATTAGCAGTACCCAGTGTTCCTTTGTTTGTTTGTTTGTTGGTTGTTGTTGTTTGTTGGTGTTTTAGGGCCCTTCAACTACAAAGGTCATTAGAACCCCGTCCACAGCATAGCTCTTATGCAGAGACTGCATAGACACTACACTAAGGCAAGGCGCAAAATGAGGCCGCAGGGTGACGCAGCGTAACGCAGTCCTGCGAAATTCTGCTAGCAGGCAATCACCACACATTGAGACGCAGTTTTTTAACATACTGGTTTGCAATTTGCGTCAACTAAAATGGCTTTCAACGTAACAGTGATTGCCTGCTAGCAGAATTTCGCAGGGCTGCGTCACGCTTCGTCACCCTGCGGCCTCATTTTGCGCCTTGCCTAATGCGACGATTTTTGGGTATTAGCAGTACCCAGTTTTTCCAAGCGGCCACCCATGTCAGTACTAACTGGGGTTGCGCTGCTAAACTGCAGTGATCAGCCGAGAACTGGGGTGTACAACGCAATTCGCCGCTCCCACCCAGTGTTCCCAAGCGCTCACCCATGCTAGTACTATTTAGGATTGCGTTGCTTAACTTCATTGATCAGGGAGAACTGGTGTGTCCAATGCAATACAACCATTCTGTAGGCTTCAAGGGCCGCCAGTTTGACACCCCTGTATTATAGGCTTTTTTCTAGGTGACCGGTTGTCGACTTAATGGGGCATAACCCCTTCTGGTCGCCCCTTCCGAACACGTTGGGAAAAGCAATGGGCCAATTCTACCCACAAGGACCCATTATAGAAATGCATGTCACTGCGTATAGTGCAGGCGTTGATTATTCTTGTAGAATGAAACACGTATAAGCTTTTGATACAGTTATAGAAGTGTAGAGGTTTCTAAACTGCCCTTTCCCCTTTCCGAAAAAAATATGGGGTTTTTTTTTTAAAAAGTTCACACGTCAGTCAACCGTAGTAACTATTATTAGAGTACCTATGGAGTGTGTAAAAGGGTCTAAAACGAGCTAAACTGAAATTTAACACTTTTCTCACGCCGTTGATCGTTTTAAGTGTTGTTAACCCTGTTTTAAGTTAACCCTATCAAAGTGTTGTTGGGACATTTTAATTTTTTATTCTTTCTCCCCCTTGCTATGTTGACTAACCCCTCTTTCTCCTCCGTCCTCACCGACCCTTCAACACTTTATTTTATAACCTAAAAAATTTTCAGTATTGAATTTATTAACGGCAAAATTTAAAGTTCCTTCCGTTACATACGAGCCTTGCTAAACAAGAGACTCTTAGTGCTTTTTTGTCCTGACGGATTTTATGCTAAAATGAATTTTAATCCATTGAGGTCTTAACCTCTTCACCGCCAACTCCCAAAATTTGTTGGCGTACGTCTAAATTTAGTAATTGTATTGTTATAATATTATAATAGCAAACTGTGGGGTCCTTAATAGGACAATATTGTATCCATTTTCCTGTAAGTTAGTATAGCATCGGATTCTATTCTTAGATTTTGGACACTTCCGGTTTTTTCTCATGGTGCCATTTTTCGCAAATTTAGCAAAAGGATCCCCTCCACACTCCTTGTTGTTTATTGTTTTCAAAGAGACTTTCTCAATGACCCATCTCGGTTACGTTAGAGGTAGCGTGCTCAGGTGCTGCTTTGCATCGGTGTTGATGTTCCGGGATGAGAAGTCCCGATTGCCATGGCCCCGCGTGATACACGATGACATTTGCTCGTAAAAGAGCCCTCTCGACTATCATCATCATGCCATACCTCGCCCCGCCTGCGGCAGGATCGGGTTGTTGTTGTTTTAGGGCCCTTCAACTACAAAGGTCACTAGAGCCCCGTCCACAGCATAGTTCTGATGCAGAGACTGAACAGACACTACACCAGCGATTCTCAACCTTTTTTTCGCCACGGTACACTTTTACTAATTTCAAAATTTGGCGGCACACTAACAACGACACATTTCGGGGCACACAAACGCCAAAGAAAATATATAAGTTGTAACCTAACCCTATGCAAAAACTTGCCTCGGTGGCACTCGGTAACTGTGTCAGTAGTTTTTGGTTCAATACTGGACCGAGGTGGGTTGGCTTTTTTCGGGCGAGAAGCCCTGAGTGTACCTGCTTTCAGGTGAGAAGTAAAACCGAGGTCCTGTGTGGTGTACGATGGCATCTGCACGTGGAAGTACCCTCTCTATTACGGAACGGGTAGAGGACCAAAATTTCCAGGTGCAGGAGCTCGCCCCCCTGTCTTCGGTGGAATGTCCCAACGAACAGTAGAAAGACCATAAATAGCATAGGAGTTGCAACTTTGGTTGGCAACCGGCTGTGGGAAAACACTGCTCAATATATCGCCCTTGTGTCCAGTCTGAGGGACAAGATGGGTACCCGACCTCGCGGCACACTAAAGTGCTGCGGCACAGTGGTTGAGAATCGCTGCACTACGCTAATGCGACGATTTTTAGGTATTAGCAGTACCCGGTTTTCTCAAGCGACCACCCATGTTAGTACTAGCTGGGGTTGCGCTGCTTAACTTCAATGATCAGACGAGAACTGGTGTATCCAACGCAATTCGCCGCTCCTGGCAGGATCGGGTCTGCGGGTTCTAGACCTCCACTCCCGCCTATCTCACGCCAGGTCTCCGTCCACCCCACACACTACCATATCCTTCCGGACAACCAATCCCACGTCTGCTTTGGTCTTCCCCAGCCCCGGGTGCTTCCAACCACCTGCATTCCCATGATGGATCTAACGGACTCCTCCTCCCCCCTCTTTTCATTCCATGTCCATACCACCTCCATGTACACGCCTTCATTTTTTCCGCGATGTCCCTTCCCCCCCCCCCAGGCTACCTCTAATATACTCGTTCCTAATTCTATCAGCTCATGTACCGCAGCATTCGCATCTTGGCTACTTACATTCTGTTGACCTTTGCTCTTCCTCACTGCCCAACACTCTGATCCATAGAGCATAGTGGGCCTATCCACTGCCTTGTAAAACTTCCCTTTCAACTTTATTCGGACCCTCCTATCACACAAGACCCCACTTCATAGATAATCTTCTCTCAAAATTCCCAAGTGTAGGAGCTCACCCCCCCCCCCTTTGCGTCGGTGGAGTGCTCCAACGAACAGTAGACAGATACCCGACCGTGCCATAGGCGGGAAAAGGATTAGGAGTTGCTTTTTTTGCTTGTATCCATTCAGAAGGACAGAGATGGATACCCAAGGTCTAGTAGTTGCTTTGCAAGAGACTTTTTCAACCTGGTCTATAAGCCTATTTGTGTGTAGACGACTGTGGGTTGGATTTTTGACAAAATAATGATATGCCCCAACTGCGCAGCTCAACTACAATAGTGTTTAATGGCTACTGGTCATTGTGCGTAATATAACTTGCGTAGGAGCGACTCGTCCTCCCTGACGTTGGCTGTTCATCTGAATGTCTTTTGCTCGGTTGAGAAAGGGGAAAACATTGGCTTATAATAGAAGTTGTTTTTCAGTGATAAACAAGTTTCTGTGTCGTCATTGGTGACGTCACTTTTTCTGCGTGTGACGTTTGCACCTTTGGTGGTTAATTTTTCTATAAAGTAGTGGTAGAATATTCTGGATTGAAAGATAAAAATGATGTTCATAAAAATAGCTCTTTTTAGCTGAGGATGATGCGATGTGGTACTGAAGGTGATGTAGTAGTACTTATTGTTGTTGTTGTTATTATCATCACTATTTTTTTTAGCAGGGGGACAAAGAAATTTTTGCTGACGTTTTCATGGCGTTGATAGGGCGCTAGAAATTCGATCGCCTATTTATAGGTGTCAGTTGACAATAACAAGAGTTGATTACGCAGTCAAATCCGACTATTAATATGTACAGTATGTATCCCAGATTAAAGGTTGATTCATTTTAACCTTTTTTGATAGTAGAAATTATTTCTTCTTCTAAAATAGGCCTCAAACTGATAACTTGTCAAGCATGTCGTTTTCTAATGGGCGTTCCCCATCGTTTATTATTCATCTAGGTGTTCAAGTTGGATCCTGTGTGGTCATGCTGACTTACTCGGTGAATCAAGTAAAAGTTTAGGCGACCGTGTTTACACCTACAAACTGACACACAACAAGCGGAACACCTTGACCGCATCTGAGGCATCTTTAACTGCACTTTGCAGGGTAAGGTAGGAAGCAATCACCGTGGTAGTTTGCGTGGGTGTGCAATGTCTGCTGTAGCCCATTCATAAAATCTGAACGCCGGAGGATGAATGAATGATATAATGATGCTTTTCATGCCCTTGGATTGTCTTTAGTCCTTGTGACTGGCCCAAATTGGGGCATGTTATAATGCTAATACTTTGATTAAAGCAACTCCCAACCCCTTTCCCGCCTATGGCAGGGTCGGGTACCCATCTAGTCCCTCTGAATGGACACAAAGGTGATATATTGGACCGGCTGCGGAAAAGCACTGTCCAATATATCACCTTTGTGTCCGCAGCCGGTTGCCGACCAAATCTGCAACCCCTATGTTTATTTATCGTCGGTCTACTGTTCGTTGGGACACTCCGCCTCCACCAGACGCCAGGAGGGAGTGGGGCGAGCTCTTACATCTGGAAATTTTGCTTCGTCTTCCTGTTGCATAGTAGAGAGGGTTCTTTTATGCGTAAATGACATCGTACATCACACGGGGCCTCGGTTTTACTTCTCATTCGAAGGAAGGCACACTCGAGGCATCTCTCTCGGCCGAAAGAAGGCAACCCACCTCGGCCCAACATCGAACCTAGAACAACTGGCGCAGTTACTGAGCACGCTACCCACTGCGCCACCGAGTCGGGATAATGCTTTTACTTATGTTGGTCTATTCAAATTATCCTCGAATTGGACTTAAAAAAAAAAGAAATTGCTTATCGACCTGCTGTGTTTAGTGACTGCCTTCCAAATAGTATCATCATTGTATCTAATTATTATATAATTATTGTAATTATGCGACCTACCCATGGATTGGACACTGACCGGATACGCGAGAAGCAGCTCTTAAACCTTTCAAAATGTCATTGGTTATAAAAATAGGCTTGACCATGAGTTTTAATTAATGAAATGCAAGATATGATGAGTAGGCGGTCAACGTGGGCTGCTTCCAACTTTGTTAACCATAATGTGGAGTTATAAATAGCATTTAATACTTATCGTTAATAAAAAAACAAGTTCATTATATTGTGGAATTATGCGTGTGATAACTGCATAATTTTATCTTGGGAGACGATAACAAAATGATGCATAACATAAAATTTTATTTTTGGTGCCTAGGCGTAGGTAACAGACGCATGCTAGTCCTATTGTTAGCTTTAGGCTTTGTATATTAGAACCTTAAGTAGTATGACATAGGAATTCATCGAATTTGTGACGCAGTTGATGCTATTCAACTCACTAGCGAAACTCACCACATCGACCTCAGCTAGATTTTATAAGGTTTTGAATTTTAATGCAACCGTCTTTGCGCCAGACGAAGACAGTTGCATTTACTGTCGAAGCGTTACTACAAAAATCAGACAACGTGAGTCTAGCGCATCCGCAGAATTCGTATTGCACATATGTCTAGCTATGTTGTAAGATGCGAATTGCATTTTTATCTCTTTATTGCGCATGTGCCGTTTTTCGTAGAATGCCGCTATTAGTTCGAAAAAGACATTCTAATAACCGCTGTCCATAATGTCGATGAAAATATAAGCCTACTGAGTGAAGAAAAAAGACTTACCTGCCGCATCCTCTTTTCGAATATGATACGTCGTAGTAAGACGAAGTTTCTTTAATTCCAATTCCGTAATAATGATATCTGCGAAAAAATGAAATGATCATTTAAATTTATCGAATGATTAACAGCAGTAATTTTCAGGGAGTGAAGAAGGTAAAATGGCGTTTTGTCGCATGCTTTCCCGACCGGACAAGTGTGAAGGAATTAAATACAGATCACTAGTATTTGAATGGATTTTATCCTTTGTCCAACTCCATTTTTTTTCGCGGTCAGTGCCCCTTAATCACGTTTGACTTATCGAAGAGATGAAAACTTTTCGTGTGTGATATAAGGGGAGGGATGGATAACTGTATAAAATATATTTTTTTTTACTGGACACTTAATACCGTTGCTGTTCTTGTTGAAATGCTGTTAACGTTATCATCTTATGATTCCGTTATGGATTAATGAAATATCTCATTAGTCTTTCATCCATCACCGCTTTGATTAACGATTCGTTGGAACTCTTTCAATAGAGCTGTTAATTTTTTTCTGTATTGCGGTAAATCGAAATTCATTGGATCGTGTAATAGATGAGGTATACTTCTGGTTAAAATTAGCCGATGGTGATGACCTCGTCTACTTTGGATGACAAGATGACGAGTTATTGGAGTACAAAAAACAAAGTGCCCTTGTCGTCCTGACAACCTAAAGACCTAAATGCTTTCAGTCCCCTAACAAACGAAGCCTTTGAAAAGAAATTGTCTGGATACGAAGTTAGGAAGTACCAGGTTTGACTGAGTAAAAAGGAGGCTAGGACTCATGAAGTGCTATCAAACTAATTATTAACCACTTGTTTAGTAATATAATTCAGTAAGTAACGAGCAGAACTTTAAAATTTATGCGTTAGCTATTCATTGTGAACTGATTATATTTAGAACAAAGGAATTCTTCTCAAACCCTTAACCGCTTAATTTAAATAAGGACTTGAGTTCCCTTCAATCCAGATTCTTATTAAAATTCGGCTCGAAATATCAAGATAAAAAGATAAAGCGAATAAAACTTGAAGGAGGGTAAATACCGGTATATGTCAGTTTGAAAATTGAAGACACAAGCAACCTATATTAACGGTACCGCATTTATACGGCACGCCGTTTATTTTTTCAAAGCCTTTTTTTTTGGTGTGCAGAATAGGCCCTATTGAAGGGTAATGTTTATTATTTTTTTCCATTTATAGATAGCATCGATATATGCATAGAGTTTACTTCAAAATCTCTAAAGGCCTGCAGGTGAATGGAATTTATTTCACAATGTGACTTCAAGTTATCAAAAATTCCTAAATTGAGCATAGTAGATGGAGTTGTCTATTTTAAATTACCTTTATAAGACGTAGTTGATAAGGGGTAGTTGACAATACAGTACCTCTAATAAACGGTGCACCATTTATTAGAGGTCACTGTTTATTATGATGTCCACTGCATGCAGTCTTGAATATCCCTGTTGCTTAAGTTATAGTTATTGTGCAATAGCTCCGACACCGTGCAGTGTTATAACCAACAAAGCATTAATTTATCTGCCAAAATTTCTAGTTTGGTTGTATAATGCGATGTTGGAACACTCAATTCGTGGGGGTAGGCTGGCCCCCACAGACAACAAAGCCAATATTCCTGCTGGGGTGCCCCCAGTGAGAGCACGTTCAGTGGTCCTGCAAACCCGACCCTGCCACAGGCGGGATAAGGGTATGATGATGATATTTATTATTTTTTCCACCGTGAAGGTGTGCCGGTTATTGGAGGGCGTTGTTAATTTTAATTCATGTAGTTGTTATCATGTACAGTATCAAGGAAAAACGTTGCACTGAAGTGATTGCAATATTGCCATCATCCAAATCTTACAACTTTTATTATTGTCTCTAACCCTATTCAGATTGAATGGACCTGTTGCTGTCGAACTCTGAAACAATAAGCAGTAGCTGAAGAGATAAACTACATTGCACTCGTAACCTTCCTACTTTTATATGAGATTTACGCAAAACTTAGTGACTGCAGAGAACAGATGGAGAAGGGACTAAACGATATTAGAGGAGCTATGGAAAAGGGGAGGGGGGGCTAAAGATTAACGTGAAGAAGACAGAGTATTTAGCTTTCAATTGGAAAGGATAGGGAAATAACGGCGACGTACACTCGAGGGGCGAACTGGTGAAAAAAGGTGCAAGAAGTGAGGTACTTAGCATCAACGTTCCAAACAATGGGGAGATAGACTTGGATTTTTGTTGTTTGTTGGTGTTTAAGGTCCCGTCAACTACAAGGTCATTAGAGACCCGTCCACTGCATAGATCTAATGCACTGACTGCACAGACACTACACTAATGCGACGATTATTGGGTATTAGCAGTACCCAGCTTTCCCGAGCGACCACCCATGTCAGTACTAACTGGGCTTGCGTTGCTTAACTTCAGTGATCAGACGAGAACTGGTGTGTCCAACGCAACTCGCCGCTCGATAGACTTGGATGTGACCCGTAAAATCAAGGGGGTGGTGGCTGAAATGGAGACAGACAAGCGTAGTCCTGCGTGATAGGAGGGTCCCAATGAAGTTGAAAGGAAAGTTTTACAGGTCTGTGGTTAGACCAGCTATGCTACATGGATCAGAATGTTAGGTAGTGAGGAAGAACCACGTAAGCAGAATGCAAGTAGCCGAGATGCAACTGCTGCGGTACATGAGTGGCATATCGAGAACGGCTAGAATTAGGATATTAGAGGTAGCCTTGGGGTGGTGGACATCGCTGAAAAAATGAGGGAGAATAGGCTTAGGTGGTATGGACACGTCATGAGAAAAGGGGAAGAGGAAAGAGCTCGTTAGGTGCATCCCAGGTATGCAGGTGGTTGGTATCACCCGGGGTAGGGGGAGGCCGAAACAGACGTGGGAACAGGTTGTCCGTAAGGATATGGCAATGTGTGGGGTGGACAGAGGCCTGGTGGGAGACAGACAGGAGTGGAGGGCTAGAACCCGCAGACCCGACCCTGCCACAGGCGGGATAAGGGTATGATGATGATTTACGCAACTGTCAACTTCAGTCACTTCACCACACGTTTTTGGTTGCTTCGCTAAAGTGAAGCTCGAGCGATATGTTGTTGTTGCTGTGGTATCCATGGAGACCCGCGCATTCGATTCTAGTTGTGTGAAAGCTAGAGCGCTTTTGCTGTTCCGCATAAATGGAGGAAGAAACTTCGATTGCAAACCGACAAAGTAATATTTGAGGTATATGAAATTTTTCGTCTTACTACATCAAGGCCCGTAAGGAAAATATGTAAAATTGATATTTGAAAGTTCTAATCTTTCCAGCTCATTGTATTCATAAAAGTACACTACAATTCAGAATAAGTTCTTCAGACTTTAATTTAGAATCGCAATAGTTCGTCCCTTCAGCCAAATGTACTGTATATGGACTTTTAAAATGTCCTTTAATAGTTCTGACTCACGTCAACGAATTATTCTTGTGTTATGTATCTATCTTTAGGCCATTAAGTAGATAGTGGATGCAAAAAAAACTATTTAGAGCAGGAAAGTATATTGAGATGATTTACCTGGATTGGCCTCGCGTCCCCAGCCTTCTAGTAGTCAGATGTGGGAACTGCTGACGAATTATCTGTTGGAAAAATATGAAATTGTAACATTGAATTATTAACACTTAAACGTAATATGTTTTTCTTTCTTGCAGACTATAAATATTTGGCGAAAGAATCAAGGAATGCTTTTTGAACGGTAAGCAAACTGTACTTCATGATCTAAATAGAAAAGCTAGGGGACAGGGCTACCCTTGGGAACAGGGTAGTAGCTGTGATTGCGGGACAACCTTAGGCAAGAATCTTTAAGGGTTCCGTCTAGGCTCCGTTAAGCTCAAAGGGCTCAATTTCGGTAACATGCACCTTTATCACACAAGCACATTTGGCACAATATAGTTTTTCATTGAAGTAAAGTTGAATCCGTCATAAACTTGGGACCCACGTTCATCAGACGCTCACTGAGTAAATCAAACAACTCCTAACCAGTTCCTAACCCTTTTCCCAGCCTATGGCAGGGTCGGGTACCCATCTAGTCACTCTAAATGGACGCAAGGGTAATAGATTAGACGGTGTTTTTCCTCAGCCGGCTGCCGACCAAAGCTGCAACCCCTATGCTTATTTATCGTTGTCGGCCTACTGTTCGTTGGGGTACTCCACCAAGCTCCTACTCTTGGGAATTTTACCTCATCTACCCGTTGCACAGTAGAGAGGATTCTTTTACGTGCAAATGCCCATCGTACAGCACACGGTGCCTCGGTTTTGCTTATCTTCTGAAGGACGGCGCACTCGGGGCTTCCCTCGCGACTGGAAGAAACCACCCCACCTCGATCCAGTATCGAACCTGGGACCATTAAATCGAGCACGCTACATATTGCGCCACCGGGGCAGGTCCTCCACTGATTAAAAAAGGTCACATATAATAAAAATAGTAATAATTTATGAATTACTGAATTTCAATTTACTTTTCCAAAGCTGGCAGCATTCACTGGTTGCATCCCATTTCTCTCACAAAAATCGACGTAATGCATGTAGAGGGTACTGCGAGGAATGCATACTCCTTCCGCTGTCTCGTAATTTTCTTCGAGCCTGAAAATATCCCGAAATAGTATATACATCCATTATAGGCCCCTACTTCTTAGTGAGTGGTCAGTAGTCGACAGCCTAAAATCATCACCTAAATTGGACAGTACAGGTGAACTCTCATCTACGGACCCCCCCCCCCCTCATCAACGGACTCGGAGGAAGAGGTGGTAGTAGAACCAAAAATGTCTCATGTACGTGATTCCATTGACACTCTCTTACAATTCGTTTATCCAGCAGATAATCCTTCCATTCAAGCTTATTATCAACACTTCCGCACATTAAGAGAATTAATATAATTTGTGAACTGTAGAAGTTTGAAAGCAATTAATGTTGGATTCATTTTTAAGTCCAAACCCTCTCCAACACCTGGCCAGAGCATCCCAAGTACTAAGGTGCAATGCGTCAGTAGTTCTAGGTTCGATTCCGGACAGAGGTGGGTTAACTTCTTTCGGGCGAGAGAGAGGCCGCGGGTGTGCCTTCTTTCGGATGATAAGTAAAACCGAGGTCCAGTGTTGGTGTACGATGTCACTTGCACGTAAAAAAAAAACCCTCTCTACTATGCAACGAGTAGATGAGGCAAAATTTCCAGGTGTAGGAGCTCGCCCCCTGGCGTCGGTAGAACTCCCCAACGAACACTAGACCGACGATAAATAAGCGTAGGGGTTGCAGCTTTGGCCTGCAACCGGCTGCAGAAAAACTATGACCAATATATCGCCCTTGTGTTCAATCAGACGGACAAGATGGGTACCCGACCCTGCCATTGGCGGGAAAAGAGTTAGGAGTTGCTTTGCTTTACTTAAGGTGCAGTTGTCCAAATTCTTTTATATACTGTATTTGATACAAAATCGGTTGATATTGGTAACCATGCTTTTATATTATTGTTATAAGCAACTCCTAACCCTTTCCCTCCTATGGCAGGTTCCCAAATCACAGCTGCAACGCCTATACTTATTTATTGTCGTTCGACTGTTCGTTGGGGAATTCCACCGACGCCAAGGGGGGCGAGCTCCTACACCTGGAAATTTTGCCTCATCTACCCGTTGCATAGTAGAGAGGGTTCTTTATTGTGCAAATGCCATCGTACATCACACGGGACTTTGGTTTTACTTCTCATCCGAAAGAAGGCGTACTGGAGAAGCCAAAGAAGCCAACCCAGTCCAGTGTCGAACCTAGAACCACTGACGCATTTGCCGAGCACGCTACCCATTGCGCCACCGAGGCGGGGAGCTATTAAATTCACCCTTTCATGATGGGGTTTCACATGTGATAGTACAGTTTTTTAGACTTACCAGAGTAGAGTGGCTGGCGTGGAATGAGGGCGAAGTCTTCTTATAGTGGCATCCTTGTGCTCTACAAAGACAAAAAGGTTTACGGGAATGGGCGGAAAAAAAAGAAAGTACATAAAGGGGTATTTGACCATGCCTTAAGTGGGAGCAGAGGGAGAAATTGAAACTTGAAACATCACTCAAGAATACATTCCTTGTAGTGTTGATGTTGACATCTAAAGTAAACCCGAGAGCGTTCATAAAGACATTATTGAGTCTTATTTTGGTCCTAAAATCTTTCTTCCCCATTTTTCCTGTCCTAGATCTGTTCTTTAGCTACCTCCGGTGCCCGTTTTTTTTTTAAAGATAAAAGGCAGAATCTCGTAGATTACCTAGAATAGTGATGTCTCCTGTATCGGTAGCAGCTTTCAGGACACTGATGACTCCTGTTGTCGTTGGGCAGACATTTTTTAGCTGTGTGTACGTGGTACCGGAAGCTGAGTTGCCGCTATCTTTTGCCATAGGAGGTCGGTTGTCTTCCAATACTACGCACGATGGTATCCAAGTGTCTGCACAAATCCAAGAGGACAGAGGTCATATGATAGAAGTCTAGTCAAAAATGCCCATTATTTAAACCTGTGGGCGCAGGGAGATGTTTTTACCCTTTCAATGAGATGGCATTAGGCCACCGCCCTATGCTTATTTATGGTCGACCTATTTTATTTTTTATTGGGGCACGTTTTATTCCTTCACCGATGCGGGGGGGGACGAACTCTTACACGTGGAAATGTTGCCAAATTACACGTACTGTATATTTTACACTCAGTTCTCTTTAGTTATCATTCAGGGTAACTAAAGCGAAGTGAGTGTAGGCTTTCCTGGGAGGGAGGCTTCATTCCTGGGAGGAGGCTTTCTCTCGTCCGAAGGAAGGCAACCTACTCGAACTAGGATCGAACCTGGAAACACCAACGAAGTAGTCCAGCGCATCACTTCTGCGCCATCGAGGTAGCTCTGGAGTTAAAAAAACAGGGGTTGTGGCGTTGGGCGTCTACGGTGCGGCGAAAGGTATTGTGTTCCCTGGATATCTGGATGCTTGACCCTTCCAAAGGTCATTAGGGCCCCGTCTACTGCGTAGTTCTAATGTAGAGTCTGCACAGGCACTACACTGCTACGGCGACCCAGTGTTTCCAAACGGTCACCCATGCTAGCGTTAGCTGGGGTTGCGTTGCTTAACTTCAGTGATCTGAGTAGTAGAAGAGGGTTTAAAGATGAAAAGGGTTAGCTGGACGATGAGATGAACCTGAAGTAACTAAGAGGTAACTGAAATTTAGTTCGTTATGTTATGTTACACTAATGGGTTAGGGAGTAAGCCAAGCAGCCATAACAGGCCGAACCCTTAGGAGGCTGCTCGCGGGAGATGAGGAGGTAGGTGTAGAGGACAAAGGAGAGGGAAATTTGCGGCACCCAACGTTCTCTACCAACCACCCGTGTTGGTACTAACGTGGGTTTCCATTGCTTGACTTCAGTGATCTTACGGGAACTGGTGTGTCCAACGCAACTTGGCCGCACAAAGCATCGTGTAAAGCATCTCTTTTCAGCGGGCCACGAACTGAATCACCAAGATGTAGGATTCATGTTGGGGGTGAGTTGAGTGGCGGGGAGAGATGGGCGGCTTGCTTTGGGGAGAAAGGAAGAAAGCGGGGGGGGGGACAGTGATGAAAAGATATTTTAGTGGATACGATAGATAAGGGGAGAAGAAGTGTGGTGGCGAGTTTTGATGAAAGGATATGAATGACCTCTGTCGAAATGTTTGAATTTCACTACAATTTCCGACTTGAGAACGTAATCTTTTGTCACATGAGCTCCTCTCTATAAGATTTGTTGAATTAAAATAAAAATGGATGTTGTGTTTTTGATGACCATTATATTATGCTGTAAGTTGTCGGACGACGGCGGGGGTCATTATGGCTAATGGCTTTGGGATCGGATTTCTGAAAATTCGTAAGAAATTGTATAGGAAAGTTTGGTGGTTAGGAGAAAGAGAAGAAAAGACCGAAATGGGATGATGATGATGAATACATGAAAAGAGAAAGGAAGGAGGGTTGAACAACGAAAGAGACAGAAATTTGATGGTTAGGACAGAGGTGGTAGAGAGGACCCACGCAATTTGTAATTTTAGTTAGCTATTGATACTATATTATTGGATGGTGACGTTTACCACTACTATATCAGTACCGTGTTTTCGTAATTTGTGTAAATTGAGATTGATGACAACTCCCTTTTAACCCATTCTCTCTTCTCCCACCTTGCTTTCGACTTTGAAAATAAAACGGGAGAGGGGGGGGAAGGGGGATGTTGAAGGACTTTTATTGATTCTTGCACCATTTCCGTGTGTTGTTGGTTGACCATTCGTTGAATCTTAGTTGGCAACAACATTATTTTGGCGGCTATGATGCATGAGATAATGTTATCCTTTAACTTTTCTTATTTTGAAGTGCACTTGTAGTGCCTTTGCTAAGATGACTGAAAATGCCTACCCCTGCCTCCTTTCACGCACCTCGCTCCTACCCTCCATAATGGTACTCATCTATAAAAAAAAAGCAACTCTTGACCATTTTCCCGCCTATGGCAGGGTCGGTTACCCATCTTGTCCCTCTGAATGTACACACACACAGGTAACCTATTGGACGGTATTTTTCTGTAGCCGGCTGTCGACCAAAAAGCCCCTGTTCGTTGGGGCACTCCACCGACGTCAGGCGACGAGCTCCTACAGTACACCTGGAAATTTTTGCCTCATCTGCCTGTTGCATAGCAGAGAGGGTTCTTTTGCGTGCAAGTACCATTGTACACTACACGGGACCTCGGTTTTACTTCTCCCTTGTTAGTTGGTGTTTTAGAGCCTTTCAACTACGGGAGCGGTGAATTGCATTGGACACACCAGTTCTCGTCCGATCACTGAAGTTAACCAACACCCCCAGCTAGTACTGACATGGGTGACTGCTTGGGAAAACTGGGTACTGCCAATACCCAAAAATCGTCGCATTAGTGCAGTGTGTGTGCAGTCTCTGCATAAGAACTACACTGTGGACGGGGCTCTAAATGACCTTGTAGTTGAAGGGTCCTAAAACACTGACAAACAAGCAACAAACCCTTCAACTACAAGGTGCATATTTTTGTATTGCAGAGACTGCACAGACACTACACTAATGCGACGATTTTTTGGGTATTAGCGGCACCCAGTGTTCTCGCCGGGGAACTGCCATTACAATGTCAGTACTAGCTGAGGTTGCGTTGTTTAACTTCAGTGATCAAACGAGAACTGGTGTGACCGAAGCAATAAGTCACTCCCTCCGTTATCTCTCACCCGAAGGGAGGCGCACTCAGGCCTCTCTCGCCCCAAAGAAGCCAACCCACCTCGCTCCAGTATCGAATCTTAGAACCACTGACGCAGTAAATCGAGCATGCTACCTCCTGCACCACCCAGGAGGGTCTAATTACTATACTAGAGAGGGAAATAATTTCATTTATTAGTTCCACGATAAACAGTCGACATTTCAATTCGTCTGCATCGTCTCAATCTGCCGGATCCCCCCACATACAACTTTGCCAATATTCCTGCTGGTTCCAGACGCCTGGCTGGGGTGACCCCAGCCAGAGTATGTTCAGCGAACCCGCAGACCCGACCCTGCCACAGGCGAGCTCCACGATGTCACCGTCATTATAAATATCTGTTCAGCTAGGAAATTGAACATGGGTCACCTTCCTCCTGTCACAGAGTCATTGGCTGGGTTATAGAACGCCTGCCGTTGCTATGACAATCACGAGATTTACGTGACGTGAGTCTCGTTCGGAGAGAACAGAAGTATTGGCAACCATTGTCGCATATATATAGGCCTAGTATTAAAAAGAAGAGAAGGACGAAAACTTTAAAAAATGTACAGCATTTCATTTTCTACCCTTTAACCCACCTCACCTGACCCTCTTTACTCTGAAGAATTGTAAACATGTGTACTTTTTTAATGGGATGTTTAACAGACGATTTCTTTTTTCTTATATTTCGGATGGCAATTTTGCTCACTGCAACTATACTGCTCGCCACGAAAGATGACACATGGGAGGTAGAAGGTAGGAAAGTTCACTACAAAACTTAGGGGGTTTGAGAAAGGTCAAATGGCAGACTTCATTCAGCAATGGCAAGTACAACTTCAATGTTTTCCCTATTTTTTGAAGAGGACTCATCCTTTGCCTCCCACCAATGTGTCAATTTTGGTGGCGAGCACTTATTTTTAGTGGTAAGCACCATTATTTTTAATTGAATGATGTCTAATTTCTCTCTCTATATGCATATTAACAAACAGTTTGAAATTAATGTTTAAGTACACGTACTTATGTATATTTTTACGGTAATTAGTTAATGGGATGGAACTTTTCTACCTTGTTGTATAACTGCTTCAGTAGTTTCGATACTATGATAGAGCTAGGTTCGCTCCTGGACCGAGGTAGGTTGGCTTCCTTTGGGCGGGAGTGCGCTTTCTGGCGGATGAGAAGTAAAATCGAACTCCCCTGTGGTGTACGATGGTATTTGTACGTAAAAGAACCAGGCCTGAAAAGAACCCTCTCTACTATGCAACGAATAGATGAGGCAACATTTCAAGGTGTGGGGTCTCGCCCCTGGCGTCGGTGGAATGCCCCAACGAACAATAGACCGACGATAAATCAGCATAGGGGTTGCAGTTTTAATCGGCAACCGGCTGTGGAAAAACACTGTTCAATATATCGCCTTAGTGTCCATTCAGAGGGACAAGATGGGTACCCGACCCTGCCATAAGCGGGATAAGGGTTAGAAGTTCCTTTCCTTACATATAATGTGTAGATAATAATAATAGATACAAGGACTATCCATATAATACGAGAAGAAGACGTCGGGCAATTCACGAATTTCAAAACCTTTTTTAATCTGTCTAAGGGTGTAGGGAAATTTGAACGATTATTATGGCTGCCAAATTCTTCCCCGTTCTCTCTCTCTCCCTTTCTTTTCTTCTCTCGCTCTCACTCCTCTCTCTCGTTCCTATCTTTCCTTTTCTCTCTCTGGTTCCTCTCTTTCCTTCTCTCCCTCTCTCATCTCTCTCTCGCTCGCTCTCCTTCTGTCACCCCTCTCCCGGTGTGCCTTTCGATAGTTGTAGCACCTCCTGACTTCCACAGATTTGCCCCTGAAATGCCATCTGTATTTCTCTCTAATAAGGAAAGATGACAAGAGAGATCTGGATCTGACGATGTGTGTGTGCTACAAATTGTCTAACATTTGAATTAGCGGCACAAGTAGACGGTATTTCCGTTGTTCAGAGAGTGGTGCATTTTTTCTCATGTGCGCAAAAATGAATGGGGAGAGGAGGAGCCGAAGTATCCATCATCAATGTCTTACTCTCACTCTTCCATCTTGTCCGGATTTCACACTCCTTACTAATCTAGTTGTCTCTCGCTAAGGGGTTTCCGTGTCTAGTTGCCATAACAACAGTTGCTAAGCAACTTGATCTCCACTACAGCTTCTTCTTTTGCACTATGCAGAAGTAATAGTACTACTGTATATCTATGTATATGTGTACTAGTTGTAGTATTAGCTGATGCCAACCACAGCCCCAATGAGTAGAGTCAATGAACACAGTCTTTCTTCCTATTTGCCTTCCTCAGTGAGGTTTGGTGATCTTCCTGTACTACTTCCCACTTTGAAAAAAATATATATATAGAGGGGGAGGAGATGGCTGCAGGGTCGATCAATAAGTCAACCACAAAATTAGGACCTTTAATCTCATAGGAGGAGCCTAATCGCTTCTTCCAATAAGTCAGGAAGACAAAGGGCATTTCCAGGGACTTGAATTATGTTTCAATGGTTGGAGACAAAAATAGCAGGGTGGTAATGCACCTCGACAATGGAAGAGGTCTATTTACTACTATACTAATAAATCAAAGGATGAACTTCCGGTTTCATCAAAGAGATAGAAATGAAATCATTTCTTCAGGTCATGAAAATCAATCTCATTAAAAATACGGACAGTTTCCGCTCAGAAAACTAATATCAGAAACTATGTTTTTTTATTTTGGTGACATTTATAAAATTCGGTTGAATTGTTATTTTGTATTATTATGGCATCCATTTATTGTTAGATCTTAATTTATAGCCTACTCGATCCGGATGTTGGATACATCCTGAAGAATGTTGTTGGATCTTTACAACCTGGTTCTTTGTCTGTCCACCGTACAGCATCAACACCAATGCTAGATGTGGCGATTTAAAGAGTCTGTTGTACTCTTCATGTCGCAGAAGAGATGTGAGTACGATTCCAGTCAATAGCCGTTTTCTTTATCACCTTGCTTAGCGTAGGTCTGCCAACTTCGATGGCTCATTGGGGGCGGCAAATTGCGTTGGACACACCAGTTCTCGTCTGATCACTGAAGTTAAGCAACGCAACCCCCGGCTAGTACTGATATGGGTGGCTGCTTTGGAAAATTGGGTACCGCTAGTACCCAAGCATCGTCACATTAATGTAGGGTCTGTGCAGTCTCTGCATTAGAACGACACAGTGGACGGGGCTCTAATGGCCTTGCAGTTGATGGGCCCTAAAACACCAACAACAACACCAATAAATCGACGGCTTATTATTGACATCAAGGCAAGACTCATTTGGAAGGAAACTACTGTTTTCAGGCAGAATCGAACCTGCGCATCGTGAACTAAAGAGGTTTAGTTGCGTATATTTGGCTATTTAACGTCCACCTGTAAGTTCTGATTAGCTTGTTTATCCGTGTACCCACTTGAGATTTCCTTCTCATTTCAAAGATATCACACAGGCATCAAGTGAACCCGTGAAGTGCTTAAGAACACTGAGCTACCTGAGGTGCATTTCTTGTTGTTGTTTGCAATTTCCATCCCATATAAGGTAAATTTGCCATTAAATCTTGACTCCCTGATTTGGGAGACATCATCGATCAGCCTCAGCCCTAGAAACGTGCCAACGAGAAACCAGGTATAAATGTTAGTTATCGAAATCTTCCCAAGAATACTTCACTAGAGTCCATTCACCTTCTTCTAGGTTGCTGACATCGACGTGTCTTGCATTTATTTGTACCGGCGTGTAGCCAACATTGTCTAACAACATTTAGCTTTCTTTGTTATTGTCTTTCGTTTTCTACTTATTTAAAGGAGAGAAAGATAAAAAAGGATGTTGAAAAAGTGAGAGTGGGAAGAAAGAAAGAGAGATGAATAGCAGGAAGTTATCGACTTGAGTAATTTCTGATTCATTAACGAAATTGTACAAATTAATCTTCTTAGTATGTCTCTTATCAAAATAAGTACTGTAGAGTGAAGGTAATGGGATGCTAGGGGATGTAAGCGCATAGAGTAGATAAGAAACGGAGGGAGAGAGAGAGGTGCAGAGTGTGTTCAGGACGATGGATGAGGACAGGGAATTAAAAGGCAACGACGGCTAAACAATGTTCAGAAACAAAATTTAAGATGCTTAAGAAGAACAAGTCTTATTTTTGTCTTGTTAACGATTTGGGGTTAGAAACGTGGCCGATATTCCCGTAGAGATTAGGCCAACCACTTTCTTTCTCATTCACTTGTTTGAACCACAATTTAATACGAAACGAGTGACCTAAACGATTTTTTTCTTCCTCTCCGTTAATCGAGTCTTGTGATCCGCTCAAATGAATTAACTTGATCAAATGATTGCCAAGATTAAAACAGGTAGTGGGGAAGACTTGGAAGAAGGA
>JAAFCE010008081.1:24383-41366 GCA_013389805.1 Trigoniulus corallinus
GAGTGAGGGAGAGGCTCCGGGTACTCCTTCCGTCGGATGGGAAGTAAAGCCGTGGTTCCGTGTGTTATAGGATCGATTCTAGCTGAGAAACAGGCGGCTTTTTCTTTTTATCAGATGCAAGAGACGTCCAAACTGCGTCCTCTATCCCGAATGACAAAAAGCCGTGGTATTGCGTTGGACACACTACTTCTCGTTTCCCATATAAAGAAACTTAGCGAATCCAGAGAACAAGTAGAGAAGGGCCTAATCGATATTAGAGGAGCAATAGTTAAAAGGGAGGGCTAAAGATAAACATGAAGATGGACATTTCATTTGGGAAGAACAGCAAAATTATGATATCGTACTCTCTTAAGGGCGAACTGGTGAAAAAGGTGCAAGAGGTAAAGTATTTTGGATCAACATTTCAAAGCACTGGGAAGAAAGACTCGGATGTGACCCGTAGATTCGCTGGGGAATGGCTGAGGTGGAGAGAAGCAAGTGGAGTCCTGTGTGATACGAAGGTCCCAATCCAGTTGAAAGGAAAGTTTTACAGGGCAGTGGTTAGGCCTGCAATGCTATATGAATCAGAGTGTTGGGCAGTGAGGAAGAGCCACGTCAACAGAATGCAAATAGCTGAGATGCTAATGCTGGGGTACATGAGTGGCGTGTTGAGAGCTGATAAAATTAGGAATGAGTATATTCGAAGTAGTCTAGGGGTGGGGGACATTGATGTGGTAAGGACACGTAATGAGAAGAGGGGAGGAGGAGCTCATTAGGACTAGTTCAGGAATGCAGGTGGATGGGAGAGCTTCGGGTAAAGGGAGCAGATTGTCCTTAAGGATATGGTAGTGTGTGGGATGGACGGGGACCTGGTGGGAGATAGGCGGGAGTGGAGGGCTAGAACCCGCAAACCGGACCCTGCCGCAGGAGGGATAAGGGCATGACGATGATGATACCAGTTCTCGTCGGATCACTAAATTTAAGCAACGCAACCCTATCTAGTACTGGCATGGGTAACCGCTTGGGAACTACGCTGTGGACGGGGCTGTAATGACCATTGTAGTTGACGGGACCTAAAACACCAACAAAGCAATAAACCGCATGAGAATGAAAGCCGTGGTCCTTTATGATTTTTTTCCGTGTGATATTTATTCTGAGTCACCAGCCCAGAAGTTCTACACGGTGCAAAATACACTCCAGAAAACGGTGAAATTCCCAGGTGTAGCATCTCGCTACCCTGGCTTAGGTGGAGTGCTTCAACGAAACAGTAGGGCGAAAGACGGGTACCCGACCCTGCCATAAGGGGAAAAGGCTTAGTAGTTTGTATACCATTTGGATCTTCTACTTTAAAGGCCCGTTGTATCCTTTCAGCCTAGGGCCCATAAAAACTTTAATCCCTCACTGTTTCTGACAACTTAATGTCGGCTTATGATGCCTAGTTCCGTATCACCACACTTTAACGCTAATCGCGTCGACACTGATGACATTTTGTGCTAGTGCGTTATGAAGGACCGCCAGCGCGATTCCTTAAGTGTAGCGCTTTATTTGGAGTCACCGCACGCCGCCGTCATGTCTCAGTACTATATCCTCCGCCATTTTTCAAGCAGAGAGCTCAACCGCCAGCCAATCAAAACGCAGCGTGACTTGCGGGGCGCTATGTGAGTTGACCACCTGTCAACTCAAATACCGTCACCCATAGCTGCTCTGCGGCGCCCCAAGTAGCAGTGCGACGTCACCATTTTTTGTGCTGTGTCGTCTGTTACAACGGTAATAGCGTTAGCGCGTGGGTATACGGAACCAGGCATAAGCCTTGACAGTCGATTGCCGACGAAAGGAAGAAAGCACTTACACGTGCAAATTTGCTAATCTTACCTCGTTTTCTTTCCCTATGTGAAAGAAAGGGACAGGCAGGTGAGGATTGAGCCTGCATACTATGAACCGAGTTGGGGGTTTCATTATTGAATGGCTACGACTAACCAACCATAATTCCCATTCAGACAGGTTGCTTTTTCACAATAGAAACTGACCGTCGACAAGATCGATCCTGTGCACTACGAGTTTGAGTTACCAATGAGAGTAGGGGAAGACGGAGGAGGGAACGAATGAAAAAGTCATATATTTTTTAATTATCCGCAACTTTATGAGAGATCCTTTATCCTTAATGAACAAAAATTTCATTCACGAAAAAGTCTAAACGAAAATGGCTGTCGACTAAAAAAACTTGACGTTTAGCATTAACGGCAGACGTCGTTTCTCGGTCAAAAATGGATGAATATCTTTCTAGGACCTTTTGTGTCGAAACTGACAGCTGCCATTGGACTAAGGCCTCCTCATCCGACCTCTTTCCTTGCCCCTCTCCCCTATAGTCACCAGTTTAATCCTACTTAAAGCAAAATCTGCAGTATTCATCTTCCTCATTTATGAATTACTAGGGCTTACTACCGTATAACAAGTATCAAAATCTTAGATGAAATCTAAATCACTTTATGTAGAGTGTGGTTCCTACATTTTTGTTGTTTTTTTTGATAGTTTTTGACATTTTTGTAGTTTTTCTTAGCATTGTTCGACGACCTACTAACAGCAACTTTCTGTGTAGAAAAATATCCTTTAGTCCAGGGGTGTCAAACTGGTGGTCCGCGGGCCGCATGCGGCACTAGAAACCTAGAGTTGCGGCCCTTACAATTGATAGCATGTAGTATACATATGCAGTGTTACTCAGGGGCGTAACGAGAGGGGGACAGGTGCCCCCGGACAGTGGCGTCACTAGAGTTGGCGTCACCCGGTGCGGTGACATCATGGTATCATCCCCTCTCTCCCGAAAAAAGCCGCTTCTTCTGCTTTGATGTCACCCCCTTTTCTCATGGTGCGAGTGGTGACACCCGGTGCGACCCGCACTCCCCTAGTGACGCCACTGCCCCCGGAATAGTTGGAATGGAGTGCCATGTGCCACATTTTGATTAAAACTATTGTTAAATACCATTTCGACAATTGTCATGGCAAATAAACTCGATACCATACCGTCAGGCCGGGAATCTTGGTACTTTTAAAAAAAGTAAAAGCAAAGCAACTCCTAACCCTTTTCCACCCTATGACAGGGTCGGGTACCCATCTTGTCCCTCTGAACGGACACAAAGGCGATATATTGCAGCCGGTTGCCGGCCAAAGCTGCACCCCTACGCTTATTTATCGTCGATCTAGTGTTCGTCGGGGAATTCTACCGACACCAGGGGGCGAGCTCCTACACCTGGAAATTTTGCCTCATCTACCCGTTGCATAGTAGAGAGGGTTCTTTTACGTGCAAGTGACATCATACACCAACCCGGAACCTCTGTTTTACTGCTCATCCGAAAGAAGGCGCACTCGCGGCCTCTCTCTCGTCCGAAATAAGTTAACCCACCGCCGTCCAGTATGGAACCTAGGACTACTGACGCAGTTGCCGAGCGTGCTAACCACTACGCCACCGCGGCGGGTTACTTTTAAAAAACAAATTACAAAAACAAAGTCAAAACTGCGTGGCCCTCATGACAACGCACATATTACCGATGTGGCCCTTGGGGTACCCCCCCCCAGTATGACATACCTGCTTTAATCGACTACATATCTTGTATATTCATGGAGTGGCCAAAAATTATTCGGGATCATTTTCCTCCAGAGAAAATATACAGAAGGCCACGCGTGAGATTTGAACCTCAATCCAGTTAGCTAAGTGACAACGACGCCCTCCCCGATGTCTTTCTATTCGTTTGTTGACGAGGTAAATGTGTTCACCAATTTTTATTCTCGAATAGAAATCTTATCAAAGGCTTTTAACCGCCAGAATTACATACATCTACCTTGAAATATTTACTGCTCTATTAAGAGCACATTGATTTTCTTTTATTTTCTACCCAACCCATGTCTGAAAAATAACCTGTAGCAATTGCAACCTAACTCTTAAGGAGGTTCAGCAGACTGAAAAATATTTTCTTTGAAAATACGATATTAAATTGCTACTCTTTAAATTTTAGTATTCGTCTATAGAAAAAACGTATTTTTTTTTTTTACAAAAGAAAAATATCAAAATAATTCGACCTAATATAGGCCTACGTATATCAAGGATTTTCTAGAAGTTTCTTAACAAGAATTGTAACATTCACTCCAGGTTGCTAGTCGAATTATGTTATTTCAAATTATGAATAGGCTTATTTGAAAATAATAGCCTACACTTTGTTTTGTTGATGTTTTAGGGCCCCTCAACTACAAAGTCATTAGAACCCCCGTCCACTACGAAGTTCTAATTCAGAAACTGCACAAACATTACGTTAATGCGACGATTTTTTGGTTATTTGCAGTACCCAGTTTTCCAAAGCAGCCAGCCCAGCCATGTTAGTAATTGCTGGGGTTGCGTTGTTTAACTTCAGTGATAAGACTAGAACTGGTGTGCCCAATGCAATACAGCCACTCCCTGAAAATAATGCAGATTTTAAAGTAACAATAATCTTTTCAACTAAACTTACCCTTTAAAAAAATAATGTTTTTATACATTTCTAAATTATATCCATATTGTTTTCTAAATTCCGAAAGGTTCTTCTCCGCCATATTATCTTCACTTAGTAATAAGTTATAGGGTAGTGTGCAAAAGAAGAGAACGCTTAGCACGTGCTGTTCCGCTCAAAGACGTCAGGTCACATCGACCAATCAGAGACGACTTGGTCATGGCTACGCCCTTAATGAGGAATGACGTTTCCAAGAGGTAGAGCGGTTAGCACGCTAACATGGTGAGCATATGTGTGCAGGTTCAATTTCGGCCGAGGGTAATGACTTCTTCAAGTTCGACACATGTCTCTATTCAATGTCGTGATTAATGCAGTGATTAACAACAGAATTTATCGATGACAACCTGTCGGGAAAATAAATTGCCACCTTCTGCTTCTATCTGAGCCCTAGGCGGAAAGGGATTGTCAAAGAGTTATGGTAACCATTTCCATGCATCTGTTTAGCAAAGGGCCACGTTGTAAGGACTTCTTGCGTAGAGAAAGGGCAACTAATAACACTTTCCCCGCCTATGGCAGGGTCGGGTACCCATGCCGGGACACATGGGCGATCTCTTGAACGGTATGTTAATGCAGTCTGCTGTTGACCAAAGCTGCAACCCGCATGCTTTTTTTATCTTCGGCCTGCTGTTAGTTGGAGGAATTCCACCGACCCCAAGGGTGGGGGGGGGCTACCTCCTACACTCGTAAAGTATGCATTATCTACCCATCATATAGTAGAGAGGGTTCTTTTACGTGCAAATGGCCTCCCACTCTTTCGCCTGGAAGATGCCAACCCACATCGATCCAGCATCGAACCTGGAACCACTGTCGCAGTGGTCGAGTACGCTACCTTCTGCGTCACCCAGGCGGATCCACTAAATTAGGCTATTTATAATAATTAAACTTCGAGATCCACCTCGGCGGTTAGACTACTGTTAGAGTAACGTACTAGACTATTACGTCAGTGGTTCCAGGTTCCACGACGCCAGGGGGCGACCTCCTACACCTGGAAATTTTGAGTCATCTACCCGTGACATAGTAGAGAGGATACTTTCGCGTGCAAATACCACATGGGTCCTCGGTTTTACTACTCATCCGAAAGAAGGCGCACTCGAGACCTTTATCTCCCAATCCAAGCTAACCCACCTCGATCCAGTATCGAACCTGGAACCACTGAAGTAGTAACTCGAGCACGCTATCTATTGTGCGACCGAGACGGGGACCAACTGAACCCTTCCTATATGGAGTAAAATATGAGTGTGGTTCTGCAAAATTTAGGCCACCGATAAATAAGTACTGTATAGGGCAGTGGTGTCGCTAGGGTTGGCGTCACCCCCTCTCCCGAAAAAAGCCGCCTCTTCTGCTTTGGTGTCACCCCATTTTTCATGGTGCGACTGTCACCCGGTGCGGCCCGCCCGCGCCCGCACCCGCCGCTGAGTGGTGGCGAACCTTATTTTGAAGACGGGTCACAATAACACGAAAAAAAAACAAAAAAAAAGTTTTTCGCGGGTCAAGTGCAAGCACTATTTAATTTTATGGATAAAAAAATTATTATTAATAGTGAATAAATTAGTTTATTAAAGTAACAAATGGAGAACATCGTCATAATACCCTTATCTCGCCTATGGCAGGGTTCGGTTTGCGGGTTCTAGCCCACCAGGTCGCCGTCCACCACACACACACTATGAGACTATAAACTAGATATGATTCACGCTCCGGTCACTTAAAATTGCACGGTGGGGTCACAGATTCCCCACCACTGATATAGGGGGTTGCAGGCATTGGGTTGGCAGCCGGCTGGTTAAATACTCACGACTCCTGTGACTCATAGAACTTCCGATTCTGGGATAAGTGGGAAAAGGGATAGTGATGATGATGATGATGATGTGTGACAGCCATCTTTCCTTGACTTTAATGAGTGGCCCTTTCCTTCCTCATTTAGGCTATATGAGCGCGAAGCTTTGCTTAATATAATCTCTCGTATCAATTACGCTTCCTATTCAATATTGAGATAATACAAACAAGGTACCAGGGTACCTGTTGTAAGGGGGTCTTGATGAATAGTGGCCACTCGCTGAGCTGAGGAGGAATGGTTAATTCGGTCTACAGTGAGCACACGCTGACTTTCCACTGTCACGTGTACTTTTTAAGGAATGAAATGGGTTGTCATTTCACACTGCAAATAGGTCCCTTTATGTACTCCTTCCCTCTTCCCCACAGTTTTGTCTGTAATCTCTATATTCTCATCCCTCACGTCTCAATATATAGGCGGAGGTCAGATAAAGGAGGGTGTTGAGAAGGGGGATAGAGGGAGTGAAACGAGGGTCAGGGTAAATGATAGGACCCTTACAATTTCTCTAATCGTTGTCTTGTGCCATCCGACTGGAGAATGCCGTTTCAGTGCAGAGTGAAAGTGAATGACACTGCGCATAATCGTAGGGACGGAGAGGCAAACGAGAGCGGAACAAAAGGGAGGTGAAGGGAGACCCCCTCCCCTTCATCTGACTAACGGTAATATGTCAACCCTACTTTTATAAGCTATTCATAGATTTTCACTACAACACGACACAATGAAATCTGAACGGGGGCGTAAGGAAGCGTGTAATTGAGACCTATGAAAACCTATATATCCCGCTACGGGACAGTACAAAATCCTCTATGTCATCCTTCCCCAATATCACTTTCTTTCACCCACTCTCGTCCAACATGTGATTCTTCCTTTCTACGTTGGCTCTCCACATACATTTATGCATATAAACAAATGAAAGTTGCCGTATGCAAGAGAGAAGGGGGGGGGGTCATATTAATAGTGATAATAGGTAACCCCATCCAAACTCGAACTGGAGTCAATATGTAGCTTGCACTCCACCCAGGACAGTGGACGCAAGGGTAAGGTGGTTGGACGAAAGCGACTGGGTGACAAAAGCAAGAAAAGAGTCGGAGCAAACGGGGTATTGATGAAGGCAGAGGACAAGAGGATGAAAATGGTTAACAGGTTAGCATCCACCCTATAGAAGGGAGAAGCTAGAAGAGGGTAAAATTTGAAAGGGGAACCAACAGAGAGGGAGAGAGGGGTGATGGTTAATGAAACACATATATTCTCTGAGAAATGAAGCCACACATCTGAAGGGTCCTCCATTATCACCGTTGTATATAGGAGTGATTATGATGAGATTCAGCAGAGATATACAATGGATCTACATTGGGGAGAGGAGGGGTACAGAAAAGGGCCACAGGAGGAGGCGGATGAGAGTGAGGGGGGAGTAAATGGCTATTATTTCGGATATAAGAGCATTAAGAAAGAAAAGGAGGATGGAACTGCTAAAGAGGAACCGTGTACCCTGAAATCATCAAGGGTGAGCTCCCAATCTTGTGTTTGGGATCCTCCCTCCGTTATCCCGGTACCCCTCCTATCTCTCTCTTTCACCCTCTCTAACTCTAATAATAATTATGTTCGAGAACCCAAATGTGATAATAAAGGACCCGATGCCCTAGTCGTGTAACACCCGTTGCATTCATTCCAAGTGTGTTAAACTGTAGGGGCCGGAATTAGAAATTCTGATAAACGGCATCTTTGTTGTCCCATACAGGAAGGATCAAGAAGTGGAAGAGGATGAAGATAAGAGATGAGAGTGATGGTGTTGATGATGATGATGATAGGAGGATGAAAGAGAGAGAGAGAGAGAGATCATAAGATGCGATTGATAGGGCTCATAACAGAAGGGGACAATGAAGTGAACACGTGAGTGAAATCTGTTAGTTCAAATTACCGTATTGACATGAATGGTGACAAGTAGTGTCCTCTCATATTAATAACTTCTCAATGAGGTAGGGACACTACTTCAAAGTCACAGGACAGAATTTTAGAAAAGTTCATATTCGTCCTGTGAACTAGTTCTTCTCCCACTAGACATTTGTACTGAAAGGAGTGCCTGCACTTTGGCACCGTATATAGTGTGAGTAGGCCTACTTGATGTTATAAGTGTCCCATGATGTCCCATCAACGAAAATCCTATTACTATCTACCCCATTCACCATCTTGCTAGTACCTTTTATCGAGGTGCATACTATCTCGCTAGTGTCGTGATGGATTGGGCATTCATCTGGCATGCAGATGATCCCGAGCTCAGGTCCATAATTCTGCAGACATATATATGGTGTTCAGTGGCGTCGCTAGGGTTAGCGTCACCCGGTGCGGATACACCATGGTGTCATCCCCCTCTCCCGAAAAAAAGCCGCTTCTCCTGCTTTGGTGTCACCCCATTTCTCATGGTGCGAGTGGTGTTACCCGGTGCGGCCCGCACCCCCTAGTGACGTCACTGATGGTGTTGATATCATTCTTAGCATCCTGGTTAGAATTTTCTACGTCAGTGTTTTTCGATATGAGACCCGCCTCGGTGGCGAGAGAGAGACCAGTTGTGGCAAAATTTCCAGGTGTAGGAGCTCGCCCCCTAGCGTCGGTGGAATGCCCCAACGAACAGTACACCGACGATGAATAAACATAGGGGTTGCAGTTTTGGTCGGTAACCGGCTGCAGAAGAACACCGTCCAATAAACTACCCTTTGTCCATTAAGAGGGAAAAGATGGATACCCTACTCTGCCATAGGTGGGAAAAGGGTTAGGAGTTGCTTTGCTTCTGGTGAGACACATTTGGAAGTTGGACCTACCCTATAGCCAGAAAGAAACTACTGGCGTTCACTATGCACTCGTCTGCCGATCTAATGTCCCAACACTGCTCGGCCTAACTTCTTTCTAGAATTGGAAATTTGACCGGTCTACATGTACACTTTACTTAATGTGAAAAGGGTTCTTTCGTTTGCTTGTGACTTTGTAAACGTCACCACACGGGGGATGACCTTACCACTCATTTGACAGATGGTGCAATTAGGGCTTCCATCCCTCTCGTCCATAAGAAGACGTCTGCCACGGTCAGGATGGAACCTCAACCATGAGCTCACGGGTTAGGCACGCAATTTACTGAGCCCTAGGAGCGGCTGTATTGCGTTGGACACACCA
The DNA here is from genome assembly GCA_013389805.1 of Trigoniulus corallinus. NCBI lineage: Eukaryota > Metazoa > Arthropoda > Diplopoda > Spirobolida > Trigoniulidae > Trigoniulus > Trigoniulus corallinus. Next base: position 33,894 of record JAAFCE010008081.1, read on the forward strand.
GTTCTCGCCTGATCACTGAAGTGAAGCAACGCAACCCCAGCGAGTACTAGCTTGGGTGACCGGTTCGGGAACACTGGGTACTGCAAATACTGAAATCATCGTAACAGGGTAGTGTTTGTGCAGACTCTGCATTAGAACTACACAGTGGACGGGACTCGAAATGATCATTGTAGTTGAAAGGCCCTAAAACTTCAACAAACCAACCAACTGAGCACCAGAGACAGACTGTGTGTCCTATTTCTATTCATAAGACATAACCGACCTGAGAAACAGTTTGCCAACTGTTGAGAAACAGTCAGCTAACAGTTTTATATATTAATGAAATGAACTTACAAGTGATTCCAACGAAATCAAAAACAGCAAGATAGCAATATATAAACGATTTATTTTGTTGTTGCTATCGTCTTATGGATTACATTTTTAAGTAAAAAGAAAGGTTAGTGGTTAGCGACGTTGTCAATTAGAGGTTAGCATGTACGTAGTAGCACTTTTAGAGATACCAAAATTGCTTGCATCTCTGAGAGTCGATATAAAAAAAAGGACCAAAGCTACTAATGACATAAAAACGTGGGTTAGCCAAATTTTTTTAAGTACTATACATTCAGGACTTAGATGCTTTATCCTTCAGATGTGAGCACATTTAATGATGCGATTAGAAACAATACACTTCTGTTTACGTTTTTCAAGTACATTGTTTGTCTTCCTCTTTATAGAGATCATCCTTTTGACTGAAGTCGACCAGTACAGAGTGCGTAAAACAGTTAAGGTAGGAGGTACCACCTGATCACCGAACACCAAATACCTGTCCTCCACCAACTGTCCTATCCCTGTTTATCGTCTGTACCCACTATTTTTTGGCTGTCATTCGACTGTTCTTACTTCCAACTTCATATAATGACCTTAATCATCTCTCGTTCTAGGTCCTTCTTAGCCATTGGGGCCCTAATACTAAAATGATGACTTCTGCATCCTGTAGCAATAAATAGCAACTTCCCTGCACCTCTTTCATGCACTGCATGTTTGCCTCCGATTTTTGTTTGCCATTTTTTTAATATCTGCTACCGACGACCGAATCTTTTCATATCTATTTTTTCTTTACCCTTCTCTGTGAAATATTTCATCTTCAAAAATGGTTAGTAGAATTAATAGTGATTAAGATTGGAGCTCGCTTTGCATTTTCATCTAATTTCTGCTTTTTTAACTAAGTGTTTTAAAGACGTTTAAAGCACTTGCAGCTCAGGATTTAAAAAGTATCATCGATGGTATTGAAAGAAAATGTCATCTTCATCGTCGTTAAATGACAGTATTGTTTTATATTCTTCAAGTGTCTCTAAAATTTCTTAATTTTGTCATGTGATAGGCCCTATCCAGATATAGCAGTATGGACAAAAAAGAGATGGTCATCTAGGATTTCTTGGTTGGACATCTGCAGTTTTGAGGTCCTGCATTTAAGGCGATATATTTACTGGCAAGCATATAATAGGAGATAGAGAAATGCACATAACAGAATCGACATTCTCACACTGTCTTAAATTGCGTGAAAAATTGTAACGCCCTTCGTGTTTCATATATAGGCTTACAATGACCAGCCTAAACTGGACCCTAAACTCATGATATTAATTCACAGTCAAATACTTCACCTTGTTTTACATTTGATATATGATTGAAGAAATAATAGACGATAAAAAGACGATAATAGACGATAAATAGACGATAAAAAGACGTGTACTTACCTGACGAATGTACATTTTCATCCATCTTTCTCCTTTAATACAGGTTGAAATGGAAATGCTTTTATGCTCAATTTTAGACTGGAGACGAATGATGGATTATATCTAAGCAGTTTTATTCCTTTCAATAGTAGTTATTGTCATGATACTTCTTTCTTTAGAAAATATTTCATTTAGTCACTTTTACGTTGATTATGAAATTTGTGAACTAATAATCGGTGATGCTAAATATCGTCTTATTACTCTTTTTCTTTAAACGAAAAGATGATATCATTTTCTTCGTCATCGTCAATAGCTGAAGATAACTTGTCGATGGTGTAGATAGTCTTTAAGTCAAACTATGCGCTTAAGATCGTTTTTTCCCGCCTCTTTAAACCGTTGCTAGGAGAGTCTCTCGGTTCTCAATCACACCTGAATGCGACAGAAAGGATGAGATATTTCTTGACATGCAAGTTTTTGATTACAAGACTGGTGGTAAGGTTTCAAACAACCACAAATATAACCGTGTTACTTCCTGTTTAAATACGTCACCATTGATTGAGTCACTCTCTTTCTTTCTCTCTTTCACTTTTCACTTTGTCTTAAAAAACAAATTGTCTCTTTAGATGATGCACTATAATCAATAAACTACTATTTCTTTAGAGTTCAATTTTCTTGAACATCACAATATTGAGTCACTTCACAAATGATTATGCTTAGAGATGCCTTTCGTTTCATTATTACATGCAGTAGGTAAATAATTTCAGAGCATTTTTTTTATTCTCCCTAGGCTGACATGAGTCAATTTGTAGCGTTATAACGCTAATTTCGTATGAATTTTAACAGTATAACAATTAATAATAATTGATAACCATATTAGTTCTATTATGACTCAACGCTTGCAATGAAGTATTTTTTTTTTGACTCACCGTAATTCATGTAAAAATGTAAAAATTCTGCCTAAGACTACGTATTGTCACATTTTCCATTAAGAACGAAGAATTTAAGAGTGAAAGGAACAACAAAAAATTAATGCTCATCCAATATTGATAAAACTAGAAATGTAACATTTTTGAGGTGGGATATGATAAGGCTTAGCGAATGGAATGTTGGAAATCACAAACGTTCTTTGGTGGAAGCGCACCTCAACGAAGAACGGTGGCTGAAGGAGTTCTGTTTCGATTTTTGCATCAGACTTTCAGATGAGGAGGAAAAAAAACTTGTATCGTTTCTATCAGATGCCCAGAATTATATCGCCGTTCGATGATTAAAGCGCAAAAATAATTAGAAGAATTGTTGACATGTACATTTGAAATATCAGCATCACTATTTATTGTAAATGGCTTGAGGTATAGCGCAGGAAGCAGCCATGTGGTTGGTGGAAATGGAACGCCTCTTGCGCTCAGATAAAGAACTAAATAGAATGCTATTGGTTCGTTTTCATCGTGATGCCAATAATGAACGAGTGTGACATTTACTTTTTCTTTTTGCATCGATGCCGAGAGATAGATAAATGTACGGGCGTAGATCTTTACTTTCCCTTAAAAATATTCGTCAATTTCGAGTGTATTATTTACAAGTTTAATTTTTCAGAAAAACAAACTCATTGGTATTGTTGACCGCGTAATGATGCCAATTGTAAACGGTGTTCTATGACGCGTGATAGTTGTCTGATGTCGATTGATGTCACAAATGAATTCACGTCATCCAGTTAACATAATTATAGAATAATATGAATATTATTTTTGATAAATCGCAGAAGTAAGCATTTCTAATAACATTTCCTATGTCTACAACTAATAAGACGTCAATATATATTTAAAAGACAAGTCAACATTCTCTCGTGTAATATGTCTGCAATTTCGAACAAATTAGGTCGTAATTTGTTGGTTTTCCATTAGAAATATAAAAGTTTTGTCTCGTAATTATTTGTTGAAAACATTTTTCATTTGTTATTAAGAGATACAATTTCATTTCAGACAAGGGATAAACTATATGATGAGAGCTTTAATAATACTGCATCATCATTTTTCTAATACGTTTGCAAGATGAAATCATATGCATGGTAAAGTTAACTTAAAAATTCGAAATACAGTATCTTTTAAAAAATCCCACCAGCTAAAATGATTAATTATTGATTTGTTTTAAGAGACAGGAGTCTATAATCATTAGAGTTGTTTTGTATTCAAGTTATACTCTACAAATTTTAAACCAGTCTGTCACCAGTGGTGATATTGTTGCTATATTTTTCAGATGAATAGAAACAGTAATAGGCATTGCAAAGCCTTCTAGAGTCAACTTCATCATTAAAAAGTCAATAAAAAAATGTAGGTAGACACTGGAATTGCGTTATAAATATGCAAAACAGTTTAAATGACTTTAGACTGCTTTCCCTTTGTACTATTGCTCTACGTTAACGTAATTTTTGTCGTAATCGCCTTCTCGCCATTAATTCCAAATGATCGCAAAAGTAATATGCGCAGTCCATTCGGGTTTCAATTCTCTCTTACAAGGTGACGTTTTTTTCCTAATTGAGTTTACAGTGAATACAGCATAAGAGGGCGATTTAAAAATAATGTTCATTTTGAACCCCGGGGTGTGTAATTATCACCATGTTATGCTTCTGAACTATAATATAGAAAACACATACTGCATTTTCAGTATATTTAAACATGATGTTCCAGGGGCGGATCCAGAGAGGGGCGCAATGCAGCAATTGCTCCCCCTTCAGTGCCTCAATAGGGCTCAACCGATGAGGCATTTGTGCATTGCTATCCCCATTTTTAGACTGCTAGTCCAACAGTTGCAGTCCAATCTGTAGTTGGCCAAAGAACCTACCGTATTGTAATTGATAACTAGGTTTATACTAAGAGGGTCTAAATGCTTAAAAATATTTGGGGCACCCTTTTTTGAAGCGCTCCCCTTGATCTGTCCCTGGATCCGCCACTGTGATGTTCATAAGCATACCCTGTTTCATCGTGTGCCATAAACTCTCAAGAAATTTCTTCATTATTTTTCAAGGTTCCATCGAGATGTCATAATACGACAGCATGTAGGTTTTGGACGTCAACCATACTACAATATTTTAAACAAATGAAGACTGTAAGGTGGCGGTCAAAAGAAGAGTAGGACCATCTATCAATTATTGAACTGTTTATGCCACTTAGTTTATAGCTAACGTAATTATGATCGATTGCATGAATGTCAAATAGTTGTGAAAGAGGAAAGCAGCACTTTGACTACAATTGTGATAAGTTGTGCTTATGTCTGATAGGTAGAGAGAGTGACGTCAAGAAGTTGCTGCAAGACTCATTATGGAATGAAAAAGATACCGATGACTAGAAGAGGACTTCTTGTACTTGCAAACACAATTAGAGAATCCACAATACGCAACTTGAATAGGACCTGTACAAAATACTTAGCAAGTATTGTTAAGGATATAGTTGTTCTGAAGAAATAAGACCTTAGATATTATTCAAAAGAACGAAGTTTCGAGAAGGTCCAATGGACTCATTGAAAAGTGTATGAAACGAGGGAGGTGATATGGTGGAAAAGGTGTGAAGAAAGCTATGAAAACCTTAACAACGTCAGTCCATCCATCGAAAAATTGCGTAATTAAGTATTATCTTTACAAGTAACATCCTGGATATTTTTCACTCTGCTGAGATCTTATTCTTCAATATTTTGTCAAGGACCGTACATTTCATAAGTTGGAATTAAGATATTTTATGGAATATATTATGTCTCTTCTAATGGTTCTGTCCATTTAAGGGTTATCGATGAGAGGAGTGCGGAAATACCGAACTGTTGCGGTACCACGGAGACCCTTGGAGATCATGTTACAAAATAACCAGAGGAAATAGCTTCTTGCTGTTTGACCGACACCTTCACCACTCGCCATGACTCATCCTTGGTAACAGTGTTCATTATTCGAAGACGTTTAGATCAAGAAACAATGGCAGATTAATAGATTGCTAATGACAACTAGATTTTTGTTGCTGCTGTAAATAATAACAAGCTACTTTCAACTGTAACATTAAGCACGTCGCAGGTCATATGAGAAGCTACTTTTAACCTTGCTATATTACATTTAATATAATTCATTGCATATGTGTTGTTGATCTCGCCTCGGTGGCGCAGTGGTTAGCACGCTCGGCAACTGCCTCAGTAGTTCTAGGTTCCATACTGGACCGAGGTGGGCCCCGAATGCGCCTTCTTTCGGATGAGAAGTAAAACCGAGGTTCCGTGTGGTGTTCGATGGCAATTGCACGTAAAATAACTTTTTCGACTATGCAACGGGTAGGTGAGGCAAAATCTCCAGGTATAGGAGCTCGCTCCCTGGCGTGGCGTGCAATGCCCCAATGAACAGTAGATCGACTATAAATAAGCATAGGGGCTCCAGCTTTGTGTCGGCAACCGACTGTGGAAAAACACTGGGATCACGTCAATTAGCGTATGCGTAGTACATAAGTCTGGCACCGCAGTTCAGTATCATCATCATCATCATCATCTCACCCTTCTCCCGCCTGAGGCAGGGTCGGGTCTGCGGGTTCTGATCCTCCACTCCCGCCTATCCCCCACCAGGTCCCCATCCACCCCGCACGCCTCCATGTCCCTCTGCACCACCTCCGCCCACGTCCGTTTTGGTCTTCCTCTACCCCTGGTGCCCCCAATCACTCTCAGTCCCTTAATGGCCCTAATAAGCTCCTCCTCTCCCCTTCTCCTAACATGCCCATACCACCTCAACCGATTCTCCCTCATCTTTTCTGCAATGTCCCCCACTCCCAAGCTACCTCTAATGTACGTGTTTCGGACTCTGTCAGCTCGTGACACCCCCCCTTCATGTAGCTCAGCATTCGCATCTCTGCCACTTGCATTTGCCTTTCATGGTTCTTCCTAGCTGCTCAACACTCTGATCCATACAACATAGCGGGCCTAACGACAGTTCTATACACTTTGCCCTTCAGCTTAATTGGGACCCGTCGGTCGCACAAGACCCCACTTGCTTGTCTCCATTTCTGCCATCCTGCCTTAATCCTATGTGTCACATCGGAATCTATCTCCCCATTGCTCTGGAAAACTGATCCTAAATACCGGAACTCTTGCACACCTGGTATCTTCTCACCCCCACAGCAGATCTCATCCCCTTGTCCCTGGCCACTGAAATTGAAAGCTAAGTACTCAGTCTTCTTCATGTTCACCCTAAGGCCCCCCCCTCTCCATTGCCGTTTTGATGTCTTGGAGGCCCTTTTGTGCATCCTCTTTCGACTCCTCCAGCCTCCCCACATCATCGGCAAATGCCAGACACTGAGGGGCCCATTCCCCTATTCCCGTTAGCAACTCATCCATTACTAGGGTAAATAGATATGGGCTGAGTGCTGACCCTTGATGCACCCCAACCTGCACGTTGAAGCATGCAGTGTTCCCCCATGCTGTCCTCAACCTAGCCATGGAACCGTCATACATATCCTGCACTATCCTAATATGGCCCTCATCCACTCCTTTCTTTCTTAAAACGCTCCATACTACCTGTCTAGGGACACTATCATAGGCCTTCTCCAGGTCAATGAATACAGCATGGAGGTCTTTCTTTGCTGCTCTGTATTTCTCTGTCATCTGTCGTAGAATAAATATTGGTTCCATGGTGGACCTACCTGGCATAAACCCAAATTGATTTTCCCGGACACTAGTTTGGTTTCTGAGACGACATTCTATGACTCCCACAGCTTCATAGAGTGGCTCATCAGCTTTATGCCTCTATAGT
>JAAFCE010008082.1:0-10633 GCA_013389805.1 Trigoniulus corallinus
GCCGCACCCAACGCAACTTGGCCGCACCCAACGCAACTTGGCCGCACATGATGATGTTGATGATGATGTGTGACAGCCATCTTTCCTTGACTTTAATGAGTGGCCCTTTCCTTCCTCATTTAGGCTATATGAGCGCGAAGCTTTGCTTAATATAATCTCTCGTATCAATTACGCTTCCTATTCAATATTGCGATAATACAAACAAGGTACCAGGGTACCTGTTGTAAGGGGGTCTTGATGAATAGTGGCCACTCGCTGAGCTGAGGAGGAATGGTTAATTCGGTCTACAGTGAGCACACGCTGACTTTCCACTGTCACGTGTACTTTTTAAGGAATGAAATGGGTTGTCATTTCACACTGCAAATAGGTCCCTTTATGTACCCCTTCCCTCTTCCCCACAGTTTTGTCTGTAATCTCTATATTCTCATCCCTCACGTCTCAATATATAGGCGGAGGTCAGATAAAGGAGGGTGTTGAGAAGGGGGATAGAGGGAGTGAAACGAGGGTCAGGGTAAATGATAGGACCCTTACAATTTCTCTAATCGTTGTCTTGTGCCATCCGACTGGAGAATGCCGTTTCAGTGCAGAGTGAAAGTGAATGACACTGCGCATAATCGTAGGGACGGAGAGGCAAACGAGAGCGGAACAAAAGGGAGGTGAAGGGAGACCCCCTCCCCTTCATCTGACTAACGGTAATATGTCAACCCTACTTTTATAAGCTATTCATAGATTTTCACTACAACACGACACAATGAAATCTGAACGGGGGCGTAAGGAAGCGTGTAATTGAGACCTATGAAAACCTATATATCCCGCTACGGGACAGTACAAAATCCTCTATGTCATCCTTCCCCAATATCACTTTCTTTCACCCACTCTCGTCCAACATGTGATTCTTCCTTTCTACGTTGGCTCTCCACATACATTTATGCATATAAACAAATGAAAGTTGCCGTATGCAAGAGAGAGGGGGGGTCATATTAATAGTGATAATAGGTAACCCCATCCAAACTCGAACTGGAGTCAATATGTAGCTTGCACTCCACCCAGGACAGTGGACGCAAGGGTAAGGTGGTTGGACGAAAGCGACTGGGTGACAAAAGCAAGAAAAGAGTCGGAGCAAACGGGGTATTGATGAAGGCAGAGGACAAGAGGATGAAAATGGTTAACAGGTTAGCATCCACCCTATAGAAGGGAGAAGCTAGAAGAGGGTAAAATTTGAAAGGGGAACCAACAGAGAGGGAGAGAGGGGTGATGGTTAATGAAACACATATATTCTCTGAGAAATGAAGCCACACATCTGAAGGGTCCTCCATTATCACCGTTGTATATAGGAGTGATTATGATGAGATTCAGCAGAGATATACAATGGATCTACATTGGGGAGAGGAGGGGTACAGAAAAGGGCCACAGGAGGAGGCGGATGAGAGTGAGGGGGGAGTAAATGGCTATTATTTCGGATATAAGAGCATTAAGAAAGAAAAGGAGGATGGAACTGCTAAAGAGGAACCGTGTACCCTGAAATCATCAAGGGTGAGCTCCCAGTCTTGTGTTTGGGATCCTCCCTCCGTTATCCCGGTACCCTTCCTATCTCTCTCTTTCACCCTCTCTAACTCTAATAATAATTATGTTCGAGAACCCAAATGTGATAATAAAGGACCCGATGCCTTAGTCGTGTAACACCCGTTGCATTCATTCCAAGTGTGTTAAACTGTAGGGGCCGGAATTAGAAATTCTGATAAACGGCATCTTTGTTGTCCCATACAGGAAGGATCAAGAAGTGGAAGAGGATGAAGATAAGAGATGAGAGTGATGGTGTTGATGATGATGATGATGATAGGAGGATGAAAGAGAGAGAGAGATCATAAGATGCGATTGATAGGGCTCATAACAGAAGGGGGACAATGAAGTGAACACGTGAGTGAAATCTGTTAGTTCAAATTACCGTATTGACATGAATGGTGACAAGTAGTGTCCTCTCATATTAATAACTTCTCAATGAGGTAGGGACACTACTTCAAAGTCACAGGACAGAATTTTAGAAAAGTTCATATTCGTCCTGTGAACTCGTTCTTCTCCCACTAGACATTTGTACTGAAAGGAGTGCCTGCACTTTGGCACCGTATATAGTGTGAGTAGGCCTACTTGATATTATAAGTGTCCCATGATGTCCCATCAACGAAAATCCTATTACTATCTACCCCATTCACCATCTTGCTAGTACCTTTTATCGAGGTGCATACTATCTCGCTAGTGTCGTGATGGATTGGGCATTCATCTGGCATGCAGATGATCCCGAGCTCAGGTCCATAATTCTGCAGACATATATATGGTGTTCAGTGGCGTCGCTAGGGTTAGCGTCACCCGGTGCGGATACACCATGGTGTCATCCCCCTCTCCCGAAAAAAAGCCGCTTCTCCTGCTTTGGTGTCACCCCATTTCTCATGGTGCGAGTGGTGTTACCCGGTGCGGCCCGCACCCCCTAGTGACGTCACTGATGGTGTTGATATCATTCTTAGCATCTTGGTTAGAATTTTCTACGTCAGTGTTTTTCGATATGAGACCCGCCTCGGTGGCGAGAGAGAGGCCCCAACTGCGCCCTACTATGCAACCAACGGCTAGTTGTGGCAAAATTTCCAGGTGTAGGAGCTCGCCCCCTAGCGTCGGTGGAATGCCCCAACGAACAGTACACCGACGATGAATAAACATAGGGGTTGCAGTTTTGGTCGGTAACCGGCTGCAGAAGAACACCGTCCAATAAACTACCCTTTGTCCATTAAGAGGGAAAAGATGGATACCCTACTTGCTTTGCTTCTGGTGAGACACATTTGGAAGTTGGGCCTACCCAATAGTCAGAAAGAAACTACTGGCGTTCACTATGCACTCGTCTACCGATCTAATGTCCCAACACTGCTCGGCCTAACTTCTTTCTAGAATTGGAAATTTGACCGGTCTACATGTACACTTTACTTAATGTGAAAAGGGTTCTTTCGTTTGCTTGTGACTTTGTAAACGTCACCACACGGGGGATGACCTTACCACTCATTTGACAGATGGTGCAATTAGGGCTTCCATCCCTCTCGTCCATAAGAAGACGTCTGCCACGGTCAGGATGGAACCCCAACCATGAGCTTACGGGTTAGGCACGCAATTTACTGAGTCCTAGGAGCGGCTGTATTGCGTTGGACACACCAGTTCTCGCCTGATCACTGAAGTGAAGCAACGCAACCCCAGCGAGTACTAGCTTGGGTGCCCGGTTCGGGAACACTGGGTACTGCAAATACTGAAATCATCGTAACAGGGTAGTGTTTGTGCACCATCTTTGTGCAGTGTTTGGACGGGACTCGAAATGATCATTGTAGTTGAAAGGCCCTAAAACTTCAACAAACCAACCAACCAACTGAGCACCAGAGGCAGACTGTGTGTCCTATTTCTATTCATAAGACATAGCCGACCTGAGAAACAGTTTGCCAACTGTTGAGAAACAGTCAGCTAACAGTTTTATATATTAATGAAATGAACTTACAAGTGATTCCAACGAAATCAAAAACAGCAAGATAGCAATATATAAACGATTTATTTTGTTGTTGCTATCGTCTTATGGATTACATTTTTAAGTAAAAAGAAAGGTTAGTGGTTAGCGACGTTGTCAATTAGAGGTTAGCATGTACGTAGTAGCACTTTTAGAGATACCAAAATTGCTTGCATCTCTGAGAGTCGATATAAAAAAAAAGGACCAAAGCTACTAATGACATAAAAACGTGGGTTAGCCAAATTTTTTTAAGTACTATACATTCAGGACTTAGATGCTTTATCCTTCAGATGTGAGCACATTTAATGATGCGATTAGAAACAATACACTTCTGTTTACGTTTTTCAAGTACATTGTTTGTCTTCCTCTTTATAGAGATCATCCTTTTGACTGAAGTCGACCAGTACAGAGTGCGTAAAACAGTTAAGGTAGGAGGTACCACCTGATCACCGAACACCAAATACCTGTCCGCCACCAACTGTCCTATCCCTGTTTATCGTCTGTACCCAGTATTTTTTGGCTGTCATTCGACTGTTCCTACTTCCAACTTCATATAATGACCTTAATCATCTCTCGTTCTAGGTCCTTCTTAGCCATTGCGGCCCTAATACTAAAATGATGACTTCTGCATCCTGTAGCAATAAATAGCAACTTCCCTGCACCTCTTTCATGCACTGCATGTTTGCCTTCGATTTTTGTTTGCCATTTTTTTAATATCTGCTACCGACGACCGAATCTTTTCATATCTATTTTTTCTTTACCCTTCTCTGTGAAATATTTCATCTTCAAAAAAATGGCTAGTAGAATTAATAGTGATTAAGATTGGAGCTCGCTTTGCATTTTCATCTAATTTCTGCTTTTTTAACTAAGTGTTTTAAAGACGTTTAAAGCACTTGCAGCTCAGGATTTAAAAAGTATCATCGATGGTATTGAAAGGAAATGTCATCTTCATCGTCGTTAAATGACAGTATTGTTTTATATTCTTCAAGTGTCTCTAAAATTTCTTAATTTTGTCATGTGATAGGCCCTATCCAGATATAGCAGTATGGACAAAAAAGAGATGGTCATCTAGGATTTCTTGGTTGGACATCTGCAGTTTTGAGGTCCTGCATTTAAGGCGATATATTTACTGGCAAGCATATAATAGGAGATAGAGAAATGCACATAACAGAATAGACATTCTCACACTGTCTTAAATTGCGTGAAAAATTGTAACGCCCTTCGTGTTTCATATATAGGCTTACAATGACCAGCCTAAACTGGACCCTAAACTCATGATATTAATTCACAGTCAAATACTTCACCTTGTTTTACATTTGATATATGATTGAAGAAATAATATACTATAGACGATAAAAAGACGTGTACTTACCTGACGAATGTACATTTTCATCCATCTTTCTCCTTTAATACAGGTTGAAATGGGAATGCTTTTATGCTCAATTTTAGACTGGAGACGAACGATGGATTATATCTAAGCAGTTTTATTCCTTTCAATAGTAGTTATTGTCATGATACTTCTTTCTTTAGAAAATATTTCATTTAGTCACTTTTACGTTGATTATGAAATTTGTGAACTAATAATCGGTGATGCTAAATATCGTCTTATTACTCTTTTTCTTTAAAACGAAAAGATGATATCATTTTCTTCGTCATCGTCAATAGCTGAAGATAACTTGTCGATGGTGTAGATAGTCTTTAAGTCAAACTATGCGCTTAAGATCGTTTTTTCCCGCCTCTTTAAACCGTTGCTAGGAGAGTCTCTCGGTTCTCAATCACACCTGAATGCGACAGAAAGGATGAGATATTTCTTGACATGCAAGTTTTTGATTACAAGACTGGTGGTAAGGTTTCAAACAACCACAAATATAACCGTGTTACTTCCTGTTTAAATACGTCACCATTGATTGAGTCACTCTCTTTCTTTCTCTCTCTCTTTCTCTTTTCACTTTGTCTTAAAAAACAAATTGTCTCTTTAGATGATGCACTATAATCAATAAACTACTATTTCTTTAGAGTTCAATTTTCTTGAACATCACAATATTGAGTCACTTCACAAATGATTATGCTTAGAGATGCCTTTCGTTTCATTATTACATGCAGTAGGTAAATAATTTCAGAGCATTTTTTTTTATTCTCCCTAGGCTGACATGAGTCAATTTGTAGCGTTATAACGCTAATTTCGTATGAATTTTAACAGTATAACAATTAATAATAATTGATAACCATATTAGTTCTATTACGACTCAACGCTTGCAATGAAGTATTTTTTTTGACTCACCGTAATTCATGTAAAAATGTAAAAATTCTGCCTAAGACTACGTATTGTCACATTTTCCATTAAGAACGAAGAATTTAAGAGTGAAAGGAACAACAAAAAATTAATGCTCATCCAATATTGATAAAACTAGAAATGTAACATTTTTGAGGTGGGATATGATAAGGCTTAGCGAATGGAATGTTGGAAATCACAAACGTTCTTTGGTGGAAGCGCACCTCAACGAAGAACGGTGGCTGAAGGAGTTCTGTTTCGATTTTTGCATCAGACTTTCAGATGAGGAGGAAAAAAAACTTGTATCGTTTCTATCAGATGCCCAGAATTATATCGCCGTTCGATGATTAAAGCGCAAAAATAATTAGAAGAATTGTTGACATGTACATTTGAAATATCAGCATCACTATTTATTGTAAATGGCTTGAGGTATAGCGCAGGAAGCAGCCATGTGGTTGGTGGAAATGGAACGCCTCTTGCGCTCAGATAAAGAACTAAATAGAATGCTATTGGTTCGTTTTCATCGTGATGCCAATAATGAACGAGTGTGACATTTACTTTTTCTTTTTGCATCGATGCCGAGAGATAGATAAATGTACGGGCGTAGATCTTTACTTTCCCTTAAAAATATTCGTCAATTTCGAGTGTATTATTTACAAGTTTAATTTTTCAGAAAAACAAACTCATTGGTATTGTTGACCGCGTAATGATGCCAATTGTAAACGGTGTTCTATGACGCGTGATAGTTGTCTGATGTCGATTGATGTCACAAATGAATTCACGTCATCCAGTTAACATAATTATAGAATAATATGAATATTATTTTTGATAAATCGCAGAAGTAAGCATTTCTAATAACATTTCCTATGTCTACAACTAATAAGACGTCAATATATATTTAAAAGACAAGTCAACATTCTCTCGTGTAATATGTCTGCAATTTCGAACAAATTAGGTCGTAATTTGTTGGTTTTCCATTAGAAATATAAAAGTTTTGTCTCGTAATTATTTGTTGAAAGCATTTTTCATTTGTTATTAAGAGATACAATTTCATTTCAGACAAGGGATAAACTATATGATGAGAGCTTTAATAATACTGCATCATCATTTTTCTAATACGTTTGCAAGATGAAATCATATGCATGGTAAAGTTAACTTAAAAATTCGAAATACAGTATCTTTTAAAAAATCCCACCAGCTAAAATGATTAATTATTGATTTGTTTTAAGAGACAGGAGTCTATAATCATTAGAGTTGTTTTGTATTCAAGTTATACTCTACAAATTTTAAACCAGTCTGTCACCAGTGGTGATATTGTTGCTATATTTTTCAGATGAATAGAAACAGTAATAGGCATTGCAAAGCCTTCTAGAGTCAACTTCATCATTAAAAAGTCAATAAAAAAATGTAGGTAGACACTGGAATTGCGTTATAAATATGCAAAACAGTTTAAATGACTTTAGACTGCTTTCCCTTTGTACTATTGCTCTACGTTAACGTAATTTTTGTCGTAATCGCCTTCTCGCCATTAATTCTAGATGATCGCAGTCCATTCGGGTTTCAATTCTCTCTTACAAGGTGACGTTTTTTTCCTAATTGAGTTTACAGTGAATACAGCATAAGAGGGCGATTTAAAAATAATGTTCATTTTGAACCCCGGGGTGTGTAATTATCACCATGTTATGCTTCTGAACTATAATATAGAAAACACATACTGCATTTTCAGTATATTTAAACATGATGTTCCAGGGGCGGATCCAGAGAGGGGCGCAATGCAGCAATTGCTCCCCCTTCAGTGCCTCAATAGGGCTCAACCGATGAGGCATTTGTGCATTGCTATCCCCATTTTTATACTGCTAGTCCAACAGTTGCAGTCCAATCTGTAGTTGGCCAAAGAACCTACCGTATTGTAATTGATAACTAGGTTTATACTAAGAGGTTCTAAATGCTTAAAAATATTTGGGGCACCCTTTTTTGAAGCGCTCCCCCTGATCTGTCCCTGGATCCGCCACTGTGATGTTCATAAGCATACCCTGTTTCATCGTGTGCCATAAACTCTCAAGAAATTTCTTCATTATTTTTCAAGGTTCCATCGAGATGTCATAATACGACAGCATGTAGGTTTTGGACGTCAACCATACTACAATATTTTAAACAAATGAAGACTGTAAGGTGGCGGTCAAAAGAAGAGTAGGACCATCTATCAATTATTGAACTGTTTATGCCACTTAGTTTATAGCTAACGTAATTATGATCGATTGCATGAATGTCAAATAGTTGTGAAAGAGGAAAGCAGCACTTTGACTACAATTGTGATAAGTTGTGCTTATGTCTGATAGGTAGAGAGAGTGACGTCAAGAAGTTGCTGCAAGACTCATTATGGAATGAAAAAGATACCGATGACTAGAAGAGGACTTCTTGTACTTGCAAACACAATTAGAGAATCCACAATACGCAACTTGAATAGGACCTGTACAAAATACTTAGCAAGTATTGTTAAGGATATAGTTGTTCTGAAGAAATAAGACCTTAGATATTATTCAAAAGAACGAAGTTTCGAGAAGGTCCAATGGACTCATTGAAAAGTGTACGAAACGAGGGAGGTGATATGGTGGAAAAGGTGTGAAGAAAGCTATGAAAACCTTAACAACGTCAGTCCATCCATCGAAAAATTGCGTAATTAAGTATTATCTTTACAAGTAACATCCTGGATATTTTTCACTCTGCTGAGATCTTATTCTTCAATATTTTGTCAAGGACCGTACATTTCATAAGTTGGAATTAAGATATTTTATGGAATATATTATGTCTCTTCTAATGGTTCTGTCCATTTAAGGGTTATCGATGAGAGCAGTGCGGAAATACCGAACTGTTGCGGTACCACGGAGACCCTTGGAGATCATGTTACAAAATAACCAGAGGAAATAGCTTCTTGCTGTTTGACCGACACCTTCACCACTCGCCATGACTCATCCTTGGTAACAGTGTTCATTATTCGAAGACGTTTAGATCAAGAAACAATGGCAGATTAATAGATTGCTAATGACAACTAGATTTTTGTTGCTGCTGTAAATAATAACAAGCTACTTTCAACTGTAACATTAAGCACGTCGCAGGTCATATGAGAAGCTACTTTTAACCTTGCTATATTACATTTAATATAATTCATTGCATATGTGTTGTTGATCTCGCCTCGGTGGCGCAGTGGTTAGCACGCTCGGCAACTGCCTCAGTAGTTCTAAGTTCCATACTGGACCGAGGTGGGCCCCGAATGCGCCTTCTTTCGGATGAGAAGTGAAACCGAGGTTCCGTGTGGTGTTCGATGGCAATTGCACGTAAAATAACTTTCTCGACTATGCAACGGGTAGGTGAGGCAAAATCTCCAGGTATAGGAGCTCGCTCCCTGGCGTGGCGTGCAATGCCCCAATGAACAGTAGATCGACGATAAATAAGCATAGGGGCTCCAGCTTTGTGTCGGCAACCGACTGTGGAAAAACACTGGGATCACGTCAATTGGCGTATGCGTAGTACATAAGTCTGGCACCGCAGTTCAGTATCATCATCATCATCATCTCACCCTTCTCCCGCCTGAGGCAGGGTCGGGTCTGCGGGTTCTGATCCTCCACTCCCGCCTATCCCCCACCAGGTCCCCATCCACCCCGCACGCCTCCATGTCCCTCTGCACCACCTCCGCCCACGTCCGTTTTGGTCTTCCTCTACCCCTGGTGCCCCCAATCACTCTCAGTCCCTTAATGGCCCTAATAAGCTCCTCCTCTCCCCTTCTCCTAACATGCCCATACCACCTCAACCGATTCTCCCTCATCTTTTCTGCAATGTCCCCCACTCCCAAGCTACCTCTAATGTACGTGTTTCGGACTCTGTCAGCTCGTGACACCCCACTCATGTAGCGCAGCATTCGCATCTCTGCCACTTGCATTTGCCTTTCATGGTTCTTCCTAGCTGCTCAACACTCTGATCCATACAACATAGCGGGCCTAACGACAGTTCTATACACTTTGCCCTTCAGCTTAATTGGGACCCGTCGGTCGCACAAGACCCCCACTTGCTTGTCTCCATTTCTGCCATCCTGCCTTAATCCTATGTGTCACATCGGAATCTATCTCCCCATTGCTCTGGAAAACTGATCCTAAATACCGGAACTCTTGCACACCTGGTATCTTCTCACCCCCACAGCAGATCTCATCCCCTTGTCCCTGGCCACTGAAATTGAAAGCTAAGTACTCAGTCTTCTTCATGTTCACCCTAAGGCCCCCCCCTCTCCATTGCCGTTTTGATGTCTTGGAGGCCCTTTTGTGCATCCTCTTTCGACTCCTCCAGCCTCCCCACATCATCGGCAAATGCCAGACACTGAGGGGCCCATTCCCCTATTCCCGTTAGCAACTCATCCATTACTAGGGTAAATAGATATGGGCTGAGTGCTGACCCTTGATGCACCCCAACCTGCACGTTGAAGCATGCAGTGTTTCCCCATGCTGTCCTCAACCTAGCCATGGAACCGTCATACATATCTTGCACTATCCTAATATGGCCCTCATCCACTCCTTTCTTTCTTAAAACGCTCCATACTACCTGTCTAGGGACACTATCATAGGCCTTCTCCAGGTCAATGAATACAGCATGGAGGTCTTTCTTTGCTGCTCTGTATTTCTCTGTCATCTGTCGTAGAATAAATATTGGTTCCATGGTGGACCTACCTGGCATAAACCCAAATTGATTTTCCCGGACACTAGTTTGGTTTCTGAGACGACATTCTATGACTCTCTCCCACAGCTTCATAGAGTGGCTCATCAGCTTTATGCCTCTATAGT
>JAAFCE010008088.1:0-10544 GCA_013389805.1 Trigoniulus corallinus
GGTCGATGTAGGCTCCTCACTGAGGTGACCATAAATAAACGCCTACCTACGTGTTTGCCGTGCGTGGAGACTGGCACCCCTGGGAAAAGCGGATCCTGGTTATTGAGGAGGCGTATGCCCTGCGGTGTCTCTCGGCCACTCCACACTGGTGAGGTGGCTGACAGACATCGAGGATTAAGGCTGTGGCCTACAGCCCCAACACATCACTTTGGCCACAGCTTCCAGGGAAAACGGAAGGTCAAGGCGGATACCCGGTCTTGGTCAATCGGCCAGGGGCACATAAGTGGTTATGCCCCCCCTAGGGTTACTGTGAGTAGACCGGTAGTCAACCCCCGATGCCTTTGGTCTGGTACTTGGGGATTATGCCACCCTTATGGTATCCTGTCCGAGCACCCTTGGCCACCCAAATGGGCGTCCCCTTGTTGGGCTCTGTGGTGGGTGAGGCCTGCAGCAGTGAATTTCATAATTTAATCAAATTATGGCAACTCCAAAACAGAAGCTGGGGGCCTCATCAAATAACCCCACCCCTTTGTCTTCTCCTTCTTCTTCTTTTCTTTCTGGGACTTGTTCTTGTGTTGAGCCTGAAGACAATGGCCTTGGTTCCACCCTACTGAGTGAGCCGACTTCCGCTAAGCCTGTGGAGACGATTGCTCCAAACAAGAGGCCACATTCCCCCAGTAAGCCGTCTGGACCCCAGAACGAATCTGTGCCTTCTACTGCATCGGCACCTGCCCTTAACAATAGGCAAAGACCTCTCAGCCTTAAGGTGCACGGCTCCACCACTGATGCGAAGCATGTCCCTGCATCTAAGGAGGCCTTAGGTGCAGTGAAATCCCCTTCCACTCTTTCTTCCTATCCTATCCGGTTTCTTTCCATCTCTGGGGAGGATGGAGCAGCCTTGGGGAAGGCGTCGCCCTTCCTTATCGCCAAAGACATCAAGGGCATTGCTGGAGACGTGACTTCGGTCAGGAAACTGCACAATGGCACCTTGTTGGTAGAGGCATCTGCCCCTTACCAGATAGAGCCATTACTTAAACTGCAGAAACTCAGTGATATCCCCTTTGTGGTTGAACCGCATAGCACCTTAAACACCAGCAGAGGTGTGGTGCGGTGCCCCGATCTACGTGGGGAGTCAGAGTAGCAAATAGCAGAGGAGCTTAGGGACCAGGGTGAGGTGGCTGTCTGCCGCACCTCAGTCCGACGGGATGGAGAGTTCCGCCCATCTGACACCTTGGTGCTGACCTTTGGTAGGCCCAAGGTGCCAGAGTACATCATGGCTGGCTATCTCTGCTTGCCTGTGTGTCCATTTATACCAAGCCCACTTCGGTGTTTCAAGTGCCAACGATATGGCCATGGCCAGAATTCCTGTTCTGCCAAGGCCATGTGTGGCACTTGTGGGCAAGGAGACCACTCCCCAGAGTCTTCTAAGACTGCACCTTTTTGCATAAACTGTAAGGGCAACCATCCCACCTCATCTCGGGATTGCCCCAATTGGCTGCAGGGACGCGCGATCCAGGAGCTGTGTCCAGAAGGGTATCAGTTTTTTGGATGCACGGTGGCTGCTAGCCTTGCCAGGGACCTCCAGTCGTGGAGTGTCCTATGCAGGTGCTGTGAAGGCAGCTGCTGTGTCCTCTGTCTGTACCCAGATGGACACCCTACCTCAGCTCCCCCTCTCATCCGTTTAACGCCCTCTTGGGCCCGCGGGGTCCATGGCGTGCCGGTCTGTGCAAGCATTTGCTGCCAGACGGTCCCCGACCCCATTTCCATGGCTTCTTCCAGCTCCACCACCGCCTCTGGCGCATGCAGGGGCCCCCCAATAATGGCGGTGCCAGCTTCTTTGGAGGCCCCTGATGCCTCTCATCAAAGAGAGGCATCTCCCTTGAAGGCCTCCCTCTCTGTCTCAGCCCAGCCAGCCTCCTCTACGGAAGGGGTGTTGGGTGAGACAGCTGGAAAAAAACTAGGGACTGCCATGGGACGTGTGTCCTTGGTTCGTCCACCCAAGCTCTCCGGCCAATGGCAGAGAGCATTGGGTGGTTTCATGCCCAAACTGGGGAACGATGGGGATTCCCCCCTCGAGAGATGGAGGAGGACGAACCAATAGAAGGCGTTCCTCCCTTTTCTGCAGTGGGACGGAAGAAAGGGAGGAATAGAAGTCCACTTGATGGTAAATTACCTACAATGGAACTGTCGGGGGTTTTCCCACTTTCTGATCTCTAGGCACCACCCTGTATGCATCTCCCTCCAGGAGATCCTGTGTCAGAGTGATACCCCCATTTCAATACGGGGGTACACTACATATTCAGACACCTGGCAGCAAGGAAGCCACCGTGTGGGAGGGGTAGCTATCCTTTGCTGGAATGGGTGCATGCATGTGCCAGTGGCGTTCTGCAAGCAGTGGCGTTCTCATTGCAACTGGATGTGCCCACCACTCTATGTTCCCTCTACATGCCTCCTGGGATTGATATCCCATGGGCAGACGTCGACTCCCTCAGTGCCCAGCTCCCAAGAGCCTTCCTGATTATGGGTGACTTTAATGCCCATAATCCCCAATGGGGCTCGGACAGTCACAACCCCCGAGGGCGACTTGTGGAACAATGGGTGTCACAAAATGGCCTCATTGTTCTCAACACAGATGCCCCCACGCATATGATGACTGCTGCTGGTGGCCTGTCATGCATAGACCTTTCCATCTGCTCTCCTGGGTTGGCACCAGGTTTGCAGTGGGAGGTCTTGTCAGACCCTTGTGGAAGTGATCACTTCCCCATCAAGATTAGCAGTGGAGATGGGGCATTACCCCAACACCCACCACAGTGGTGTCTGCGTCGGGCAGGCTGGGAGGAGTTCGCCCACCGTGTCTACTTTCACCCACTGCATGATTTTGATGGGGTCAACGACCTAGTGAGTCACTTCACAGAGGTGGTGGTCGGGGCGGCATTGGCATCTATCCCTCAGAGCTCGTGTAACCCACCACAAGCACGGGTGCCATGGTGGATGGAGGATTGTCAGAGTGTGATTCAGGCTCGCCAAAGAGCCCTTCACTGCTTCCAATCACGTCCTACCGAGACCACTCGTATCGCCTACCTCCGAGCCCAGGGATATGCACGACGGGTGATCATGGAGGCAAACGCTCCTCATGGAGTCAGTATGTCTCCTCACTTACCCGTCACATGCTCTCCAAGAAAGTCTGGGAAAAGCTGAGAAAGATCCATGGCAGATATTTACCATCATGAGGCTCCGGTCTCCTTGTGCAAGGGAGACATGTCCTTCTGCTGTGTGAGGTGGCTGAGGAACTGGCAAGGACGTTTGCGGCCGTCTCCAGTTCCCAGCACTACACAGCAGTTAGTACTGACATGGGTGGCCACTTGGGGAAGCTGGGTACCACTAGTATCTAAAAATTGTCACATTAGTGTAGTGCTTATGCAGACCATGCATCAGAACTACACATTGGGTGGGGCTCTAATGACGTTGTAGTTGAAGGGCCCTAAAACACCAACAAACAAACAACCAAATCTTCCAGGTATGATACCTAACTGTCCCCTTCATTAGTATTTCTATCATGAGCAGCTTATGGCCAATTATGGAAATCCTCGCATGGTAGCAGCCAGCAGTCTCTGGTGTCTGCCCTGTGCTGCTTCCTAACCATAAAAGTCTATTTGGGATCTCCACTGTGGTGACTGGAAAGTGATTAGTTGCTTTTCTTTCTTCTTGAACCATGTGTTGGCTAATGCAAGGCCATTTGCTCATACTGTCTGAAGTACCTTCTGCCTGCCTTTCAAGGTTGATCATCCCCCATGCACCTCCTCATATCCCAGACCCTCATTACCCACATGTGTATTAAAGTAACCTCCAATAATCAGTTGGTCATTTCTGCTGCCCTGTCTAATAGTGCTGTCTACTGACTGTACCACCTCATCAGAATCATCCCAAAAAGTTGTTTTTATGTTGTCTTCAAAGCCATTCTTGGGGAGCATATGCACTTATGAGGTGGAGCCCTATACTTTGCCAGACTACAGTAACTAACATTAACCTACTGCTGACTCTCCTAAGTGATCCACTGGTGCAATTCCCTAATTAATATAATACCCACATCATTTTGTCCCTCTTCACTAACTGTATTTATCAGTGTGTATCCCTCCCCCAGGGCCCTTGACCTTATTACCCTTTTACTTGGTCTTCTGGAGGAATGTGATGATCTTCCTATTCTTTAGAATTGTAACTAATTCCCAAGTTTTCCTTGAGAGGGTACTCATATCACCAATTCCCTAGCCTCAGCCTCCCCATATTTGGTGTGAGAGATCTGACTGAGGTCAGGCCAGTCACCCGTCCAGAAACTACAGTAACATTAGCAGGGTGCCATCCAACCACACAGGAAACACTCACTGTCTTATCTTATTGCCAAGTGAGTGGAGGTCTCACACTCACCTGGCAGTCACATTTACAATATACACCAAATGAAAAACCCAACAAGCAATGCAAACATAAGCAAAGAATTAACCTAACATGAATAAATATAGAAAAAAATATAGAAAACTTTTTGCTGAGTGAAGTTAGCACCTTGCTCTATGTGAAGCATGGTGGTTGTCCATGCAGACGACACCCACACCACACTGGAGCATGATGAGAGTGATAGGAATGGCCACAAGATTAGGCTTAAACACCCAAATCTCAAAACGAAAACCTCAGCCTTTTTCCTGGATTGCTTTTGCTGTCTCTCAGAAAGGTAATTTGTTATTTTTGAAAGATGGCTGGAAAGGCTTCTGAAAATCCCAAAAATGTGGAGTATGCAATGGCCACTCAACTGGCTTGTCTGAGGGACTACAGTCAAACCTCGCTATAACACACCCTGGTTATCACACTTTTTGGCTTATAACATACAAGGGAAAGTCCCAGCCAGTGCTAATGCATAAGTATATAGAAATTGATTGGCTGTAACACACTCGGATATTACATATAACACAACTGGCTTGGTCCCTACAGCACTTTCAATGTGTGAGAGACCTCGGATATAACAAACAACGTGACATGGCCTGTAGGGGTAATGCAGGATTTCTGAAGTGGGGACAGGCAAGTGAGGTCCTGTGTGACCGCCAGGTCCCAATAAAGATGAAGGGCAAAATTTACAGAACTGTCATTAGGCCCACTATGCTATGGCTCAGAGTGTTGGGCTGTTAGGAAGACCCATGAAAGGCAAATTAAGTGGCTGAGATGCGAATGCTACGCTACATGTGTGAGGTGTCATGATCTGACAGAATTAGAAACGACTACATTAGAGGTAGCTTGGGGTGGCAGATATTGCAGAAAAGATGAGAGAGAAGCGTTTTAGGTGGTATGAGCATGTGATGAGGAGAGGTGAGGAGGAGATTATTAGGTCCATTGTGGGACTGCAAGTAGTTGGGGGCACCAGAGGTAGAGGAAGACCAAAACGGATGTGAGTGCAGATGGTGCAAAGGGACATGGTGGCATGTGGGGTGGAAGGGGACTTGGTGGGGGATGGGCAGGGATGGAGGATTAGAACCCCCAGACCTCACCCTGCCTCAGGCGGGAGAAGGGTGAGATGATGACAATAAAAGGATAAATTTCTCAGCATTGTGGAATTTGGCAAAATTGCAGCTTATTGCAAGTGTGTGCGTCTTGAAGTATACAAGTCTAGGCTGACTTTTTGAATAATCCTAAAATTAGCATATTTTTGTTCAGTTAACATAGCTTTGGCATCATTTAGCATTGTTTCTTTTATAACACACACTCGGTTATAACACATAGACACGAGCAGTCCAGAAGGTGTGTGTTATATCCGAGTTTGACTGTATATTCAAAGAGCTCTAGACAAGGGTAAGCAAGTTGATGTTGTATTCCTGGAATTTGAGGTCTATGTCATATTACTTCATGACAATCTTGTTTCAAAATTGTCCGAAGTTAGAGATTTGGTGGTTAAAGGCCTACCTGAATGGCAGACAGCACTGAGCCCCCTTTGATGGTAAGGCTTGAGAATGGGCACCTGCAACATCAGGAATCCCCCAAGGAAGCAAGTTGTCACTTTGAAAGAGGTGGTTTTTGTGTGATACAAAGCTGGGTTACCCTCAAGGAGCTAATTATTTTAATTTTTGTTTCTCATCTGATAGTTACATTTTATTACCTGTGGATACTTTATACCAGGATAAGACCTGCTATTGCTTCTAGCGTTTGACCCTATTAGGTGAATGCTTGCTTTAGGCAATTCAACTTAGTTGCTGGTGGTATGTTTGCAGCTTATATGACTAGGTTCTTTTTGTAGTTCTAACATGATGTTGTCGTCCAGAAAAAGTAAAAATAGCTTTTGTTTTATTTTTATTTTGTTGTTTGCTGTTTCAGGCGTGCTCATACTCTTTTGGTGCTCTTCATACTCACTTGTGCTCTCGTTTACATTACTGTATTTGAATCGCCAAATCCTGACAGCAATTATAATGCCAAAAGGTAGGTGTAAGCATACCCTTAAGAATGGGTGACAAACTGACGACTCCCTGCTTACATTTTTGAGGACTGCAACATCTGCAGTTTCATAAGCAAGAATTGCACACCTTCTTTAATTACCATCCATTGTTTACAGTTGCCAATTGTGTACTGGGGACATTTAATGGCATGTGTGTGCATTGAATTGTTGAGATGTCGCTGTGGCACTCACATGAGTAAAGATAGGATGTGTGCACTGGGCCTAATACAGTCGGACTATGGTATGGTGAATTTCAAGGCACCAACAGTTTTCTAATTTATAACTGGGTTATGTTATATCTAGTTGTTGCAGTGCTATTTGGGTGGTGTTCGCTGGCTCATTGGAGAGTCCCAAAACAGGATTGTTGAGTTCAATGGTTGTAGCAATGCAGCTACAATTAGTTAGTTAGCCCTTAGAAGGCCTGTTTCTGCTTAGAAATGATGACAACTAGCAAGATCGACTGATGATGAATATCTGATCTTTATTTCAATATTTAATTCCTTTATATACAGTTTCACTACAAGATGCTAGATTCAAGTTTAACCCATTTTTGGCCAGGACTAGAAATCAGTTGCCAATTTTAATAATTTTTGGAAAACATGCTATTTACATCCCAAATAACACTGATTTATTGTAGAAAGTAATCTAGATGCATTTGAGCAAGAGAAACAAAAGGGTGCGTTTATTCACCCTTGGCTGTTTGAGTTGTCAGTAGAGAATAACACAATCCACTTGGCCATTTAGCCATCAAAAACTACTCGAGCACCTAATCCTAGACCTATCCTCTGAATTTCACTGCATGCACCACGATATGGATTAAATTGAAATAAATACCCTGTACATGAAGCAAAACACCAAAGTTTAAAATATAAATCTCACTGTTTTTACTCTAATAAACATCTTTGCACAGTGATGAAAAATGTAAGGAACCAATGGATGAAAAAGAACTCCAAGCTGAATAAACTTCTTATTTGAAATGTATAACAGTGGTCATAACTTATCAATTTCATGAAGAAATCCTTTTCTAAGGCTCCAGCTTTTAGTTGGAGTGGCCAGGACCAATGTTGTTGTTGTTGTTTAAGGTCCCGTCCACTGCATAGTTCTAATGCATAGACTGCACAGACACTGCACAAATGCGACGATTATTGGGTATTAGCAGTACCCAGCTTTCCCTAGCAACCACCCATGTCAGTACTAACTGGGCTTGCATTGCTTAACTTCAGTGATCAGATGAGAACTGGTGTGTCCAACGCAACTCGGTGCTCCCACACCAAGACCAACGGAGTGTAGTTCGTTGTGGGAATGAGGTGATACCAGCAGTGCAAGAGTTTTAGGTATCTAGGATCAGTGTTTCAAAGCAATGGGGTAATCGACTCCAACGCTACCCATAGAATCAATGCAGGATGGCTGAAGTGGAGACAGGCAAGCGATGTGCTGTGACTGCGGAGTCCCAATTAAGTTGAAGGGTAAAGTTTACAAAACTGTAGTTAGGCCCGCCATGCTGAGAGGAGAACGCAAGTGGCTGAGATGCGAATGCTACATTACATGAGCGGGGTGTCGCATTCTGAAAGAGTCCACAATCAGTACGTTAGAGGCAGCTTAGGGATGGGTGGCATCGCGGAGAAAATGAGAGAAAACAGGTTGAGGTGGCATGGACATGTGATGCAAAGGGGGAGGAGGACCTTACATGGTATATTATGGGACAGCAGGTGGTTGGTGGCACCAGGAGTATGGGGAGACCAAAGTGGACGTGAAGGCAGGTTGTACAGAGGGGCATGATTATGTGTGGAGTGGATGAAAGCCTGGTTGGGGGTAGACGGGAATGGAGGATGAGAACCCACAGACCCGACCCTGCCATAGGCGGGATAAGGGTGTGATGATGATGATGATGAAGTTTTTTTGGGGGGTGAGGTGGTGTGAGCACCCAACATACGCAGTTATGAAAGTTTTACTCACCTATGTATTTAAGGGTTAACAAAGTCTTCAAGTTATCCAGTGAAACCTCCAGAAGTCTCAGTCAAACCTTAGTGAGTCTTCAATAATGTATTAAACGGAAAAATTTCAACATTAAATGGTACTTTTGGTCTAGAAAAAGTGACTTTGTTATGTGGGATATCTTATATCAAGGAAACATTAAATCCAGGAACAGATGACATACACTTAGTACATTTTATTTTCTGACCTAGAAAAATGGACTTCTAATGCCTGGTTCCGTATACCCACGCACTAACGCTATTACCGTTGTAACAGACGACACAGCACAAAAAATGGTGACGTCACACTGCTACTTGGGGCGCCGCAGAGCAGCTATGCGTGACGGTAGTCTAGTTGACCAGTGGTCAACTCACATAGCGTCCCGCACGTCACGCTGCGTTCTGATTGGCTGGCGGTTGAGCTGTCTGCTTGAAAAATGGCGGAGGATATACTGAGATATGAAGGCGGCATGCGGTGACTCCAAATAAAGCGCTGCACTTCAGGAATTGCGCTGGCGGTCCTTCATAACTCACTAGCACAAAACGTCATCAAGATGTCATCAGTGGCAACGTGATTAGCGTTGAAGCGTGGTGATACGGAACTAGGCATAATAGAAGAAACCCTCTTATGGTTGAAAGGGTTCAAACAGGAAGACCATGTGTTTTGCACAGGGCGTCGAACCACAGCAAAATCTGAAGCCTTAAACCAGTAAAACTATTATTTTTCCTTTTAACAAAAACTGGAATCAAACTGAGAAATATATTGCTCTTATTTGCTTACACATTAACGTGTGTGTTCAGTGTGAACGTGTCTCTTGGTGAACTGGTCTCTTGGAACGTGTCAATGTGTTCTGTGCAATGCAACTCTGCATTTTATATCTTGGCTCACTATTTACACTAATGGAGTGTCCACATTGGCAAACGTGAGCACAAAGATGGGGTCTGTATAACTATAAACGTCAGAAAATGTGCATGTACAGCATGTGGTCAGACGTTTAGACTGATTTTGCACCCGATATTCGTGCTCGCCACCATGGACGGCTACAAAGCGCTTTGCAACTTTTTTTTCTTTCTGGAATTCACTCAAATAACATAAAAAACATTTTGTTTTGTGAAATTCCATAATGATATTTGGAAAATAAAGTGCGTCTTATAATTATATAGACAGTACCAAAATGTCAATGTGAAAAACAACTTTCCTTTTATTTTACCTTCATTTGAAATTATAAAGATTGTTAAATGCAGCACATTAGTGTTTAACATTTCAAAGAACGTATGTGAAATAATAATGAAACTTTTAATAAGGAAGAGTGAAATAAACACAAAAAAAATCACTGCCATATTTATAAACACATGTGAATTAATATCCAATAAATGCTCTGTGGTTATTGCTTTGTGCATATTGCATATGCATTGTGGTTATTAATGCTTTAAAATTAGTTTTTTGAATTCTGTTCCCAATTTGAAATGATTCCCATTTCCAAATCCGAACTAGAATTGTACTGTTTGCCACCAGCATAAACAGCACAAGCTAACATAGCCCACACATTCTCTATTCAGTTGAAATCAGATGAAATATCCATCACCTTCACACCATTGTCCAAAACCCACTGCCACGTTGTGTTTGCAGTGTGAGTTGGTTCATTGCCCTGTTGAAATTTGAAGTATGGACCACCAGTCACCTTTGAAAATTGGCAACAAATGTTCTTTAAGTAACTGTTGATAGACTGTCATTCAGTCTCATCATCATCTAACCCTCCTCCCGCCTGAGGCAGGGTCGGGTCTGTGGGTTCTAATTCTCCCCTCCCTCATCCCCCACCAAGTCTCCCTCCTCCCCACTCGCCTCCATGTCCCTTTGCACCACCCGCTCCCACATCTATTTTGGTCTTCCCTTCGTACCTCAATTACCTGCCATCCTGTAATGGCCCTAACAAGTTCCTCCTCTCCCCTCTTCATCACATGCCCATACAACCTCAACCAACTCTCAACTTTTCCGCGATGTCACCTACCCCCAAGCTACTTCTAACATAATCTTTTCAGACTTGGTCGGGAGCGGCGAGTTGCGTTGGACACACCAGTTCTCGTCTGATCACTGAAGTTAAGCA
>JAAFCE010008089.1:0-10544 GCA_013389805.1 Trigoniulus corallinus
GGTCGATGTAGGCTCCTCACTGAGGTGACCATAAATAAACGCCTACCCACGTGTTTGCCGTGCGTGGAGACTGGCACCCCTGGGAAAAGCGGATCCTGGTTATTGAGGAGGCGTATGCCCTGCGGTGTCTCTCGGCCACTCCACACTGGTGAGGTGGCTGACAGACATCGAGGATTAAGGCTGTGGCCTACAGCCCCAACACATCACTTTGGCCACAGCTTCCAGGGAAAACGGAAGGTCAAGGCGGATACCCGGTCTTGGTCAATCGGCCAGGGGCACATAAGTGGTTATGCCCCCCCCTAGGGTTACTGTGAGTAGACCGGTAGTCAACCCCCGATGCCTTTGGTCTGGTACTTGGGGATTATGCCACCCTTATGGTATCCTGTCCGAGCACCCTTGGCCACCCAAATGGGCGTCCCCTTGTTGGGCTCTGTGGTGGGTGAGGCCTGCAGCAGTGAATTTCATAATTTAATCAAATTATGGCAACTCCAAAACAGAAGCTGGGGGCCTCATCAAATAACCCCACCCCTTTGTCTTCTCCTTCTTCTTCTTTTCTTTCTGGGACTTGTTCTTGTGTTGAGCCTGAAGACAATGGCCTTGGTTCCACCCTACTGAGTGAGCCGACTTCCGCTAAGCCTGTGGAGACGATTGCTCCAAACAAGAGGCCACATTCCCCCAGTAAGCCGTCTGGACCCCAGAACGAATCTGTGCCTTCTACTGCATCGGCACCTGCCCTTAACAATAGGCAAAGACCTCTCAGCCTTAAGGTGCACGGCTCCACCACTGATGCGAAGCATGTCCCTGCATCTAAGGAGGCCTTAGGTGCAGTGAAATCCCCTTCCACTCTTTCTTCCTATCCTATCCGGTTTCTTTCCATCTCTGGGGAGGATGGAGCAGCCTTGGGGAAGGCGTCGCCCTTCCTTATCGCCAAAGACATCAAGGGCATTGCTGGAGACGTGACTTCGGTCAGGAAACTGCACAATGGCACCTTGTTGGTAGAGGCATCTGCCCCTTACCAGATAGAGCCATTACTTAAACTGCAGAAACTCAGTGATATCCCCTTTGTGGTTGAACCGCATAGCACCTTAAACACCAGCAGAGGTGTGGTGCGGTGCCCCGATCTACGTGGGGAGTCAGAGTAGCAAATAGCAGAGGAGCTTAGGGACCAGGGTGAGGTGGCTGTCTGCCGCACCTCAGTCCGACGGGATGGAGAGTTCCGCCCATCTGACACCTTGGTGCTGACCTTTGGTAGGCCCAAGGTGCCAGAGTACATCATGGCTGGCTATCTCTGCTTGCCTGTGTGTCCATTTATACCAAGCCCACTTCGGTGTTTCAAGTGCCAACGATATGGCCATGGCCAGAATTCCTGTTCTGCCAAGGCCATGTGTGGCACTTGTGGGCAAGGAGACCACTCCCCAGAGTCTTCTAAGACTGCACCTTTTTGCATAAACTGTAAGGGCAACCATCCCACCTCATCTCGGGATTGCCCCAATTGGCTGCAGGGACGCGCGATCCAGGAGCTGTGTCCAGAAGGGTATCAGTTTTTTGGATGCACGGTGGCTGCTAGCCTTGCCAGGGACCTCCAGTCGTGGAGTGTCCTATGCAGGTGCTGTGAAGGCAGCTGCTGTGTCCTCTGTCTGTACCCAGATGGACACCCTACCTCAGCTCCCCCTCTCATCCGTTTAACGCCCTCTTGGGCCCGCGGGGTCCATGGCGTGCCGGTCTGTGCAAGCATTTGCTGCCAGACGGTCCCCGACCCCATTTCCATGGCTTCTTCCAGCTCCACCACCGCCTCTGGCGCATGCAGGGGCCCCCCAATAATGGCGGTGCCAGCTTCTTTGGAGGCCCCTGATGCCTCTCATCAAAGAGAGGCATCTCCCTTGAAGGCCTCCCTCTCTGTCTCAGCCCAGCCAGCCTCCTCTACGGAACGGGTGTTGGGTGAGACAGCTGGAAAAAAACTAGGGACTGCCATGGGACGTGTGTCCTTGGTTCGTCCACCCAAGCTCTCCGGCCAATGGCAGAGAGCATTGGGTGGTTTCATGCCCAAACTGGGGAACGATGGGGATTCCCCCCTCGAGAGATGGAGGAGGACGAACCAATAGAAGGCGTTCCTCCCTTTTCTGCAGTGGGACGGAAGAAAGGGAGGAATAGAAGTCCACTTGATGGTAAATTACCTACAATGGAACTGTCGGGGGTTTTCCCACTTTCTGATCTCTAGGCACCACCCTGTATGCATCTCCCTCCAGGAGATCCTGTGTCAGAGTGATACCCCCATTTCAATACGGGGGTACACTACATATTCAGACACCTGGCAGCAAGGAAGCCACCGTGTGGGAGGGGTAGCTATCCTTTGCTGGAATGGGTGCATGCATGTGCCAGTGGCGTTCTGCAAGCAGTGGCGTTCTCATTGCAACTGGATGTGCCCACCACTCTATGTTCCCTCTACATGCCTCCTGGGATTGATATCCCATGGGCAGACGTCGACTCCCTCAGTGCCCAGCTCCCAAGAGCCTTCCTGATTATGGGTGACTTTAATGCCCATAATCCCCAATGGGGCTCGGACAGTCACAACCCCCGAGGGCGACTTGTGGAACAATGGGTGTCACAAAATGGCCTCATTGTTCTCAACACAGATGCCCCCACGCATATGATGACTGCTGCTGGTGGCCTGTCATGCATAGACCTTTCCATCTGCTCTCCTGGGTTGGCACCAGGTTTGCAGTGGGAGGTCTTGTCAGACCCTTGTGGAAGTGATCACTTCCCCATCAAGATTAGCAGTGGAGATGGGGCATTACCCCAACACCCACCACAGTGGTGTCTGCGTCGGGCAGGCTGGGAGGAGTTCGCCCACCGTGTCTACTTTCACCCACTGCATGATTTTGATGGGGTCAACGACCTAGTGAGTCACTTCACAGAGGTGGTGGTCGGGGCGGCATTGGCATCTATCCCTCAGAGCTCGTGTAACCCACCACAAGCACGGGTGCCATGGTGGATGGAGGATTGTCAGAGTGTGATTCAGGCTCGCCAAAGAGCCCTTCACTGCTTCCAATCACGTCCTACCGAGACCACTCGTATCGCCTACCTCCGAGCCCAGGGATATGC
The DNA here is from genome assembly GCA_013389805.1 of Trigoniulus corallinus. Classification (NCBI taxonomy): domain Eukaryota; kingdom Metazoa; phylum Arthropoda; class Diplopoda; order Spirobolida; family Trigoniulidae; genus Trigoniulus; species Trigoniulus corallinus. Next base: position 3,103 of record JAAFCE010008089.1, read on the forward strand.
ACGACGGGTGATCATGGAGGCAAACGCTCCTCATGGAGTCAGTATGTCTCCTCACTTACCCGTCACATGCTCTCCAAGAAAGTCTGGGAAAAGCTGAGAAAGATCCATGGCAGATATTTACCATCATGAGGCTCCGGTCTCCTTGTGCAAGGGAGACATGTCCTTCTGCTGTGTGAGGTGGCTGAGGAACTGGCAAGGACGTTTGCGGCCGTCTCCAGTTCCCAGCACTACACAGCAGTTAGTACTGACATGGGTGGCCACTTGGGGAAGCTGGGTACCACTAGTATCTAAAAATTGTCACATTAGTGTAGTGCTTATGCAGACCATGCATCAGAACTACACATTGGGTGGGGCTCTAATGACGTTGTAGTTGAAGGGCCCTAAAACACCAACAAACAAACAACCAAATCTTCCAGGTATGATACCTAACTGTCCCCTTCATTAGTATTTCTATCATGAGCAGCTTATGGCCAATTATGGAAATCCTCGCATGGTAGCAGCCAGCAGTCTCTGGTGTCTGCCCTGTGCTGCTTCCTAACCATAAAAGTCTATTTGGGATCTCCACTGTGGTGACTGGAAAGTGATTAGTTGCTTTTCTTTCTTCTTGAACCATGTGTTGGCTAATGCAAGGCCATTTGCTCATACTGTCTGAAGTACCTTCTGCCTGCCTTTCAAGGTTGATCATCCCCCATGCACCTCCTCATATCCCAGACCCTCATTACCCACATATGTATTAAAGTAACCTCCAATAATCAGTTGGTCATTTCTGCTGCCCTGTCTAATAGTGCTGTCTACTGACTGTACCACCTCATCAGAATCATCCCAAAAAGTTGTTTTTATGTTGTCTTCAAAGCCATTCTTGGGGAGCATATGCACTTATGAGGTGGAGCCCTATACTTTGCCAGACTACAGTAACTAACATTAACCTACTGCTGACTCTCCTAAGTGATCCACTGGTGCAATTCCCTAATTAATATAATACCCACATCATTTTGTCCCTCTTCACTAACTGTATTTATCAGTGTGTATCCCTCCCCCAGGGCCCTTGACCTTATTACCCTTCCACTTGGTCTTCTGGAGGAATGTGATGATCTTCCTATTCTTTAGAATTGTAACTAATTCCCAAGTTTTCCTTGAGAGGGTACTCATATCACCAATTCCCTAGCCTCAGCCTCCCCATATTTGGTGTGAGAGATCTGACTGAGGTCAGGCCAGTCACCCGTCCAGAAACTACAGTAACATTAGCAGGGTGCCATCCAACCACACAGGAAACACTCACTGTCTTATCTTATTGCCAAGTGAGTGGAGGTCTCACACTCACCTGGCAGTCACATTTACAATATACACCAAATGAAAAACCCAACAAGCAATGCAAACATAAGCAAAGAATTAACCTAACATGAATAAATATAGAAAAAAATATAGAAAACTTTTTGCTGAGTGAAGTTAGCACCTTGCTCTATGTGAAGCATGGTGGTTGTCCATGCAGACGACACCCACACCACACTGGAGCATGATGAGAGTGATAGGAATGGCCACAAGATTAGGCTTAAACACCCAAATCTCAAAACGAAAACCTCAGCCTTTTTCCTGGATTGCTTTTGCTGTCTCTCAGAAAGGTAATTTGTTATTTTTGAAAGATGGCTGGAAAGGCTTCTGAAAATCCCAAAAATGTGGAGTATGCAATGGCCACTCAACTGGCTTGTCTGAGGGACTACAGTCAAACCTCGCTATAACACACCCTGGTTATCACACTTTTTGGCTTATAACATACAAGGGAAAGTCCCAGCCAGTGCTAATGCATAAGTATATAGAAATTGATTGGCTGTAACACACTCGGATATTACATATAACACAACTGGCTTGGTCCCTACAGCACTTTCAATGTGTGAGAGACCTCGGATATAACAAACAACGTGACATGGCCTGTAGGGGTAATGCAGGATTTCTGAAGTGGGGACAGGCAAGTGAGGTCCTGTGTGACCGCCAGGTCCCAATAAAGATGAAGGGCAAAATTTACAGAACTGTCATTAGGCCCACTATGCTATGGCTCAGAGTGTTGGGCTGTTAGGAAGACCCATGAAAGGCAAATTAAGTGGCTGAGATGCGAATGCTACGCTACATGTGTGAGGTGTCATGATCTGACAGAATTAGAAACGACTACATTAGAGGTAGCTTGGGGTGGCAGATATTGCAGAAAAGATGAGAGAGAAGCGTTTTAGGTGGTATGAGCATGTGATGAGGAGAGGTGAGGAGGAGATTATTAGGTCCATTGTGGGACTGCAAGTAGTTGGGGGCACCAGAGGTAGAGGAAGACCAAAACGGATGTGAGTGCAGATGGTGCAAAGGGACATGGTGGCATGTGGGGTGGAAGGGGACTTGGTGGGGGATGGGCAGGGATGGAGGATTAGAACCCCCAGACCTCACCCTGCCTCAGGCGGGAGAAGGGTGAGATGATGACAATAAAAGGATAAATTTCTCAGCATTGTGGAATTTGGCAAAATTGCAGCTTATTGCAAGTGTGTGCGTCTTGAAGTATACAAGTCTAGGCTGACTTTTTGAATAATCCTAAAATTAGCATATTTTTGTTCAGTTAACATAGCTTTGGCATCATTTAGCATTGTTTCTTTTATAACACACACTCGGTTATAACACATAGACACGAGCAGTCCAGAAGGTGTGTGTTATATCCGAGTTTGACTGTATATTCAAAGAGCTCTAGACAAGGGTAAGCAAGTTGATGTTGTATTCCTGGAATTTGAGGTCTATGTCATATTACTTCATGACAATCTTGTTTCAAAATTGTCCGAAGTTAGAGATTTGGTGGTTAAAGGCCTACCTGAATGGCAGACAGCACTGAGCCCCCTTTGATGGTAAGGCTTGAGAATGGGCACCTGCAACATCAGGAATCCCCCAAGGAAGCAAGTTGTCACTTTGAAAGAGGTGGTTTTTGTGTGATACAAAGCTGGGTTACCCTCAAGGAGCTAATTATTTTAATTTTTGTTTCTCATCTGATAGTTACATTTTATTACCTGTGGATACTTTATACCAGGATAAGACCTGCTATTGCTTCTAGCGTTTGACCCTATTAGGTGAATGCTTGCTTTAGGCAATTCAACTTAGTTGCTGGTGGTATGTTTGCAGCTTATATGACTAGGTTCTTTTTGTAGTTCTAACATGATGTTGTCGTCCAGAAAAAGTAAAAATAGCTTTTGTTTTATTTTTATTTTGTTGTTTGCTGTTTCAGGCGTGCTCATACTCTTTTGGTGCTCTTCATACTCACTTGTGCTCTCGTTTACATTACTGTATTTGAATCGCCAAATCCTGACAGCAATTATAATGCCAAAAGGTAGGTGTAAGCATACCCTTAAGAATGGGTGACAAACTGACGACTCCCTGCTTACATTTTTGAGGACTGCAACAACTGCAGTTTCATAAGCAAGAATTGCACACCTTCTTTAATTACCATCCATTGTTTACAGTTGCCAATTGTGTACTGGGGACATTTAATGGCATGTGTGTGCATTGAATTGTTGAGATGTCGCTGTGGCACTCACATGAGTAAAGATAGGATGTGTGCACTGGGCCTAATACAGTCGGACTATGGTATGGTGAATTTCAAGGCACCAACAGTTTTCTAATTTATAACTGGGTTATGTTATATCTAGTTGTTGCAGTGCTATTTGGGTGGTGTTCGCTGGCTCATTGGAGAGTCCCAAAACAGGATTGTTGAGTTCAATGGTTGTAGCAATGCAGCTACAATTAGTTAGTTAGCCCTTAGAAGGCCTGTTTCTGCTTAGAAATGATGACAACTAGCAAGATCGACTGATGATGAATATCTGATCTTTATTTCAATATTTAATTCCTTTATATACAGTTTCACTACAAGATGCTAGATTCAAGTTTAACCCATTTTTGGCCAGGACTAGAAATCAGTTGCCAATTTTAATAATTTTTGGAAAACATGCTATTTACATCCCAAATAACACTGATTTATTGTAGAAAGTAATCTAGATGCATTTGAGCAAGAGAAACAAAAGGGTGCGTTTATTCACCCTTGGCTGTTTGAGTTGTCAGTAGAGAATAACACAATCCACTTGGCCATTTAGCCATCAAAAACTACTCGAGCACCTAATCCTAGACCTATCCTCTGAATTTCACTGCATGCACCACGATATGGATTAAATTGAAATAAATACCCTGTACATGAAGCAAAACACCAAAGTTTAAAATATAAATCTCACTGTTTTTACTCTAATAAACATCTTTGCACAGTGATGAAAAATGTAAGGAACCAATGGATGAAAAAGAACTCCAAGCTGAATAAACTTCTTATTTGAAATGTATAACAGTGGTCATAACTTATCAATTTCATGAAGAAATCCTTTTCTAAGGCTCCAGCTTTTAGTTGGAGTGGCCAGGACCAATGTTGTTGTTGTTGTTTAAGGTCCCGTCCACTGCATAGTTCTAATGCATAGACTGCACAGACACTGCACAAATGCGACGATTATTGGGTATTAGCAGTACCCAGCTTTCCCTAGCAACCACCCATGTCAGTACTAACTGGGCTTGCATTGCTTAACTTCAGTGATCAGATGAGAACTGGTGTGTCCAACGCAACTCGGTGCTCCCACACCAAGACCAACGGAGTGTAGTTCGTTGTGGGAATGAGGTGATACCAGCAGTGCAAGAGTTTAGGTATCTAGGATCAGTGTTTCAAAGCAATGGGGTAATCGACTCCAACGCTACCCATAGAATCAATGCAGGATGGCTGAAGTGGAGACAGGCAAGCGATGTGCTGTGACTGCGGAGTCCCAATTAAGTTGAAGGGTAAAGTTTACAAAACTGTAGTTAGGCCCGCCATGCTGAGAGGAGAACGCAAGTGGCTGAGATGCGAATGCTACATTACATGAGCGGGGTGTCGCATTCTGAAAGAGTCCACAATCAGTACGTTAGAGGCAGCTTAGGGATGGGTGGCATCGCGGAGAAAATGAGAGAAAACAGGTTGAGGTGGCATGGACATGTGATGCAAAGGGGGAGGAGGACCTTACATGGTATATTATGGGACAGCAGGTGGTTGGTGGCACCAGGAGTATGGGGAGACCAAAGTGGACGTGAAGGCAGGTTGTACAGAGGGGCATGATTATGTGTGGAGTGGATGAAAGCCTGGTTGGGGGTAGACGGGAATGGAGGATGAGAACCCACAGACCCGACCCTGCCATAGGCGGGATAAGGGTGTGATGATGATGATGATGAAGTTTTTTTGGGGGGTGAGGTGGTGTGAGCACCCAACATACGCAGTTATGAAAGTTTTACTCACCTATGTATTTAAGGGTTAACAAAGTCTTCAAGTTATCCAGTGAAACCTCCAGAAGTCTCAGTCAAACCTTAGTGAGTCTTCAATAATGTATTAAACGGAAAAATTTCAACATTAAATGGTACTTTTGGTCTAGAAAAAGTGACTTTGTTATGTGGGATATCTTATATCAAGGAAACATTAAATCCAGGAACAGATGACATACACTTAGTACATTTTATTTTCTGACCTAGAAAAATGGACTTCTAATGCCTGGTTCCGTATACCCACGCACTAACGCTATTACCGTTGTAACAGACGACACAGCACAAAAAATGGTGACGTCACACTGCTACTTGGGGCGCCGCAGAGCAGCTATGCGTGACGGTAGTCTAGTTGACCAGTGGTCAACTCACATAGCGTCCCGCACGTCACGCTGCGTTCTGATTGGCTGGCGGTTGAGCTGTCTGCTTGAAAAATGGCGGAGGATATACTGAGATATGAAGGCGGCATGCGGTGACTCCAAATAAAGCGCTGCACTTCAGGAATTGCGCTGGCGGTCCTTCATAACTCACTAGCACAAAACGTCATCAAGATGTCATCAGTGGCAACGTGATTAGCGTTGAAGCGTGGTGATACGGAACTAGGCATAATAGAAGAAACCCTCTTATGGTTGAAAGGGTTCAAACAGGAAGACCATGTGTTTTGCACAGGGCGTCGAACCACAGCAAAATCTGAAGCCTTAAACCAGTAAAACTATTATTTTTCCTTTTAACAAAAACTGGAATCAAACTGAGAAATATATTGCTCTTATTTGCTTACACATTAACGTGTGTGTTCAGTGTGAACGTGTCTCTTGGTGAACTGGTCTCTTGGAACGTGTCAATGTGTTCTGTGCAATGCAACTCTGCATTTTATATCTTGGCTCACTATTTACACTAATGGAGTGTCCACATTGGCAAACGTGAGCACAAAGATGGGGTCTGTATAACTATAAACGTCAGAAAATGTGCATGTACAGCATGTGGTCAGACGTTTAGACTGATTTTGCACCCGATATTCGTGCTCGCCACCATGGACGGCTACAAAGCGCTTTGCAACTTTTTTTTCTTTCTGGAATTCACTCAAATAACATAAAAAACATTTTGTTTTGTGAAATTCCATAATGATATTTGGAAAATAAAGTGCGTCTTATAATTATATAGACAGTACCAAAATGTCAATGTGAAAAACAACTTTCCTTTTATTTTACCTTCATTTGAAATTATAAAGATTGTTAAATGCAGCACATTAGTGTTTAACATTTCAAAGAACGTATGTGAAATAATAATGAAACTTTTAATAAGGAAGAGTGAAATAAACACAAAAAAAATCACTGCCATATTTATAAACACATGTGAATTAATATCCAATAAATGCTCTGTGGTTATTGCTTTGTGCATATTGCATATGCATTGTGGTTATTAATGCTTTAAAATTAGTTTTTTGAATTCTGTTCCCAATTTGAAATGATTCCCATTTCCAAATCCGAACTAGAATTGTACTGTTTGCCACCAGCATAAACAGCACAAGCTAACATAGCCCACACATTCTCTATTCAGTTGAAATCAGATGAAATATCCATCACCTTCACACCATTGTCCAAAACCCACTGCCACGTTGTGTTTGCAGTGTGAGTTGGTTCATTGCCCTGTTGAAATTTGAAGTATGGACCACCAGTCACCTTTGAAAATTGGCAACAAATGTTCTTTAAGTAACTGTTGATAGACTGTCATTCAGTCTCATCATCATCTAACCCTCCTCCCGCCTGAGGCAGGGTCGGGTCTGTGGGTTCTAATTCTCCCCTCCCTCATCCCCCACCAAGTCTCCCTCCTCCCCACTCGCCTCCATGTCCCTTTGCACCACCCGCTCCCACATCTATTTTGGTCTTCCCTTCGTACCTCAATTACCTGCCATCCTGTAATGGCCCTAACAAGTTCCTCCTCTCCCCTCTTCATCACATGCCCATACAACCTCAACCAACTCTCAACTTTTCCGCGATGTCACCTACCCCCAAGCTACTTCTAACATAATCTTTTCAGACTTGGTCGGGAGCGGCGAGTTGCGTTGGACACACCAGTTCTCGTCTGATCACTGAAGTTAAGCA
>JAAFCE010008091.1:0-24581 GCA_013389805.1 Trigoniulus corallinus
GAGGAGAGACGTAGAAAGAGAGGAGAGACGTAGAAAGAGAGGAGAGAGGTAGAAAGAGAGGAGAGGTAGAGAGGGGTGGAGACAGAGATAGAGAGGAGAGAGGTAGAGGAGAGAGATAGAGAGAGAGTGAGATGTAGAGACAAAGAGGAGAGAGGTAGAAAGAGAGGAGAGAGACTAGAGAGGTGGAGAAAGAGAGGATCACTGTTTTTAAATAAATCACCCCTGAATTTACATTTTACATAGCTTTTAATGTGGTTATATAATGTTTATTTGACACCCCTCCCCAATTAATCCTATCAGTTGCACACTAACCTGACAAATGACATTAAAAGATGCTCACAAAAAGTTTCATTATTAAGATGCATACATAGCTGCTTTTAACAGTCCTTTCTAGAAGTTGATACATGAAATTCATCGTCAATTTGCTGTTAAATGCATTTATCAAATTTTTATTATTATTCTACAGAATAAATCCCGTGAATGTGCATTGCCTGTACACCTCTATGTTATTATTTTCACTCTCTCCCTGTTTTTCCTTTGATATTTTATAAACTTGATATTAAAAAGATAACAGCGACCCAGGAGAAAACCTATACAATAAGATCAGCGTTGGTAGGTAGTGAGACCTATTTTTTATTCACAAAACATATCTTTTGAACTATATATTTTTTTTGCTATTTTCTCAAAAATAAAACATGAATCTAACACAGGCATCAAATATGGAGCCCATAGAGAAATTCATTGATCGGCGGCATTTATCACATATCTAGCTGTCACATTTATGACATTTTCCTCAACTGATAACTTTATACATTAATGGCATAAAGCATTACTACAGTAAGCAAGAAACAGCCCCTCTCCCCTAAAATTGTGCCCTTTATTACTCATCTATTTCTACAGCTTACTACAACATTTCTTCCCATTCAGAGTTAACCACAATATGGCCCACCTAATATTGCATGTATGATATGAAAAACAACATAAACATTCAGAAGATAAGTATCAGAGGCTAACAAGAAAAAACGAATAATATTCACCTCACATATACACACTGACCATTAGTAGCACATCACTGCCTTTAAGTCTTTCCCTCTCTTCCGGTCTGGGAGTTAATGCATATACCAACTTTGTTAAACTACCTTTAACGTATCTATCTCGGAGGGAATGGCCAATGTAATTAGCTGTAAAGGACAGGAAGTCAGAGCCTGTGTACAAGTGATTGCTTATAAGGTGGTGTTTTATGACCAAAAAGTTGCTCAATATTATGCAGGCTCATCTATCACTATTCGTCTTCTCTCAAGGGCCGAAAACGAACTCCAGTCTCGATGCCTTTCCTCGGTATCTCAATTTTGCTTTTTCTAGTCCTCTTCATCAAGGTGGGGAAGAGCCCTAATAAAATGTCACCACTGCAAATAAAAATCCTTCGTGAATACGTGTAAATTGGCAAAATTCCCAGATCAAGGAGATGCTTTGGTAAATCACCTTTAGAACAGAAATACCAACGTTGATATTACCACGACATTCAAATCATTTTTGATGTCACGATATGCTGGCCGATAGCTGACAGACTTTAAACCAGTCTACGAGTTCTAGGCTTCAAGATGGGTAACGGTCGAAAGATCTTTCCAGGTCACACTTCATTAAGCGGAAATGAAATGTGGGGGTAAAGTTTTCAGGTAAATCACCTGATCAAGCGTTCAATACAGCCTGGTCCTATGGCCGTGTCACGTCTTCTCTAGATGGCCTGCATGTCGGTGACAAAATTAAACCAGCTTCTCCCCTCTCCCCCTCCTAAGGTACCCTTTATTATGTCATCCCCAACTCAATAAACTTTGGCATCCCACAAACGTACCGAAGTGGGCGTATTTAGGATGGACAAAAGAAACAATAAATAAACAAAACCTACTTTTCTGCTAATCAACGAAAGAGAGAGGGCGAGACAGGGAGGGGATAGAGAGGGGCAAGAGACAGGCTGGGAGAGGGGGCGAGAGGCAGGGAGAGGGAAAGAGGGGGCGAGACAGGGAAGAGGAGAGAGGGGAGACAGGGAAGGAGAGAGGGGAGACAGGGAAGGAGAGAGAGGAGACAGGGAAGGAGAGAGAGGAGAGAGAGGAGAGAGGGTATACAGGGAAGAAGAGAGGGGAGATAGGGAAGGAGAGAGGAGACAGGGAAGGAGAGAGAGAGGAGACAGGGAAGGAGAGAGAGAAGAGACAGGGAAGGAGAGAGAGAAGAGACAGGGAAGGAGAGAGAGGGGAGACATAGAAGGGGAAAGAGAGGAGACAGGGAACGAGAGAGAGGGGAGACATGGAAGGGGAAAGAGAGGAGACACGGAAGGAGAGAGAGGGAGACTCGGTATAGGTGAAAAAAACTTTGGCAATTTTGTTCAAATTAGACGTATAAAATTCGAAGTAGTGATGTTGTATACCAGGAGGCAGAGGAGGGATAAAAGGCTACGGCCGAATAACACGACAGAGTAAAACAAAAAGTTGGGCAAAGGTGAAATTTGAAAGAAACCGTCATCATCATCATCTTAAAAAATATCTCTAGTGTAGACGACGTTATCAAATCATCGAGATTTGGTAGGCCTCCCCCACTTATAATTGGAAAAATTTTATAGCTGACATTGCCATTATCCAATACTGAGCAAAATGTCGTGAAATCACTTTTGTTAAATTGTGATCAGATACGAGCATTAAATAGGGGAGTAGGTGTCACAAAATGGTGAGCATCAAGATGATAGGAGAAAGAGGGAGAAAAAGTTGTGCCATTTCTTCCTTTTGGTGTCGATAACATTTCATTTTCAAATAGGAAAAGATTACACAAAAATAGGAGAAAGAGGGGAAGGGGGACGATATTTGGACAATTGAACTTCAAACCATTTTATACTTTCGCAATGTCTTGACCCTTTCTAAGCTATAAGGGGATACTATCAGTTAGCTCAATAGTAGATGTCCATTGGTGGGAATAGGGAGGAAGATTAAGAAAATCTATTTAGATAGAAAAGTCGAAAGGGTGGAAGACACGAAAAGAATACAGTAGAATAAATTTCTGGTCGACATCTTACTTTTATTAGTAGAAAGGATGTTAGACAGTAGTCATAGTCACTTGTGTGAGGTTAAACATTTTTCTAAAAATGTTGAACACTGTGGAAACAAAAAGAGACTAACTCCATCCAGAAACATCAATAGCTATGCAACACCAATCACTGTAGTTCATGACACTTTTTGACGAAGAAAAAATAAAAGGGAAAAGAAACCTTTAGCTATCACAATTTCACAAAAATAACGATAAAGATGCTCAGGAGGAGAGAGTATACGTGTGTGTGATAGAGACAGAGGGGAAATAGAATAGGTAGTAGTAAGTGAGACGATATTTCGTCTCGGGTTGAACAATTTTCAATCCAACCAAAAAAATGTTTATTGTGAATCTAATCTTTCCCATCTCAGATATCATCATTTCGTCCTCCAAATAACCAGAAGAGCAGCTTTCCTGTCTAAAAATGTCTCTGAGATTTAAAGTAAAAAATCTTGAAAATACGTAATAAAAGGATATCATCGGATATCAAGTAAAAGATTTTGTTTCATATATCCTTTCTGTTGTATTTTATATCCAGCAAACAAAAATTTCTCACCTTTAAGATTTCATTCAGGGGTAAAAGAAAGACAGCTTTATTTTGGAATGGTTTCATTATACAGAGATTAAGTTTTCAAAATATATGGGTCAGAGTCCAAACTAATGCTCCTGTTTGACTTTTTTATGTCTTAAAATAAAAGATAAAATGACTAACCTCACTGAAATCTTTGTTATTGACGTGCAACATGAGTATCTCGTTGATTTCAATTCTTATCATTTCTTGGCTTTCATATTCTCTCTACACGTTTTCTTCTTACAAGAGTTTTCTTCTGGCGATATCTGTAAATACACCAGAATATTTAAGCTGTTATCCAATATCGTATATCATTAGTAATTTAATGCTTATCTAAAGATTCTGTAAGAAGCATTACAAAACAAAAGTTTAACTAATCAAGTTTAAGGCAGAATCAACTAACATTGTAATGATGCTCAGTCACTTTATCGACTAAAGTCATAAAAACACAAAATCTACGATAAAAAAAAGTTGTAACACATCTCGGTTGTAAGGGTGGGGAAGAATAAAAAACGACCTAAATAAGAAATTAGTGACATTGCCTTAATATGAAAATTTATTTTTGAGAAGAGTTTATAGGTTACATATGTAAACACAATAAGTAAAGAGATACTCGACCTCTTAACAATGTGCAGAAGAAGAAGATGATGATCTTAAGGAGTTTGACTTAAAATTTCAGATTCCAAGCGCTTCATTTCTGAGATGTAATTTAACTGTTCATTTGCTGCAAAATTACCCATCCCCTTGTATCTTTTGGCGACACTTGAAAGTTGAGATCTGTAAGACTCAAAAGAAAAGCAAATTTAAAGTTCGCAATCAGCATACGAATGAGTCATTATGGAATACATTTGCTAAGATTAGATCACACTATACATCTTACTTAAAAGTCTTCGTTAGAGAAATGAGCAGTGAAGATTAATACCATACGCCAATGTCTAGGAACACCATATTATAATCTCACATTCACACGACTAATTTCAACAATTTCATCGCTTGCACATATTTCAAAAATCTCGAGAGGATGTAAAAAAAGTCGACAAAATACTTACTTCTTACATGTACAGTACTTAATGATGCATACATATCATAGCAACGGCATAATACAATTACAAATTCAAACAACTACAGTTCTGAATATATCGCATTCTGTTCACCAATTTTTAATTATAATATTGAACGTCGTTGGCATAATTTCGATTAATGTAAAAAAGAAATCAAATTTGAAACATGTCTGCTTTTCTTGACAACTTTAGAATAACGACGTTCGAAATTCCATTTCGAAATTTCTGGTGACGTCACTACGAGACACTATCGTGATATTTCAACTTCTACGAATGGTAAAAGATGCAGTGCTACTGTTGATTCATTACCTGATTTACCTCTTGAGTATACGCAGTATACGCCCCTTCTTCATCTTCTATCAGATGACAAGTAATGTCATGATCCCGTCACCTTTCTTTGAGGATGAGTTGCTGTCTCTAATAGTAACTACAAACCCTTTCCCTGCCTATGGCAGGGTCAGGTACCCATCTTTGTCCCTCTGAATGGAGCGGCGAATTGCGTTGGACACACCAGTTCTCGTCTGATCACTGAAGTTAAGCAGCGCAACCCCAGCTAGTATTGACATGGGTAGCCGATTGGGAAAACTGAGTACTGCTAATACACAAAAATCGACGCATTAAGGCTCCCTCACACCAACGCGAAACAATCGCAGTCGCAGCAGAATTTTCGCCACAAGAACACGCACCGAACAGGAGCACGCGCTGCGACGAGGTGGATTCGCCTTGATATGCACACCAACGCGTCAGTTTAGTTATTTGTTGACCAGCTTGTTCTCATTACTTCTGTTATTTTTTAGGTGTACGCCATCTTGTTCTATCAGAATTCGAACAACGATGACGTTTAAAACCGTGCGTGCAGCGATGTTAACTAAATCGCTGCACTTTCGCAACCGCGGGCGCGATACATTCGCTTCGGTGTACACATGACCATTGCTCTTCTTGGGTAGCCTTTAAGGGAGCCTTTAAGGCTGCCTCACACCAACGCGAAACAATCGCAGTCGCAGCGGGATTTTCGCCACAGGAACATGCGCCGAACAGGAGCATGCGCTGGATTCGCCTTGATATGCACACCAACGCGTCAGTTTAGTTGGATACATTCTTCATAATTCTATTACTTTTTCTGTGAACGCCATCTTGTTCTATCAAAATTCGAACAACGATGACGACTGAAGCCGCGCCATGCAGCGACTGTAAATAATTCGCTGCACTTTCGCAACCGCGGGCGCGATACATTCGCTTCAGTGTACACATGACCATTGCGCTTCATGGGTAGCGTTTGATGCGAATAATTCGCCGCGAAACATCCGCGGTGACTGCGATTTATTCGCGTTGGTGTGAGGGAGCCTTTAAGCCCAGCGCAAAATGAGACGCAGTCTTCGCAGGTGACGCAGGGTGACTCACTATAAATTTCTGTGGCTAACATGATAGTATGTAGTTGTGCATGTTAAGTCGCAGGGTGACGTGACTCAGTGCTGTGTCACGTGACCCTGAGGAGCGCAGTGCCAATGCCGCAGTTTCTTGCGTGAAGTTGGCGTGACAATAACAAAAAGCGGTGCGAAGTAAAGAAGTTCTCTTGTTATTTGATGCAAGTATGGTGAAAAGCTGCGATTCAATGTGCGGTGATGGCCTGCTAGCAGAATTTCCCAGGGCTGCTACACCCTGCGTCATCTTCGCCACCTGCGTCATCCTGCGTCTCATTTTGCACCTTGCCTTATTCGAGATACGAGCTACTGTATTACTTCGTCGACGTTTTTTATTACAGTTGTGAGCCAAAATTCAAGTTAGAAAACACGTTAATTTCTTAGAGGACAGGTTGGAACGTACTACGCCAAGCATCCATAACAGGCCGAACCCTTAGGCGGCTGCTCGTGGGAGATGAGGAGGAAGGCTAGAGAATCTAGGAGAGGGAATATTTGCAGCACCCAACCACCAATGTTGGTGTTAATGTGGGCTTGCGCTGCTTAGCTTCAGTGATCTCACGAGAACTGGTGTGTCCAACGAAACTTGACCGAACATGAGTTACGAATGAGCATCACGCGCCGCCACTAGTCAGCAATCTCCAAGAAAATAACCTACCCCTGCAAGCCCTTCGCATCCTGAATGATGCACCTGCTCACCCACCGAAACCTGACGACCACATATTTGGAGAGCTAAATTGATAAATATGCTCTATCTCCCACCCAAAACCTGGCAAGGTCAGGGTACTGGTGCATTAGTGTCAGCACCCTCATCTGCTAAAAATAAACTGCTCACGCAAGGTGAAGTATGCATCTAACATCTTTGGCGATCTGCACATATATTTCACACTCTGTAAAAATGTTTTGGTCACTTCCTATGCGACGGTTGTTTGTTTGTTGGTGTTTAAGGTCCCGTCAACTACAAGGTCATTAGAGGCCCCTCCACTGCATAGTTCTAATGCATAGACTGCACAGACACTACACTAATGCGACGATTATTGGGTATTAGCAGTACCCAGTTTTTCCGAGCGACCACCCATGTCAGTGCTATCTGGACTTGCGTTGCTTAACTTCAGTGATCAGACGAGAACTGGTGTGCCCAACGCAATTCGCCGCTCCCCCTATGCGACGGAAGACACACTTATGGCTACATTTTATTTCTAGCTGTAAATAAAACGCCCATCTTGACCAGAATCGAACTTACATCTACTGACTCTATGTCCAGCACGCAACTATTAAACAGGTAGTAATAACAGGAAGAGCTCTGAATATCCATGGTATACGTCCCCTTGTAAAATGATGCTCTCTAATTTTTATTAGTTATTTGTACTCTACTATGTCGTCTAAATGGCAGGCACAAGTGCGTGCACCAATATTGTTTACAGATTGCTCTGCTTGTTTTATATAAAAATCATTTCCCGTCAGTCATTATAATGGACACACTACATCTTTTATTTATTTCAGCTTATTATGCTGTCGATTTAATTATTAAAACAAGCTTCAACAGTGCTGCACCATTTTGTAACATATTATTATCGCTTAATGATAACAGCCCTGTTACTAAATTTCACCACTGTCCTACACGCAAAATGTAAACAAAAACGCATTTCGGAATCATTTTTAACTAGTCCTGTTCAACAATGGAAGAACGATGGCGCAGGAGGTAACGCGCTTGACTACAGCGTCAGTGGTTACAGGTTCGAAACTGGATTGAGGAGGGTTGGCTCCTTTCGGGCAAGAGAGAAGCCCTGAGGACGTCTTCCATCGGATGGCAAGTACAGCCGTGACCCTGTGTGGTGTAAGATGCCATAAAATAAAAGATAAAAGAATCCTCGCTACTATGCAACGGATAGATGTGGGAAAATTCTCAGGTGTAGGAGCTCGTCTTCGGGCGTCAATGGAGTGGCCCTACGAACAGTAGGTTGACGATAAATAAGCAAAGTGGTTGTAGCGTTGGCCGGCTGCCTTCTGCGTAAAACACTGTCCAACATACAATCCATGTGTCCATCCAAAGACGGGCACCTGACACTGCCATAGGCAGGAAGTGGGTTGTAGTTGCTTTTCCCTGTTCAACGGCGGAAATGTTCATGTTCCTACCACCTAGTGGCTACTTTCGGAACTTAATATATATAGGCCCTACAGTAAATTAAAGTAATTTTCCGCCCTGAACAAGGAAAAGGCCCTAAAATTATAACTTCCGCTGTAAAACACAGAAAGGGTGTGGATCTGAAAGGCCATAAAAACGTCAGTGTCTAGTAGGTTGTTAGTATTACCTGCGGTTGCGGTGCTCAACTTCAGTGAAAAGCAGGACGAGAACTGGGGTGTACAACGCAATACAGCCCAGAGGCGTACCGAGGGGGGGTGTGGACCGCACCGGGCGACACTATTCAGGGGGTGACACTATTGCACAGTTTCACATCCAACCTTTTCCTACAGCACTACACCTATTTGAATTTTAGTTTCAATGAATGCGAATTTTGTATGGGACACAGTCCAGCTAGTGGATTCACTTAAACTCGTTTGGTTCGTTGGTATTTTAGGGCTTTTTTGACTACAAGGTCATTAGAGCCCCGTCCACTGCATATTTCTAAGACAGAGACTACACAGCCACTACACTAATGTGACTATTTTGGGGTATTAGCACACTGTAATAAGCTTTCTCCAGGTCAATGGAGAAGGGTAATAGACAGGGTATGAACATCTTGGGGAAATACTGGGGGCTTCCCAGTAGAGGCCAACTGGTGAAAAAGGTCCAAGAGTAGTATTAGTAGGAGTATGTTACACTATCGGGTTGCGGAGTAAGCCAAGCAGCCATAACAGGCCAAACCCTAAGGAGGCTGCTCGCAGGTGAGGAGGGGCTAGGTGTAGGGGGCGTAGGAAAGGGGAATTTAGCAGCACCCAACGTTCACTACCAACCACCCATGTTGTTACTAACATGGATTTGCATTGCTAACTGGTGCGTCGAACGCAACTTGGCCACACCATGGAAGTAAAGCACTTAGGATCAACGTTCCAAAGCAATGGGGAGATAACTCTGATGTGACCCAAGGACTCAATGGGGGATGATTGAAGTGGAGACAGGCAAGCGGAGTCTTATGTGATAGGAGGGTCCTATTCACGTCGAAATGGAAGTTTTACAGGGCAGTAGTTAGACCAGCTATGCTATGAATAGGTTGAGGGAGCAAGATCATTCCTATGAGGGATTCCCACATAGGAGCGAGAGAGAATAGGTTGAAGTGGTTTGGACACGCAATCAGAAGAGGGGAGGAGCTCCTTGGGTCCATTTCAGGAATGCAGATGGTTGGAAACAGCTGAGGCAGGGGAGACTGAAGTAGACGTGCGAGCAATTTGTCCACAAGGACATGGCAGTGTGTGGGGTGGACGGGAATCTGGTGGAAGATAGGCAGGAGTGGAGGACTGGAACCCGCAGATCCGGCCCTGCCAAAGGTGGGATACCTGATTTCCACCCGCACTAATCCTATCCCAGAGATTCAAGGAATGTCTCATCAGCTTTATACCTCTATATTTACCACACTCTTGGACATCCCTTTGCCCTTGAGGAGTGGTACTATCCAACTCTCACGCCATGCCAATGGCATTTTATCTCTGCTGGCCATCCTCCTGAGAAGTTTCCCTAGCCACCTGATACCTGTCCTCCCTAGGCTATGCCACACTTGAATTTGGTGTTCCGTCTGGGCCTACAGCTTTTCGACCTTTTATTTTCCTAAGCGCCCTGGTTACACAGTTCACCATCCCCTGCCAATTCCGGATAGGTGGCAAGGTCCCCATCTCCCCCTGCAGCATTCAAGAGGTTATGGAAGTACTCTTCCCACCTCCTCGTTGCCTCCAGCAGGGAGAGTAGGACCCTACCTCTGCTATCCTTTGCTGTATTAGCCCGGGGTATATCTTTAGTTGCCCTATTTCTAGCCTTGTCCAGTTTGAAAACCCCCCCTTCCCTTATCCATAACTGCTCATAGAGTGCCTCATACGTCTGGTGCTTGGCCAGGGCAATGATCCTACTAGTGTTGGTCTTAGCCTGCCTATATTGAGTCTTAGATTCCTGGTCCCCTGTCTCCTGCCAACTGTGGAAAGTAGCCTTCTTTTGCTTGATGACTGCTTCTACCTTCTGCTTGTTTATCTGGACTGTGGCTCCTACTTGTCCCTTCCCTAAAATTGCTTTCCCACAGGTTCTAATTTTTCTGGCGACTTTGTCCCACATTGCATCCACTGTCCCTTCCCAATAACAGTCTACATCTCTGTGCACTTTGTGGGTAAATCCCTCCATTTTGGTGGGTAGTTTCCGCCACCTGATGGCCTGCTCTCCTTTCTAAGAATGTGCCTTGCCTACCACATTCACTAGGATTTGGCCTATGGTCACATTCTTTTTGGAAATTTTCACTTGGGACTGCCCAGCAATCACGAACGGGGAAGGGGTTAGTGGTGGGGGTGACACCGGGATTTGCCGCACCGGGTGACACCATGCCTAGGTACGCCTCTGCCAACATGGGTGGTTGGTAGAGAACGTTGAGTGCTGCAAATTTCTCCTCTCCTACATCCCCTACACCTACTTCCTCCTCTCTCACGAGCAGCCTCCTAAGGGTTCGGCCTGTTATGGCTGCTTGGCTTACTCCCCAACCCATTTTGTGTAACATAGAAACAAACAAACATCCAACGGCAGACCACTTAGGATTTATCTTCTTTCACCAATGTAAAGAAGCTACCCAATTCGGCCAAGGTCAAACCCGCATCCACGGAGTCATTCCTTGATATTGGTGGTAAATAGCCCTCAGAGATGACAAGCTGACGAAAGACCACTATTATAATAAATCATTATACGAATTTGACAGTGGGCATCTTTTACTACATACCTGTATGCAGGGCCGTAACGAGGGCGTCGCGAAGAAGGCGGCCGCCACGAGTGCAACTGGGTTTGGGGCGCAAAATGTTTACGTTTTTTGTCATTATTGGGTTACGGGCAAGCGAAAGTTAGACACTTGCCACAGGCGCTTCATACTCCCGTTACGGCACTGCCTGTATGCATCAAACCGAAGCTCGACATTGAAACTGAACTCTGGTAGTCATGACCATCAAAGGATCATTGCCATCAACACTGAGATTAATGCATCTTCATCCTTTACTTCATTCTGGCTGGAATTGGATTTTATCTGTCATGATATCATATGTCATAAAAAAATAAAGAAAAGAAATCTAATTCAACAACTCCTTCAATCTGTTGTAGTTTGAAACGTGCCAGGCAATTTTTTTAAAGTATATCGCCAATAAAATTTTAAAGAAAAAGAAGAAAACTATTCAGAGTTAAACAAAAGACTGACCAAAAAGTGATCTGACATCTTGAGGCCTAATCCCAAGACTCGACTCTAAAAGCATTTTTTTTTTCCAAGATTAAAAATATTGGCTATATTTTTGATAGGATTTCTATAAAATCATTCAAGTAGCAATAACATTATATACGTTCTTCGATAACCGTCTTACAGTCAAGATTAGAGGCCACTAAGAAACAAGATGATAGGTATAAGATTCAGAGGAGAGAAAAGGGCAGAGAGGCGATATAATCATTCCCCTTCACTCTACACGTAGAATATGACAGCAACTGCATCAACAACAATTCGCCATTCTGTCAAGACTATAAAAAAGAAAGAAATATAAATTTAACTGGAAATTGAATTGTGTGATGATCATTGAAGCCAACGACAACAAAATACTTCTTTCTTAGCAAATCTTGTGTCAATTAGGCAATATTTCATAAAAATACATTTTCAGGACAGTGATGGCACAGTGCTGACAACTCACAATGCTATTTAAGCCACAAACACCACAAAGTATGACGTAATCAAATATGAAATCCACGGGAGTCATAGAAATATAGGAAAAAATGATAATTGATGTAGGGGGGCATTCATTTTCTAAAACCATTCGGAAATTTCAGCAGTAGTTTATTTCAGGAAAATACAAAGTTGCATTTTTTAAAAAATAGATAAGGTTATTTTTACCAATCGTTTCCGCTCTAAGATAGCCAAGTCTGCGCCCCCAAGTCAGCTAGTTGGAGAGGCTAAGCGCGACAAGTGGCTGAACTGCATACCTGGGACAAAATCCTATAGCTGCAGACCATTAACACATACTCATAAACAGGGGCGGATGTAGGTTTTTCGGAGCCTAGGGCTTATTGAAGTCCAATAATGATACATAATAATACTACATATTATGATTATTATTACAGTCAAACTCGGATATAACACACACCTTCAGGACTGCTCGTGTCTGTGTGTTATAACCGAGTGTGCGTTATAACAGAAACAATGCTAAATGATGTCAAAGCTATGTTAACTGAACAATCCTCTAATCCTCCATTCCCACCTATCCCCCACCAAATCCCCTTCCACCCCACATGCCACCATATCCCTTTGTACCATCTGCACTCACGTCCGTTTTGGTCTTCCTCTGCCTCTGGTGCCCCCAACTACCTGCAGTCCCACAATGGACCTAATAAGCTCCTCCACATCACATGCCCATACCACCTCAAACGCTTCTCTCATCTTTTCCACAATATCTGCCACCCGCAAGCTACCTCTAATACAGTACTGCTCTAATGTAGTCACTTCTAATTCTGTCAGATCATGACACCCCACACATGTAGCGTAGCATTCGCATCTCAGCTGCTTGCATTTGCATTTCATGGGTCTTCCTAACAGCCCAAACACTCTGAGTCATTTAGCATAGCGGGCCTGCCTAATAACAGTTCTGTAAATTTTGCCCTTCATCTTTATTGGGACCCGGCGGTCACACAGGACCCCACTTGCCTGTCTCCACTTCAGCCATCCTGCATTAACCCTACAGGCCACGTCAGAATCGATTTCCCCATTGCTCTGGAAAACTGATCCTAGATAGCAAAACTCTTGCACCATATAGCCTTACTTAAGCTGTGGGGTATGCCGTCTAGTTGCAGGTTATAGCTGTTTGTTATATCCGAGGTCTCTCACACGTTGAAAGTGCTGTAGGGACCAAACCAGTTGTGTGTTATATGTAATATCCGAGTGTGTTATAGCCAATCAATTTCTATATACTTAAGCATTAGCGCTGGCTGGGACTTTCCCTTGTGTGTGTTATAAGCCAAAAAGTGTTATAACCAGGGTGTGCTATAGCGAGGTTTGACTGTATATTATTTGTACTATACGATTAAGTGCTCATAGTTAATGAAAAAGTAGGCCTATTAAAAATTTATGATATTTCAATTATTGTGTGGGACCTTGACACTTGGGGGCCTAGAGCTTAAGCCCTATGAGTCCCTATGTAGATCCGCCCCCGCTCATTAATGCAGTTTTGAAGGTTTATTTTTAATTTCAGGTATAGGGATATGACATATCAAAATTTTGCAGTTTTAGAGTTATGAGATGGCTAAAAATGTCCCTATCTATTTAATAAATGTAACTTTTCATTTTCCTGAAAAAATTACTGCCAAAATTTCCGAACTGTTTTAGGAAATGAATTGTTGGTTTCAACTATTGGTTTCTTTAAAAATTACACCCAGTATATATGGGGTAACATACAGTCGACTCTCGATATAACGAATCTCAATATAACAAACTGCTGAATATAACGAACAGGGTAGCTGGTCCCGGCCAAAATGCCTATACCTCCCATGTATTAGCTGCTTGATATAACGAACGTTCGATATAAAAACGGTTTGGCTGATCCCTTCATTATCCCACAGTGCTAAATGACTCCCTTTATAACGAACAGCTATTGGGTGTCACAGGTCAGAGACAAAGAGTATCCTTTTATGCCAGCTGCTATTGGGAAAAGAATTTTGCAAGCAGCTTTAGGTAAAAACCGCTAGGAGTAACAGAAATCCATGAAAACTGCCTGGGACCAAAAGGAAAGTGTAAAACAAGGCCCCTTGCAGAGCTGGCGCGAGCTTTTGCAGAAACGGGTTCATAAATAAATATTTTGCATATTCTGGCGAATGTGGTGAACCAAGCTGGCCCCTCAGCACAAGCCTGGGCCAAAGGAGAGCAGCTTATTGCATTGGACACACCATTTAACCAACGCTACTTACGCCATTTAAACAATTCTGTTTGTTGATGTTTTAGGGCCCTTAAAGTTCAAGGTCATTAGAGCCCCGTCCACAGCATAGTTCTTATGCAGAGACTGCACAGACACTACACTAATGCGACGATTTTTGGGTATTAGCAGTACCCAGCTTTCCCAAGCGGCCCCGATGTCAGTATTAGCTGGGGTTGCGCTGTTTAACTTCAGGGATCAGACGACAACTGGTTTGTCCAACGCAATTCGCCGCTCCCGACATGGGTGTCCGTTTGGAAAGACCGGGTACTGC
The DNA here is from genome assembly GCA_013389805.1 of Trigoniulus corallinus. NCBI lineage: Eukaryota > Metazoa > Arthropoda > Diplopoda > Spirobolida > Trigoniulidae > Trigoniulus > Trigoniulus corallinus. The sequence goes on from JAAFCE010008091.1 coordinate 14,515, forward strand.
AAATTCCCAAAAATCGTCGCATTAGTGTGGTGTCTGTGCAGTGTCTGCATTAGAACTACAAGGTGGACGGGGCTCTAATAACCTTGTAGTTGAGGGGCCCTAAAACACTAACAAAACCAACCAAAGTTGGGCCGAAGATCCAGGCCGGGGGCGGATTCGGCAAACGCGCTGAACCCGCTCGTCGTTTGGTATAACAAACACTCGATATAACGAACGAATTATTCATCCCCTTCGCGTTCGTTATAACAAGAGTCGACTGTATATTAAGCCAAAGCAATCGATTGGTGGAATTTCCTGTAACAAAGCGGAAGTAGGGGTACCCTACTATTTATTTGTTGGGACGTACAATGTACAAAAAGAAAAAAGTACACAAAATTAATGTTTCACCTACTTAAGTAAATAGGAGAACACGCTTAAAGTGCTGATAGCTCCTGAGAGATTGAAAATTCGAGCAAGAAAAAACCTGGGACCGGGTACCATAAGGAAGAGTATTCCACCCTCTCAACATTTCATTCTTGTAACAAACTATCTGGCACGTTAGTAACTTTTTACATTTTTTGGCACACCAGCAGAAATAGGTTCGCCACCTCTGCCCTATACTTATTAATCGTCGGTCTTCTGAACGGTGGAACACTGTGCCGAGGCAAAGGGGAGACTTTGCATACCTGGGATTTCTACATCATTTACCAGTTGCACAGTAGAGCGGGTTATTTTACTTGCAAACACAGGGCCAGGAATCGCTGACGCAGTAATCAAGCACTGCGCCACCAAGGCGAGTTCAACGAGCCCTTTTTGCATGTGTTATGTTGTACTAATGAGTTGGGGAGTAAGCCAAGCAGCCAAAACAGGCCGAACCCTAATGAGGCTGCTCGCGGGAGATGGAGAGGTAGGTGTACACGATGTAGGAAAGGGGAAATTTGCAGCACCCAACATTCTTTACCAACCACCATGTTGGTACTGACATGAGCATGCGCTGCTTAACTTCAGTGATCTCAGGGAGCGGCGAGTTGCGTTGGACACACCAGTTCTCGTCTGATCACTGAAGTTAAGCAACGTAAGCCCAGTTAGTACTGACATGGGTGGTCGCTCGGGAAAGCTGGGTACTGCTAATACTCAATAATCGTCGCATTAGTGTAGTGTCTGTGCAGTCTATGCATTAGAACTATGCAATGGACGGGTCTCTAATGACCTTGTAGTTGACGGGACCTTAAACACCAACGAACAAACGAACAACTTCAGTGATCTCACGAGAATGCTGTTGTTGTTTGTTGGTGTTTCAAGGCCCATCAACTACAAGGTCATTAGAGCCCCGTCCACTGCGTAGTTGTAATGCAGAGATTACACACACTACACTAATGCGACGATTTTTGGGTATTAGCAGTACACAGAAGCGGCCACCCATGTCCGTAATAACTGGGGTTGCGTTGCTTAACTTCAGTGATCAGACGAGAACTGGTGTGTCCAACGCAATTCGCCGCTCCCATCTCACGAGAACTGGCGTGTCCAACGCAACTTGGCTGCTGCGTTGGACACCCCAGTGATGTCAGAAGAGCTGGTGATCTGAAGATCGGCAAGATTTTTATGTATAGCAGCTCGTCCCCGGTGTCGGTGATTACCTTGAGGAAAATAGGCCGATGTTAAATAAATAACGGCGTGGGCAATAGGTTGCCAGTCTTCTGTAGAGAACAGCAGTTGGAGGTCCGATTCTGCCATTGGTGGGGAAAAGGGGTAGGAGTGGTAAGGTGGGTAAAAGTGATGTCAAATCTGTGTGATATGCTGTCGACGCAATAATAATGCACCTTAGTCGTCACCTTGAAATTATAAAACGTCTGTAAGCTAAGGATGAAGTCAGTTAAACGGAAACTGGCCTATTATTGCGCTTGATCATAAATCATCCTTCTATGAACAATCTTGCGCACGTCAAATTCTAGACATGTCGATTATGTGGACGATTTCGGAGTATTAGTTTCACCAAAGACATCTGACCAAAGGGCCCAACCTATAACCTAGACGTGATACGTTTCTATAACTAATCATACCGCAATATACTGCAAGAAAAGGCCCATTAAATCTACTCCATAAAATTTACTGCCACAAGAAAACAAAGCGTAAAACTTCAATGGTTATAAGAAGAACTTAACCTTCTAGGCAAGAATAAAAATATACAGGTTAAATCAAAATCAATGAAATATTTTAGAACATTATCCAACCAAAACATCCAGAATAAATTGCCTAAAACTTTCTTACCTATCACAATAATTGACGTCATAAATTAACTCTTAGAAGATAACAATTCCTCGGTGTTTAGCGTACAGTATTTGCGATCTAATCACCTGAGCACAAGTTCGAAACTTTAGTATCCTCTCAAACAACTACTTCCCACCTTTTCCCACCTACGGCAGGGTCCCACTGGAACACATTAGAGATCTGTTAGAACAGCTTTTTAGGCAAGCCAACGGCCGACCTACTGCTGCAATTCCTATGTTTACCGGCATTTATCATCGCCCTATTTTCCTTCACTGGAGCACTTTTTCTTCACTGACGCCAGTGGGCAAGCTCCTACACCTGAGATTTTGCCTATCTATTCGTTAGTGGCTCGTTTTTACATACAAATGATATCGTACACACAGAGCCACTACCTGACTTCCCATCCGACGGAAGGCGTACTGGGGCATCTCTGACGTCCACAATGATCCAACCTTCCTCGATCCAGAATCAAACCTGAGGCCTCTTATCCTCTCAAAAAATATTTTAAATATGGCCGTTTGTCATTAGCATGTATAAGAAAATTGGTGACTATTATGTCCTTATTCAACGACAATATTTCAGCACTGAAAACCAGCACCGGCATTACGAATTGGGAGGTCCTGGGCAAGTGCAATTTGAGAAGCCTAGTCGTCCACCGGCCCGGGTAAGGCGTAATGTAGTATTGTATTAAGAATTGAAGTTCTGTCAATATCTTATAAAATAAAACCATATTCTACAAAGTGAAAATTACCCCTATTCAGTGGTAGGACCCGGGCGACTGTCTGTATTGCCCGCTCCCAAGGCCGGCCCTGCTGAAAGCTATTTATAACAGCCAGTTGAAAACCCCAAGGAACCCGCCTCGGTGGCGTAGCGATTAGCACGCTCGGCAACTGCGTCAGTAGTTCGATTCTGGAACTACTGACGAAGACAGAAGCCGCGAGTGTGCCTTCTTTCGGATGAGAAGTAAAACCGAGGTCCCGTGTTGGTGTATGATGTCACTTGCACATCATGAGGCAAAATTTCCAGGTGTAGGTGATCGCTCCATGGCGTCGGTGGAATTCCCCAAACAATGAACAGTAGACTGATGATAAATAAGCATTGGAAGGAGTTGCAGCTGTGGTCGGCAACCGGCTGCGGAAAAGCAACGACCAATATATCGCCCTTGTATCCTTTCAGAGGGATAAGATGGATTCCCGACCTTGCCATAGGTGGGAAAAGGGTTGGGGGTTGATTTTTGTAGATGAAAACCCGAAGAGAGCCTTCTTTTGGAAGGGAAGTAACGTTGTAGCTCACGCATGTGGCCTATGCAATCCCAGGTATAGGAATTCACCTCCTGCTATCGGTAAATTATCTTCAGTACTTAAGAGGCCGATGTTAAAATGCCTGAGTAAACCAATAAAGCAGTTTACTGTCTCCTCAAATCACAAATTGGGTAATTTGATTTTCGGCAGCATATCCTTATCTGGGACAGTTATCAACTATTGGGCACTACATGAGCTGAAAGGAAGGTGCAAAGTTCCCTAACTGACTTGCTCCTCAGGTGTGCTTCCGTGGACAAAATTATAAGGAGGCGTCACAAAGTAGTAAATGTATACGCGTGTATGTGTGTGGAGGAGACGGGGTGCGTTTTCATCTCCAGTAAATTTGGATATCCTCCAAATTGGGTGAGAACTGCAAAACTGTTTGTTGAGAACTGTTGAGAACTGTTTGTTGGAGTTTAAGGTCCCGTCAACTACAAGGTCATTAGAGACCCGTCCACTGTATAGTTCTAATGCGTATACTGCACAGACACTACACTAATGCGACGATTATTGGGTATTAGCAGTACCCAGCTTTCCCGAGCAACCACCCATGTCAGTACTAACTGGGCTTGCGTTGCTTAACTTCAGTGATCAGACGAGAACTGGTGTGTCCAACGCAACTCGCCGCTCCCTATTTATCTGTCACACCTGATGTTCTTGATTTAATATTTCAATAACAAACAAACTAGAAAGATATTATTTCAACATGGTATCATACCAATGTCATGAGAAACGATATTATAAGGTGCAGCTTCGCTTTTCAAAAAATTGTATATTAAATTTAAACCCAATAAAATAATTTCTAATGGCAAGTAGTTGGAGCTCATCGATCAAAGACAGAGAGTGAGAGAGGGGAGTGAAAGAAACAATAATGTAATAAATTAAAAATATAGTTGAAATAATGTACATAGCTCTCATTTGATTTCAAATCACGTATCAAAGCCTATTGTTATTCGATGATAAATTGTCAACCGGCAACCCACTCCATCTATTCAATGTGCGGATAAAAATAGGAACCAGTGAATTATATATTCACACTCCGAGAGACATCACACCTCGTTTAGAAAGAAAAAAATAACTAATTTCTAAGTACAATGTAAGAAAATCGTAATATCAAAAGATAATATCTCCTTCAATAATTCAATTCTAATACTTGAGGATAAAATATGTATATTGTTTTTGTCTTATACTAAATCCAAGACATTTTTAATCATCTCTTTTTAATATTTTACAAGTTTCTAGTGAAAGTTGGAAATATAGATTAGTACCTAGAAAGAAAAATTGAATACATGCACATGAAAAAGAGAGAGAGAGAAACTATAATAATAGGGTCGAAAAAAATCGATAAAATCTTAATTACGACATTTCACGGACTTCGCCAAGCATAATCACCAACTGAACCGAAATTATTGATCAATTTGTATCATTCAACGGTGGCTCAGAAGGATAAGACCATACGAAAAGATGACAGAAGATACGCAGGGAAATTTTAATCAAGATATCATGTCCTGACCCTGACGGGCGTTTGTTTACTTGTTGGTGTTTTAGGGCCCTTCAATTACAAGGTCATTATAGCCCCGTCCACTGTGTAGTTCTGATGCAGGGACTGCACAGACACCACATTAATGAGACGATTTTTGGGCATTAGCAGTACCCAGTTTTCCCAAGCGGCCACCCATGTCTGTACTAACTGGGGTTGCGTCGCTTAACTTCAGTGATCAGACGAGAACTGATGTGTCCAACACAATTTGCCGCTCCTGCCACGGGCGGGATAAGGGTATGATGATGAGCGTGACCCTGACTGTAAGACAGTTCGTCGCGTTAATCGTTACACCTTTTGAAAGATCTGTCACGTAGAGAATCTCTCTCTCAGTGATCACTTCTTAGATTTGATATTGACCAAATCGGAGGTGGATTCTTTTGGGGTGGAAGCTTGTATTTTATTGGTGTTTTAGAGCCCTTCAACTGCAACGGTCATTAGAGCCCCGTCCACAACGTAGTTCTAACACAGAGTCTGCACAGACACTACGCTGTTATGACGATTTGGGTATTAGCAGTATGTTGCGTTCGTATGTTACACTAAGGGGTTGGGAAGTAAGCCAAGCAGGCATAACAGGCCGAACCCTAAGAAGGCTGTTCGCGGGTGAGGAGGTAGGTGTTGCGGATGTAGAAGAGGGGAAATTAGCAGCACCCAACGTTCACTACCAATCACCCATGTTGGTACTAACGTGGGTTTGAGTTGCTTCACTTCAGTGATCTGACAAGAACTGGTGTGGCCAATGCAATGTGTTCAAGTACCCGGTGTTCCCAAGCGGTCACCCATGCATACTAGCTGGGCTACGTTGCTTAACTTCACTGATCAGACGAGAACTGGTGTGTACAGCCGCTTCTGGGGTAAAGTAGGAATGCTTCAAGTGTGACTGTCGTCCAGGATGGCGGATAAATCCGGTGATTGCATTGCCAACTTGCGCTTTAAAGAACTGCTTACGTACGTGAACAATAGAGAGAGTAGAGGGTTTTCTAGCTGCGTTTCTATCCGAAGCACGCTTCACAATACAGACGAATCGTGAACTGCGCAGACGCACGCAGTGTCTGAGTTTGCGCAGTTGACAATTAGTGGGAGCATGTAATGCCCATCGTATTACGTGCTCCCACGCCTGCTTGTTGTTTTAATGTTTGTTGGTGTTCTTGAGCAGTGGTTCTCAATCTTTTTGAAGTCGGGGAACACTAAACTGTGACATTTTATTAGCACGGAACACTTACAATTCAACATAAACTTTAAAGCAGGTTGTACAACTTCTACACTTATCCCGCCTGTGGCACGGTCGAGTCTGCGGGTTCTAGCCCTCCACTCCCGTCTATCTCTCCCCCAGTTCCCCGTCCATCCCACACACTGTCACATCCTTACGGACAACCTGTTCCCACATCTGCTTTGGTCTCCCCCTGCCCCTGGTGCGACCGACCACCTGCATTCCTGGAATTAACCTAACGAGTTCCTCTTCCCCTCTTCGCATGACGTGTCCATACCACCTCAGCCTATTCTCCCCCATTTTTTCGGCGATGTCTACCACCCCAGGCTACTTCTAATATGCTCATTCCTAATTCTGTCAGCTCTCGGCAGGCCACACATGTGCCGCAGCATTCGCATCTCGGCTACTCGCATTCTGTTTACGTAGCTCTTCCTCACTGCCCAGCACTCCGATCCATATAGCATAGCTGGTCTACCCACTGTCCTGTAGAACTTCCCTTTCAACTAGATTGGGATCCTCCTATCACACAGGACTCCGCTTGCCTGTCTCCACTTCAGTCACCCCTCCCCATTGATTCTGCAGGTCACATCAGAGTATCTCTCCATCGCTTTATTTGTGTATTAAATTTTTTGCGGAACACTTGAAGTGGTTTCATGGAACACGGTTTGAGAACCACTGTTCTAGGGCCTTTCAACTACAAAGGTCATTTGATCCCCGTCCACAGCATAGTTCTTATGCAGAGACTGCACAGACACTACACTAATGCGACGATAGCAGTACCCAGTTTTCCCAAGCGGCCACCCATGTCAGTACTAGCTGGGGTTTGCGCTGCTTAGCTTCAGTGATCAGACGAAAACTGGAGGGTCCAACGCAATTCGGCGTTCCCCCCACGCCTGCTTGGGTCTTACCCCGCCCCGGGTACTTCCAATTATTTGCATTTCTGAGAGGACCAAACCAGCTTCTCTCCCTTCTTCTCTCCGCATGCCCATATCACCTCAATCTGTTCTCTCTCATCAGTCCCTCATCCCTCATATACTTATTCTTAATCTCTTGCGATATCTTAATGAATCATAAATGAATTCACTGGCAGAAAAAAAATTGCAAACAAAGCTGACAAAAAATGTAAATAAAATGAATTGCCACCTCCAACTAGTTTTGATTCATTTTTTCTACTTAAACCTGAAATGACACTACAGTGTATACAACACGAAAATTTATGAATACAAACTAGATGAAGCTTTCACCTTAATGAGTTAATCATGTATATGCAAATGCGACACAATGATATTAATATGATAAACCTCTCAACTTGTAATGTGCAGTTCCTTTTATGCATCTAAGAAAAAAGAAGGCTGATTATTCATTGGATATGAACATCTTCAGGAAAATAGTAATTTTTATCCTTCTATCCACTCACTACTTTAAAATGAATACCACAACCCATTTTAACCTAAAAAAAACATGTCGTGATAAGAGGAAATTTCATCTAACAGGTCGTCAAACATTGTGACACATTTACAAGCGGGCCGGACGTGGAAGTGAGAGGGCCTCCGATAAACGACTTTGACATCATTTTGAAAATGGTTACACACAAATACTGTTCCACTTCCGATTGCACTAATACCGGTATGAATGCTATCATGGCAAAGGCATAAGTACGAAACGACACAGAAAGACAGTAGGCTACATTTACAAGCAAAATACTAATGGTCAAAACAAAAATTCTGAAGTGATGACAACCGAGCGCTAAAGTCCACTTTTGGCCTCTAGCACTAAACAAAAGCGACAATCATCGTCATACCCTTGTCCCGCCTATAGCAGGGTCGGATCCCTGGGTCCATTGAACAAGCTGTGAATGGGGACACCTCAGGCCCCGCCTCTGGAACCCGCAGGAATATTGGCTGGTTGTCTGTGGGGAGATGCCGACCTATCCTACTGTTCCAACACCGCTTTATACAACCAAAATATAAATTTTGGCAGGTAAATTAATGCTTCGTCGGTTAAAATATTGCATGGTGTCTGACCTATTGCACAATAACTATAATGAAACAGGAGTCAGGCTCATGCCGGCAACAAATTGACAATGGACCTAATATATTCCACGTTGGCACTTGGCGTGCGCTGTGCATGAATAGGAAGTGCATAAGTGCCTCAACGCCGACCCAGGATCGACCAAGTCTGCAGAAAGCCTTCTTTTTTTCGTTTCATTGGTGCTTTATGGCCATCAACTACAACGGTCATTAGAGCCCCATCCACTGTGTGCTCTAATGCAGAGTCTGCACAGACACTTCACTGATGCGACGATTTTTGGATATTAGCAGTACCCAGTTTTCTCAAACGGCCACCCATGTCAGTACTAGCTGGGGTTGGGTTGCTTAACTTCAGTGATTAGACAAGAACTGGTGTGTCTAACGCAATACAGCCGCTCCCTCGCAGAAAGCCACATAGTCGTCCGGTTTGGCCATTATTCTTACCTACGTTTGTTTTTGATACTTTATAAAAAGCAAAGCAACTCCTAACCCTTTTCCCGCCTATGGCAGGGTCGGGTACCCATTTGTCCCTCTGAACGGACACAGGGTGATATACTGGACATAGTTTTTTCTGCAGCCGGTTACCGGCCAAAGCTGCACCCCTACGCTTATTTATCGTCGGTCTAGTGTTCGTTGGGGAATGCTACCGACGCCAGGGGGCGAGCTCCTACACCTGGAAATTTTGCCTCATCTACCCGTTGCGTAGTAGAGAGGGTTCTTTTACGTGCAAGTGCCATCGTACACCCACACGGGACCTCGGTTTTACTTCTCATCCGAAAGAAGGCACACTCGCGGCTTCTCTCTCGCCCGAAAGAAGCCGACCCACCACGGTCCAGTATCGAACCTAGAACTACTGGCGTAGTTGCCGAGTGAGCTAACCACTACGCCACTGCGGCGGGTGTTTTTGATACTTTATGAAAAGCAAAAATTTTGTATTCACCATATTATTTGGTAATAGGTTTGAGCTCTTTCATGAAACTCCCCACATTGAGTTTTCTAATGAAATTTGGATGCAGCCAGGGTGCTCCTCCATTATTTAAGCTCATTAAATTCTCGCCCTAAGGCAACAAAAAAGTAAAAGCTGAGCTTAAAGTCAATCAAAATAAGAAAGCGCTAATTTACAAAAAAAACCTTACAACTCCGAATCCACCACAATTCATTGATCTATAACAAAATACAGTAAATATTAAACACACATAATTGGAAAAGTAAAGGTTCTTTCTTAAATTTATTGATTATAAGATTTCTATGACGTTCACAAGTAAAAAAGCAGTAAAACAAGATCAGTGTAGAAAAGTGAATATTAACCTTTATATGCAGAAATGGTTCAACAACCAGAAATTTATAACCAATTTATTCCAATTACTTCTACGCTAATGTACTACTACTACCATCATCACCTATCCCCTCCCCTCCTTTTTTTTTTTTTTTACTAAAAATAAATAAAATATTGGATATTTAATTTCCCCAATTGCAATTCACAAATAGTAGGTTGCAGAACTCTTTGAAACCTAACTTTTTTGAAAAATAAATTTACAGAAAATTTTCAAACTTACTTTGGATAGGAACTGTGCCAAACCGGACCTGTAGGAAAGAGTAAAAAGTTATCACTTCATAAAAATAAATTCAGAAGAAAACGACGGGAGTAAAACTCTTAAAACTTACATACGTATTTAGTTGTTTAACCGGCTGTCATCATCATCATCTCACCCTTCTCCCGCCTGGGGCAGGGTCGGGTC
>JAAFCE010008096.1:0-34628 GCA_013389805.1 Trigoniulus corallinus
TATCAACAGTACCCAGTTTTCCCAAGCGGCCACACATGTCAGTACTAGCTGGGGTTGCGTTGCTTAACTTCAGCGATCCGACAAGACTGGTGTGTCCAACGCATTACACTGTTGTTGTTTATTGGTGGTTTAGGGCCCTTCAACTACAAGGTCATTAGAGCCCCGTCCACAGTGTGGTTCTTATGCAGAGACTGCACAGACACTATACCAATGCGACGATTTTTTGGGGTATTAGCAGTACCCTGTTTTCCTTAGCGGCCACCCATGTCAGTACAAACTGGGGTCGCGTTCTTTAACTGCAGTGATCAGACGAGAATTGGTGTGTCCAATGCCATTTGCCGCTCACCCCAACGCAATACAGCCGCTCCTACCGAGGCGGGATCGCCATCCTACCAACCTGTCACCTGCTCAAAGCAAAGTAAAAGCCATTACTAGCCCCTTTTCCCCCAGGGTATGGCAGGCTCGGGTACTCATCTCTGTCCCTCTCAATGGACACATGGGCGATCTGTCGGACGGTGTTTTGAAGCAGCCGGCTGCTGCCGACCAAAACTGCAATCCCCATGTTTATTTATCGTCGGCCTACTGTTCGTTGGGGAAGTCCACTGACGGCAAGAGGAGAGGCGGGCTCCTACACCTCAGAATTTGGCCTCATCGACCCGTTGCGTAGTAGAGAGGGTTCTTTTCCGTGCAGGGGTGACGTCGTACACCACACGGGACCTCGGTTTCACTTGTCATCCAGCGCAAGGCGCACTTGGGACCTCTGTCTGCCACGTAAGGAGCCAACCCACCACGATCCAGTATTGAACTTACTAGCCCTTCTCCCTCATACGGCAGGGTCGGGTACCCATCTCTGTCCGTCTGAAGGGACATATGAGCAATCAGACTGACGGTATTTTAACACAGCCGGCTACCGTTGACTGAAACTGCAATCCCAATGCTTATTCGTCGTCAGCGTACTGTTCATTGGGGGCACTCCACCGAGCTCCTACACCTGGGAATTTGGCCTCATCCACCCGTTGCATAGTAGGTAGGCAAACTCCTACGGCGTCAATGGTCCCAGGTTTGATACTCGATCGAGGTGGCTTGGTCTCTTCACCGGACGAGAGACCCTGTGTGGTTTATGCAATGTCGCCACTACATGGGAAACTGGTAGTTGAAGGGCCCTAAAACACCAACAAACCAACCAGATGGAAAAGAGGGGAGCTTAACTTCCTGTTCATAAACGAAGCGCTCCCCCCCCCCCCCCTCGTCAATGGCCTTACTGGTCCGTGAAAAGTGAAGAATTCGTGGTGCACAGGTTCGATTCCCTGTCGAAACGAGTGGTTTCTTCGCTGAACGATGTACGTGACTTCAAGTCTCTTAGCCTTCCCAAATTTGCCCTGAAGTCTGTGCGGAAGGACGTAAGAAGCCCAGGCCCCGTGTGGTTTCTACAATGATAATACTGCACTTAAGGGACTTTTTGTAGGCGGGAAAATAGCAAAGGGAGGGGGGGGGTCGTCATAAATGCCTACCAAGGTCGTCATAAGTGACCATAAACGACCTGCCAAGGTCGTCATAAGTGACCTCCAAACGTACAGGCCGGTAACGCCAGTTAACAAATAGCTGGTCTCATTGCGTGTGATTGCGGTCTCATTGCCTTTTAACCCCCACCACCCCCACCCCACTTAATAAATAACATTCCACCCCTCTCCCGCCTCCGTAAGTGACTGCTAAGTTCTGAACAGGTGCGTTACCTGGTCACTCCACTCGTATTACGCGGAAAAGGGAGTACTAGAGCGTACGAGTAGTAGCACCAGAGCAACATGCGCGACTAGATTATCCTGCAATGGAAAATTCCTAATGTTATTCCAACGACGGGGAGTCGGAATCGAACCTCGTCCATCAATTTACACGGCACTTATGCAAAGTACTCGGACCATTCGAAGTGGTTTAAAAGTATTCCACACTATGATATTCAGATTTCAGTACTGAATGCCATTTAACAGGGCGTTGTTTTCGTGTTAATTACTAACATGTTTTGGGTGTGTGTGTGGGGGAGGGGGTCACGTTTGTTATTTTTTTTTTTTTTTTGGCAACCACATGTTAATCTTTTAATAATTAATATTAAATGAAAGTTTGATTTTTAAGGATGTAGCGTGCTCTACTACTGTGCCAGTGGTTCCAGTTGTTGTTGTTTGTTGGTGTTTTAGGGCCCTTCAACTACAAAGGTCATTAGAGCCCCGTCCACAGCATAGTTCTGATGCCGACTGCACAGACACTACACTAATGGGACGATTTTTGGGTCTTAGCAGTACCCAGTTTTCCCAAGCGGCCACCCATGTCAGTACTAGCTGGGGTTGCGTTGCTTAACTTCAGTCATCAGACGAGAACTGGTGTGTCCAACGCAATTTGCCGCTCCCCAGTGGTTCCAGGTTCGATACTGGATGAAAGTGGGTTGGCTCCTTACAGGCGAGAGAGAGAGAGAGACCACGAGTGCGCCCCTTGCCGGATGAGAAGTAAAACCGTGGTCACGTGTTGCGTACAATGTCACCACTACACAGAACCCTCTTTACTAAGAATCCGGTAGAAGAGGTAGAATTAGGTTTCAGGTCCCAAATAAATAAGCATAGGTGACGCACAGGACCCACCCTCCGGGGGTCGTGCAGCCACATACATGTGAATATGCAGTCGTCTGTGACGGACACCTTGCTAGAGACATTTTTCGTGCTGGATCCATATGCCTAGATTTTCACCAGCACCCTAGCAACACCTTTGCCTAGCGTACCCATTCCAGCCGCTTCACCCCAACATCGACCACCCCTAGGACCTCTTCCAATGTGGGGGTATATCAACTCCTTCTGCAGTGCGCCAGCGTTGGACGCCAGTATCACATGCCGGACATCTTCCACTTGATCCCCACACAATCCAAAGCCCTCCTCTCCACCTGTGATCTTTGCCATCCTCCGTTTTGTCTCCAGTGACCCAGCTCCTGCCCCAAACAGAAGAGACTAATTCCACGTACTGTCATAGGACAGGGTACTGTCATACCCCCTCTATCTTAATCTTTGTTTCATACACCCTCAGCGCTTTCTTTGTCGCTCTTCCCTCCATGCTCTGTGGCCACTGCCCTAACCCCCATTCCTTAACTCTGTCCTGTTCTTCCGCAAAAAGACATTGTTAACTGGGGGGGCTCCAAAAGGGTTAACCGCACAGCCCGTGCTAAAGACCGTGCCTGAGCATAGGGAATTGCAGCTTTGGTCGGCAGCCCGCTGCGTCAAACTACCGTCCACTACATCCCCCATGTGTCCACTCAGAGGGCTAAAGATGGGTACGCGACCCTACCATAGGCGGGAAATGGATTACTAGTGGCTTTTAGATACGAGTTTGATTTTTATCGGGTATTACGGAATGACCCCCATAGCAGTTTCGGGTTGTTTTGGAATGACCCGAACGAATCCGCTTTTACATTGACCAGCTACAAATATGGAGGGTTTGAAATGATATAAAAGAATGTAAACACCTTCTCAAAAAATGAACTCCGAGCGATATATGACGGTGAGCTAAGTGAATTATTAGTTTTAATGAATTTATAATTGTCGATAATTGTTTTCAAAATACAAAAATGAGAATAGAACTCATTTCTTACGCGCCGGAGCAGACGATAGTGGATTGCGGAATATCTACTGTATTTCGGTATGCCCATTATAATGTCAACCATTAAAAATATGTCTCACTATTCTTATGAGCTGGTGTGTGACTACCCAGATGTATTTTTTATGAAATTGTCAAATTACCTGAAGTTGAATATCGGCGAAAAACGAATTAACCCTAACCAGTCATTCACACGACGGAAATCGAATGTGCTCTTCTCCTTTCCTCCCTCCCCTATTCGATAACTTTGAATGAAACAAAAATAATACATACTTCTTCAAGATCCATATATGGTCCTGCACCTTCAGGAAACATTTCATCGGCTACCACACTCGGTTTCATTATTAAAAAAGATGAGTGTAAACAATTCGTTAGAGTTCAGTTCCAAAGTTCGATTTGTGGCGACGTGTCCGTTGTGTCCTCCAGATGACACCACTATCACCTTAGTCCGAGTCGATCTTATGACTTCCGGCGATGAACCCACGTTACACATAATGCTATTAGTTGAAATTCACTTTTAAAAATTTTAATAATGGTCGATAAAAATATTTTGAACGCGTTAAATGTAGTTGGGTATGTCAGAGATAGGTTTTCGCTTTCAGATTCGTGGTTCGAGTGGTAGTTTGTTAGGATCTATTTCGCGCCAGGCGGAGCTTGTGGCAAATCTGTTTGCGTAACGTCACTATAGTTGTATATAAGGCGAATCGCAGCTGTAGAATACAGAGGAGAAGTTCTTGTGTGTTCTTTCGTAGGGACGTTGCCATGAGACTACGGATTTTAATTTTCGCGGCGTTGTTCGCCTTCACGTTGGGTAAGGAAACGTAAATTCATTTCTTAATGATGCGAGGACGAGAGAAGAATTGTTATTTCTGTCTGAAGTTGACAGAATTTGGGGACTTTTTAGTCTTGGCGCCGTGGCGAGTGAGAGGGGTGTATCGCGTGTCACGTGACGACAGTAATGGAGAACGTCGTTCTTTTATTACCGGGTTGAAATTGCGATAGCTTTTTAATTATTTGCGTTGATTTTTTTTTGAGGATGTTGTAGATTTAGTTTCGCAAATGTGGCTGGAGTTGCAGTCTGAAGGTTATTACGCTGTCGGTAGCAAAGTTCGAGTTTAGTCTGCGTACGAAATTCGAATCGAACTGAAGTCTTACTTTAGACGCATCTGCTATTAGGAGACGCAGAGAATTTGTGCGTCGTTGCAAATCCAAACTGGTAAGAAAGACTGGGGCAGAGAAATGAATATTTCGGTAGGTAAAATAAGAGGAGGAGGGGGGTTGTACTTAAATTTTTGTGAACTACAAAGACTGACAAGTTATCTGGTTTTTTTTTTTCATCTAAGCTAGGGTAACTTGTCGAGAGCAGTTGATGCGCAGGCGCTCTGGGGCAGTGACGCAATTGTTAAACTAGATCACTATTATCAGATAAAATGTGTATTTAATCTAACTTTTCAGAAAGTTTAAGACTGATAGAAAATACAGGTTAAAAAACTGTTGACAAGAGCGGTTAATTCTCTTTTGATTGGTTAATTTTGGGAGGAGGACCAACGCCAGCCACCTACTTTAAGAAGAGTCGAAAGCGAAACTAAAAAGCCGCGCTTTCAACGTGTAACAGCTGGAGCCGCCTCCAAGCCCTTGAACCCTGACTTTGGATGACTGCGAAGTTCTTGTAAACTGGTAACTGTTCTGCCAACTAGTCGTGGTAGCAGCCTTAACTGTAGGGTTTGTGAATGACTAGACGAAGGAGGCGATGCCGTGTTAAGACTGGTAACGTTAAGATGGCTGCCGTGTTGTGGAAAACCTGTTGTGAAAGAGGCGATGTCCTTAATAAAATGCTCTTTTTCTTTAAGGCTTGCGGTAGAATATCGAATAACGATACAGAAGCTCGAAACTGGTCAGTTGCCCAAAAAAAAGCTAATCTTCTCGGCATTGGTTGAGGATGGACACGCAACCTCTGACCTTGTTATCTGGTATCGTGTTCAAATAGCGTAGGCTTGATGAAATGTTTACAGTTGCTAAACAAATGTTTTTTAGTTTTCTTCTGCTTCTGACCCGTACCTCTGTGACTGATAAAATCTTTTATCCTCTGAATTTCTATTGTGGTGATAGTGCGTCGTCCAGAGTCCAGTGGAACCGTTGGTGACGTGATTAATGTTTTGGATGTCTAGGTTGAAGTTCGCAAGTTGTTAAACTTCCAATGTCGTACGTGGTGCCATGATTCGTGTACTGTAGTCGATGACTGTTGGGATTTAGAATGGGCCTTCTTCCTCCAAGGATGTACTTTGGCACCCGAAGTCCCCAAGGGGGGTTCGAACTTCAGCTGTGGGCCATATAGAAGTTGCTCGGGCTGTTCGGTTCAAGAGGGAATGTGGTGTCGAGAGCCCGTTCACATTATTGTAGTGTTAGTTTGAAACGAAAAGAAAATATAAAAGGCTGTATCCGGTCAAAGCTGTCGTTGTAAAGTTCACGGATGAACTCCGTTCTTGGCACGGGGATAAGAGACAAACATCTGATTGCCAAAAGTAGACTCGTGCCAAGTGTACAATGAGGGGGTAGGGACTGTGATTGGTGTAGTCACGCGAAAGCTTGCACTAGTTGAATCTGAAATTGTTGGACGTTCACCCATCTCCCTTCTAGCTGAGGAAAGGTCTTAGGTTTGGTCCTTTGTATATACCGCAGAAGTCGGTTATCGCCCCTTCTTCGCAACTTGGTGACAAGGCCAAAGCATTGAATTTGGGAGGGAGTCGACCAATTGGCAAGGTCGCGTTTTGGCACTTTGATGGCTGTTTTTTGGACGCCGTTCTTGTTCTCCTGTTCGCAATCTTGTAGTAGAGGGAGATAATGGCTGCTATCAGGACTTCGATTTGGCCTCGGATTGAATCTGTGATTAGGTGGGAAATTATGGAGACAAAGAGCAGTTGCTCGTGCCAGATTGTCGTCGGTAGGCACCTAATGAAATGGATAACGTCTTGACATTTGGTGTGAATCTTGAATTCAGGCTGGGGACTTCTGACGCACTAAAAGGGGTCCCATACCAAGAGATAAGTCATCCTAGCTGCTGAAGCGAACACTAGGGTTCTCTTCTTGCCCTCTGTAAATGTGACAAGACACCCTCAATTAGGCGGAGGGAAGAAGTCTAACTTCTGCCGTCTTTGATAGGAGTCAATTTGAAGAACTTACTGGGGCCGTAGTCGAAGCGATAGGATGTGACGGAAATACCTGCCGAATTGTGCTGCCCCCTTCCCTCCCACTTTAACCTATTCTTAAGGCTGAAGTTGAGGTTGTGAAACCAGTTGGACGTCTTGAAGGTGTCGTTGGCCTCGCGGTTGACGTGCAAAGGAGGGAGCCAGCGCCATTCTCCTGCCAATCATTTCGGGGAGTCGGTGGTGATGGGGCGGGCTGTGTACCTCCTCTTTCAACTGAACTTTTTCAATTGTTTGATCAAAATGGTACGAATAATCGGGTAGTGCTCTGATAAGAGATTAAAACCCAAGTTTCACATGTAGCTTTGGATTGGTTTGGGGGAAAGGGAACGAAGACGGATAATGGGGCAAGATAACCATGTGATGCAGTTTGGTGCTAGTTTATTTAGTCACGTTGTTCCCACCCTCCCCTCTTCCTCCTGCTCTGCAGGCGCTGTGAAATGGTTGACGGACTTTGTTTGTTGCTTGTTATCTGTGGTGCGACACTTCTTGGGCAAGTGACAATTTATTTTCTCTCCCCTGCTATCGCTTTCTCGATAGTTGTCGCAGTGGGGTGCCAGATCGGGACCCCCCCCTCCCTCCTTATTGAATTAAAATTGCCTTTTAACGTATTGTCGTGACAATAGGGAAGTGCATGACACTGATGCGGTTCACTTTCTGGCGTTATTGAGGCTGTTTATTAAGACTTCCGCTGAGTTTTGTGTGCCGAGTGCCGGTGATTCTCGTTGGAGGGGCGTTGGAGAAAGGACTGTCGTTAATTTCGACAAAAGGTTGTTTGATAGATTCTGGAAGGTCAGTGTGTTGGCTTTTGATGGCTAATTTGGGTTAGTGGGGGTGGGCATGGAATAATGGACGGAGCTGTTGTCCTAATTCGAGGGTAGTTTTGGGAGGTGCTAAACAGCCTCGAATGCGGGGCGGTTCTGGGATGGGGTGACAACCCATAGGACATCAGGACCGAGGGGCATGGAGGTGGTGAGTGGCCTCCTCAGGACGAGGGCGACGTGTCCTGTGACTTCATTGGTTTGCAGCTTGGGTCCTGACGCAGGTAGAAGTGATGTTTCGATTATAGCTGCGAGGGACCCTTGCTACACGAAAATAACCTCCCTAGTCCTCGTGTTGACCCCCGACTGTTGCGTATACAGGTTTTCGAAGTAGTTAGCTCCTGCTGTCTATGGTTCCAGATTAGATACCCCGCCAAGGTAGTTTGGTTTCCTTGCCGAGAGACGGAAGTGTCCGGGGAAACCTCTTCGTCGGATGGGGAAATAAAGCCGGTACCCTACTGCGGGGTGTATCTGGAAAATTGTCAGGTGTAAGGGCTCCCCCCCGGTGGTGTCAACGAAGTAAGCATAGGGGTTGCAGTATTAGGGTAGCGGCGACCGGCTGCGTAAAATAGTCCAACATCGCTCATCTGTCTGTGGGAGCAAAGTGGATAAAAGGTGCAGTTATGATGGAGGGACTGACAAGCAAGCGTACGGCGTTCAACAAAGGGCTGGCAAATAAACTTCTGGGACCTGTTGGGGGAGATTCAGGGTAACTGACGCCCTCCCAGGATTCGTGACGTCATCGTTACCTTGTGTCTTTCTTTGATGTTAGGACTATCTAATCGTCGACATGCTTTAGATAAATTGTAATGTTGCTCTTTGCGGATGTTCAGAAGTACATTGGTGTTGAGAACTCCTGGTGTGTGGCAATTCAGAAGCTGGTTACTGAAGGGGAGTAGGGGATGAAGGGGGTCTGTTGGCAACCCTCTAACTTGAATGTGGCAGTTCTTATCTAGCGAATGAAGCGTTGTCCTCTTGGTGTACAAAGGAGTGGTGGTGGTGCTGGTGAACAAACGTTGGTTATCGTTCCAACTGGTGTTCAATTTGCGTCAGCCATCTGCCGGTTGCAGGCGGGGAGGAATGATAACGTGTATTTGCAAACATTTTTTGGTTATCAATATTAGCGAGGGGGGGGGGTGAAGGAGAAAGGAAAGGAACTCGACAATACTGCCATCGTCATACTGCGCGTGACTTGGTTTCCCTCGTTTGTTTAGCCTTGAGGACAAGTAGCCCCGCTAGAGCCTGGAGAAGTCTGGAAGAAGTGTATCCTCCAGGCTTCGAGCTCGTTCCCTCGCCTTGGCGGATCGCGTGCTGCGTAGTACGTGTACTGCTTTCACCTAGGGCCGTGGGTGCACAAGCGTTAACTGAAAAGTTGAGGGCTCTTTTGGTACTGCTGCATTTCTGGCAGACGTAAAGTTGTCTTGCAAAACCCGAGGCAGGAGACTGATGAAATGGGGTGTTCGTGGCACTCTGTGCGTGTGGTGTCACATTGAGCTTGAAGTCTTCTCAGCACGGAATGGACGCTGTCCACTTCCTTAAATGTTGCAAGGGGGGGGGGCGAAGGAGACTGCCTAGTGCTAACTTGTAAGAGCCGGTCACTAGTGTTTTAATGTGTCGCTCTTTCTGTCTAGGGCAATTGCCACCATCGAACACTTCAGCCGCTCCCCAACCGGCGGCACCTGTTGCAGTGGAAGCCACCACCGTTGCACCGCCAGCGACGACGTTGCCTCCTGCACCACAGACCACGCCCGTTACGCCACAACCACCCCAGACGACGGAACCGCCCAACACGACGCAGCCTCCACCGCCGCCACCAACGACACAACCTCCACCACCACCAACTACGCAAGCTCCAACCACGAAACCTCCGCCGCCGCCTCCTACAACCCCAGCGACACCAAAGGCTGTGACGTCCAGTGTTCGTGTGAAGGGTTCTGATGACAAGTACTGCGTGCTGATTGACGGACAGTTTTTGTTCCAATTAACCGCTTTGGACAAGGCTGGAGCCCAGGTAATGAGGGTTTGGTGCCCTAGGTTTGTATCCAATGTCTGGTGCAGTACAGAAACGCCATTTTGTTTTCTCTTCTGAACAGAAAACAGTAGAGTTCTATGGAACGAAGGATCTAGACATCAGCGGCACACAGTGCACTAACGATCTTACAGAGCAATGGGTGTACGCCAGTTTCATTCCTGAAGGAAGCACCACCATGTACAATCTGACATTTGTCTTCTCTCGTTTGGATACCACGTCGACCAAGGACTACTACTGGTTGGATAACATCACTTTGACGTTCGTTTACGATGACACTTACCAAGCGACAGGTGAGGTGGGACTAGTTTCAAAGTGTTCTGTCTTGGGACACTCGCAGACGTCCTTGTATCTTCTTCATTGTGGGCGCTAGTTAGTTGGTGTGCTGGAGCTCTGCTTATTGCGCCACTCACAACTTCCTTGGAAGTTGTTCCACAATGCTAATGGCGTGTTGAGCTGTTGGAGCTTGGGTTGCAGTCGCAGTCTTATCTGGGATTGTGGACCTGGTGTGCGCCTGTAATGCGTTGGACACCAGTTCTCGTCTGATTAGCGAAGTTGAGCAACAACTCCAGCTAGCACTGGTATGAGATGACCGCTTGGGGACACTGGGTACTGCTAATGCCGAAACCGAGGTATCGCCAGCCTCCCTGCACACTGTTAGTGCTATGCAGTGAGTGGAGCTGGAATGCCCATTGTAGTTAAATGACTCCAAAGCAACAACGTTTAAGGGCCCTTAAAGCATTGTCTCTCCGCCTTGATCCTGGAGTAGTTCCCTTGATCTCCACCCATGGGTTTAGTGAAGGCGCCAAAGACTACACCAGAAGCGACTTGTGTTGGTGTAGCTCATCGGTGAATTGATGAATTTTCCCCGAGTGCTAACTCTTGTCTCTTGCAGGACAAGAAATCCTCGACAGCGAAAATCTGAAGGATACTTACCTGGTGGACAAGACTTACGCCTACAAATGTATTGTTGGAAACTATACATATCTGAATGGCACTAACAGCCACG
Source organism: Trigoniulus corallinus (assembly GCA_013389805.1). Lineage (NCBI taxonomy): Eukaryota > Metazoa > Arthropoda > Diplopoda > Spirobolida > Trigoniulidae > Trigoniulus > Trigoniulus corallinus. Next base: position 10,693 of record JAAFCE010008096.1, read on the forward strand.
ACACGTTCGTAAACTTGACAATGTCAAAGTTCACTTTCCAAGCGTTTGCTACGCAGTCGTCCAACGACTATGGCAACTGTAAGTTGGGGATCTTGCCGTTGTGACCTGTGGTCAGCGGTCTGTCGGTGCTACTAATCTCTTGTCTCGTTTCTGTAGTTGACGAATGTGACGCGGACTTCACCACTAGTGACATAGTTCCTATAGCGGTGGGATGTGCTCTGGCAGCCCTGGTAGTCATCGTTCTCATTGCTTACTTGATTGGCAGGAAGCGCAGCCGTCAGAAGGGATACCAGTCAGTTTAAGTCGGGCCACGTGTGCCGTCGCCATGCAGAAGAGAATGCGTTTTTTCTGGAGTCAGTATTTCATCAGTCACACCGCGAAAATGTCAAAACCGAAAAAAAAAATTCTAATGCCACTGAGGTAGCGTGTTGTTGTAATAATTCATAAACCAAGAATGTGTAACTCCTTTCCCTCCTCCTACTCGCCCTTCCCCTAATAATTCAGGCATTAAAGGGGTGGGGACATTGTTGTTCGGGAACTCGAGGGGAAGGATGAATTGGGGGGGAGACCGAGGGCTACGAATAGTTCGTTCTCCGTTCGGAAGGAGGGGGGAAATGGACTGCGCCCTTCTCATCAAAATTTTGTCCTGGAATTGTTGCCGCCACCTTCTTGTAAGTTATTCACACGTTCAGAGCCCTCGGGGTGCGGGTCCCCTGCCTTCCCCTCTTCTCTGGTCTTCTGGGAGTGTGCGCAGTCCTAATCATTGGACGCCTCTAAAACATCTGGTTCAAAACGGGAGTATAAATAGTTAAATTTTGTGATAATTTCCTCTTTCTTCTTCTTTTCCTGTCCTGCGATGACGTATTTTATTACTTTTCTCCCAAATTGTGTTTTCTAGAAACGTAGTAGTTAACGGTATTTTTAAAGAGTGTACATTCCTTTGTCCTGTCCGAAAACAAGAAACCAATCTTAGTTCCAGAAGAGTCCGGACTTGCCTCGCGCTGTCTAGAATGGACACGCTCCCCCTTTTCCAAGAAGTCAACCGCCAAGGTAAAGCTGAATCATTTTTTATTCCAATTATTCTGGGCCTGGGAAATGTCAGTGGGGGGCCTTATTGGGCCGCTTGATCTTGTCGTAGGTCCTGTGCTTGTCGAGTGCCGACCGCACTTCGGTTCTCCGCCATTTAACATTTGAGTTCCTAAACTCTGTTGGGGGAGACTAAGGGGTTTTTCAGATCTTGACCATTCTGGATCTTTACTGTGAGAGGCCTTATTTTAGGTGTTGTGGTCTGTAGTCCCTTTCTTGACCACTCTGCCCATCCCCTTGGCTGTATCAGTGTCCTTTTGTCCCGTCTTATTGTTAGGATCGAGCACTCCTCTTCCTCCTTGTTAGCTAGGACACGTCTGTGGTTGTGTCCAGAGGACAGGGGTCAGTATTGCAAGAATTTTGAATCAAATATTTTACTTGGAACTTAAATGTTACTAAATTTTTACTCATTTATTTTCTTTTTCTTGTTTCTGGGCGCGTTCTTCTTACATCCGTAGTTTAGTCATAGTTTTTTTTTTTTTGTTCAGCTTTTCTTTTTGCACACAAAACTTGCACTTCTAAAGAAATTGTTAGCTACTTCAGGATCGAAACTGATGCTTGTTCTACAACCTGAAGCTGAGATCCGAAATGAAACTTTTACAATAAAAAATGTTTGGAGAAAGGTGGTGCAAGATTTCTTTCAGCCTGGTTTCTGTTCTGACACCCAATGGAGGCTTCAGGCCGCTTGGTATTGCGTTGGGCACACCAGTTCTCGTCTGATCCCTGGAGTTGAACAACGCAACCCCAGCTAGTACGGACATGGGTGTCCACTTGGGGAAAACTCAGCACTGCCTAGTGTCTGTAGAAGGGCCTTAAACAATTGTCTTTAATGGGGCTGCTGCAAATTTTAGGTAGCGGCTGTATTGCGTTGGACCAAGTTCTCGTCTGGTCGCTCAAGTGAAGCAACCGCATCTGCTACTACCATGGGTGACCGCCTGGAAACACTGGGCACTGCTAAGGCCCAAAAATCGTCGTAACGGTGGGCAGGGCTCAAAGGACCATTGTAGTAGAAAGACCCTAAAACACCAACGAAACAAAATGACCATAATTCTAGCCTTGGTAAATGGCAGTTCTGAAACGCGTGCGAGCACACTGCATCCTTGTCAGTCTTCGTCCTGGAAGTGCGAAAGCTGAAGTGCCCGATAGAGGGGCAAGCCTTCGTCGTAATCCTAGAGCACCACTTGTTTTGGGTCATTCGCTGCGTACAAATTGAGCACCCGAAAGGAGCGAGTTTGCCACGCCCAAACCCTGGTTTCTGGTCACTCTTACGGTCCCCACCATGGTTGTCGGGCTGAGGGAGTGCCTGATAAGTTGGTTACTGCAGAACAACTACGCGGTAGCTGTGGGGGTAACGGCCAGTGCACCTTCCACCTAGGTCTGTTTGATTATTAATAAAGCATTTGAACAAATCTAGTATAGTCCTCATGTCGACGGATGGCTGTCGTAATGGACAGCCTTGAAGCCCGTGCGGGGAATGACTTGCACCTTGCGGTTTGTTTGTTGGTGTTTAAGGTCCCGTCAACTACAAGGTCATTAGAGACCCGTCCACTGCATAGACACTACACCAATGCGACGATTATTGGGTCTTAGCAGTACCCAGCTTTCCCGAGCGACCACCCATGTCAGTACTAACTGGGCTTGCGTTGCTTAACTTCAGTGATCAGATGAGAGCTGGTGTGTCCAACGCAACTCGCCGCTCCATTGCACCTTGCGTGGGTAAGTCAAATGGGATGTGATGGACATCGTATGTAACAAGGTACTTCACCTTTGCTTTCAAACATCGCGCTCAAGGCATGGCTCTAGGTAGTACTGCTGCTGGTTTTTGGCGCAGCGCCACCAGAGAACACATGGAACATTCGAAATGATTACATCAAACTTGAGGGACAAAAATGTATAAATTTTATCAGGTGATTATAAATTGGTTGTGTAAATATATCTTACAAATTCTGTAAATATAACTTTTCGAAATTACAGTATGGCATGATGAGAAAATGGCACATAATACGTAGGTGCGATGAAAAGCAAAGGGTTAAGAGCATGGGTGTAGACGGTCCCCCTCTGCACCACCTATGAATAATACTGTCATTTAATTGCAGAAAACAGCTGCAAAGTTCAGCTTGCGAGAAGAAGGTTCTTCAAAGTTAAGGAAGAAAAATATCGGCACTTTAGGTAAAGAGTTGCTGTCCTTATCGAACTTTCACTCCATGTTCCCAACAAGAGGTGCTCTCCAGAGATTTCAACCGACTAGTTGACAACAAACCCTCAGGACTAGAAAATATTTGTGCTTTCCGGGTAGCACACGGATACAAACTGGAATGGGTAAAGAGAGGGCTCTGATAGGAATGTCGCTCATCTTTCGCCATCAGGAGAGCCTTGACGAGAGAATTCTTGGCGTCAGCGTGCTGCTTGATGTACAGCAGAATACTTGTCTCGTAAGCCTTGGACTTTCTTGGAGGTTAGTTTGCCAGGTACTTTGAATATAATCTGGAAAAGAATCACAATCCCCGATGAAAACACAGGGCAACGGTGTTGCTGGAGATCTAGGCATACGAGTCTCTGCATCGTCAAACCCTTATCCCGCCTGTGGTAGGGTTGGGTCTGCGGGTTCTAGCCCTCGACTCTCCTATCCCCCACCAGGTCCACGTCTGCTTTGGTCTCTCCCCGACCCCTGGTGCTTCCTTCATTTTTCCACCGTGTCTCGCGCCCCCGGGCACACTCCACTCGTGTACCACAGCATTCGCACCACAACCACTTGCATATTCATATCCAAAAGGACAAAGATGGGTGGGTACCCGACCCTGCCATGGGCGGAAAACGGGTTGCCCTCATCACCACCACCCCCCCTTTGAAACGACTTTAACCCTTTTACCTTCATGAAGTCGTGGCACTGTGTCGCAACTTCACTTCTTGTGAAATCCGATATGCAGTTGACCGCTTCTCGAAGATCAGTGCAGGCCATCAAGGCCTGAGAGTTTAGTAATATCAAAGTAAGTGCCACTTGAAGAATGATTTTACTTCCGTTATAGAAGATGCAATCCCAGATCCTTAAGACTGTCTGCAAGAACCCAAAAGAACGACACTGGCACTGACAACTAATGACCATTGAAATCGACGGGCCCTGAAACAACAACAACCCATACCTCAACAGGAAGAGTGTCAATGAAAAGGCAGATGAACCACTTGGTGCACAGCATGGGCCAAGTCATACCAAGATTTGTAAGATGTTGACTCAAGAATGGTTGACGAGTTCTGCAATAATAAAAAAGCGGCCTTAAGACAGGAACAAGATGACAACACAAGAAGCCCAAGTTGTCCACCTACTGAATGAGTTCTCCCAAGACGTCAGTGTCCACAAGCAGACCCTTCATACCTCTCGAGTAGTAATCTGAAGAACAAGAAATGGTGAAAAAGGGCCTCAAGTTCCAACGTTCGGAAAATCATCATCATACCTGGAAGAATCTTCTCAACCAGAGTGGTCAGGAGCCAAAAAGCTGCTTCTTCATCTTTGACCATCAACAGCAACAGTCCAGCTATGTAGTTAAGGCCCTGTGGGATGCCAAAGGGAAGAATGCACAAGCCGAACTTCTCCCCTTCAGTGTTTCTTTTCTGGGGAGATTAGACCGTTAGGGAATGTTGATGGACAGGTAAATACCTGGCAATAGCCGATCTCTGGATGATAATTGACAAAAGCTAATAAGACATTGAACAGCGGCTCTAAGAATCCTTCACTTGGCTGTTGGAAGTAGATGTTGTTGGGGAATGTCCTAGGAATGTCTGGAACGACAAAAATGTCAAATTGGCAGACCTCTGTGGCTCCTTTCAAGCGAGGCACTCAATGGTTGAAGACTCGGAATCAGAGGACAGTCACCAGTGGTCTTTACATCAATTGTGTGGCTTTTTCTGACCTACTATCAGATGCCCACGGGTGCTGCAAGAGGAAACTCAGATTTGACACGCACACGTGTTCCAGAGTTGGCCTGTGAACATCGGAAAGGAAGGAGTCTGAAGGACTCGTCTCTACAACTGGGGTAGAGCCCAATGTCAGGTGAGCATGTGGGAGTAAGTAAATTCCTCAGTCCAATAACATGATTAGAAAATCATTGTGCACTAGGTCTTCCAGACTGGGCAAGTGGCCTCTGGTAGAGTGCTTCACCAATGAATGTGTCTCGTGTGGAAGGAGTCCAAGATGCACTCCCTGGTAAGGACTTCTTACCTATTTTGATGATTTCAATAGCCTGTTCATCAAATTTGCTTCCTAGTAACTTGCGATACAGATTTGGGTGCTGATCCCAGAGTTTTTGAGCACCGCTAACAGCTAGCCACACCTGGAAGGCCAATGATTCATACATTATTCTTTCAGAATTCCAAAATCACTCCATTGTCCACACTCACCACTTTCCGATTTTCATCTGGAACTCCTTTTCTGATGTAACGTTTCACTGGAAAGAAGAATCACGTTATTCTGGAGTGGCAGCCTTATCAACTCTGGAGGTCAGTTCCTGATCCCAGCGAACTAAACCTGGGGAATTCTGCTCGATCTATAAACTGTTTCTCTGCCTTATACAGTGCTGACATTGTTGTTAGTCACCATCCTGGCCTGACAGAAAGCACCAATCTGAGGATTTGGGGCACAACGGACCACTCCAGACGAACTTGCAAGCTCATGTCAGACTTGGGTACTACAGACCTACCCAACTTCTTGCAAATAGTCCAAGATGAGGCCACCAGAGACCACTTCTGTATCGTCACAGATCTCCAGAAGATCATGGCAAGAGCAGACTTTTACCAAAACTTCTTGCGCATGTCCGTGAGGTAAGTACCCAACTTTTGACTACTGGCCCTACCCCTAGAAATGTTGACAGCTAGTGCCTTGTCAGGAATTTGGTTCTTGAGGATTTGTTGCCAGAAAGAGGCTGTCAAGGTCTTCAACACGGCATGGTGTTGATGTCCATGTAGGGTCTTGTTTTTTTGTTTCGTTGGGGTTTAGGGCTCTTTAGCTACAAAGGTCATTAGAGCTCCGTCCACTGCATAGTTCTAATGCAGAGTCTGCGCAGACACTACACTGTTTACCAGACTTTTGGGTATCAGCAGTACCGAGTGTTCCCAAGCAGTCACCCATGTTAGGACTAGCTGGGGTTGCGTTGCTTAACTTGAGCAAGATCTCGCAAAAGGGGCACCAAAAGTTGTCATGAAACAACTTCTGGCGTGCACTCGTCTGGTTGAGTGCTCTCTTTAGTGGTTAATTCCTTCAGGGTTCATGGTAGTCACCTGTTTATCAGCATCAGGAACTCGAGATGTGTGCTTTAGGACAGTACTGCTTTCGGGCAACATTTGGGGACAAAAGTGTGTGTGTGTAAGGTGTCCATTCTTGGAAAGTGTGTGACTGACGTAACTGTCGTCTTACCTTTGGCACTATGCTTGAGTTTCTTGGTAGGGTGTAGCTTCTCCCATTGCATCTTGCGGTGAGCTAACACCTTGAGATAATTAGAGATGAAGTCATTGTAGGTCTTGTGGTCGAAATCTTCTGGCCGCTCAAACCCGTAGGGGTCCAAAGCACTGCCATGCCCCAAAAAAATAGAACACAACAATGGCTGTCACAATGCTATAAGTACCTTGTCAATAACATTATCAGACTTAGATTAATAATGAAGTTAGGAAATTTCAGGCCGGAAATTTGAATCGGTAGTCAATATCTGACGGATAAGAATTGAAATATGAGAATAAGAAACTAAATTTTAATTCCAAATTGAGAAAGAAATTAACGTCGGTCTCGGATTGTCACCGATCGTTCTATGACGCCATTGACTACACCCTCCCAATTCTACCATTTTTATAGACTTGTATCGACAGTATAAATATAAGTTATTATTACGTCGGTTTATAGACCTTCTCAAGCTCATCTCACTAAACATCTCGGTGAGAATAACTTTTTTCTCCTACGACTATTTAAACAAAAAAAAAACCTGATTGTCAACTCACCTACCAGACACCCCTTCGCCTGAAGCCATGCCAACTACGACAGCGCCTCTATCGGCGATTTTGCTAATGCGGTTGGTGCGATAGTCAATCAGGGTATGCTGCTTAGAATTGTTTTAAATTTTGCATTTTTTAATCACTTCTATGTTACTTCTTGGCATCATTAGCATTTGAATTTGAGTCACGGATTACTGTCTGAGCTTAAAAATAAGGAGTAATATCGTAATTAAAGATTTCAAACGATTGACGACCAAGGAGGAGAGTGGTAGAGATTAAGCGTAAGTCCGCATTGGGATTATAGTAGGAGAGTCAGCATGCAGAGATTAAGAGATCGATGGTTCAAATCCAATATTTATGATGTCCTTCGTCGTTATTGGTAAGAATCGCAGTGGTTAGGTCAGCTATGCCCAACTAGATTAGAGTATTGGGCAGTGAGGAAGAGCCACGTCATTAGAATGCAGGTAGCCGAGATGCGAATGCTGCGGTACATGAGTGGGGTGTCGAGAGCTGAGAGTATTAGGATTTGATTTGGGGCTTGGACTACAATGGTCATTAGAGCCCCGTCCACTGCGTAGTTCGAGTGCAGATACAGGCGGCTCATGGAGGAAGAACCTATATAGGGCCCTTCAACTACAAGGTCATGAGAGCCCCGTCCACATCATAGTTCTTATGCAGAGACTGCACAGACACTGCACTAATGCCACGATTTTTGGGTCTTAGCAGTACCCAGTTTTCCCAAGCGGCCACCCATGTCAGTACTAGCTGGGGTTGCGCTGCGTAACTTCAGTAATCAGACGGGAACTTAGGTGTCCAACACAATTCGCCGCTCCCTAGGAGGAACCTAAAAAATTCCACAAGGGCCCCGTCCACCCCACACACGCACTAACCTTTCCTTACGGGAAATCTGCTCCCACGTGTGATTTGGTCGTCCCTTGCTCCGGGTGCTCCAAACCACCTGCATTCCTGTAATGGACCTAACGAGCTCCTCCTTCCCTATTGTCATTACATGTCCAATACTGCCTCAGAGAGCGGCTTATTGCCTTGGACACACCAGTTGTCGTCTGATCACTGAAGTGAAGCAACGCAACCCCAGCTAGTAATGACGTGGGTGGCATTCAGGCCCGACCAGTGAGTTTCAGTGGGTTCATCGCCGCCGCCCCCATTAAATTTAACAGATCTAAACTGTCCGCGCCCTCCTCAAGCCCTTAGCATTTGTCCCATTGCCAATTCATTGCTATGACTCTGCAACAAGGTGTCTCGAGAAAGCCAACAGTTGGGAATGGCCCCCCACCAATCAGAGAAGTTTGGGCAGCGGCTTATTGCGTTGGACACACCAGTTCTCGCTTGATCACTGAAGTGAAGCAACGCAACCCTAGCTAGTACTAACATGGGTGGCCGCCTGGGAAACCTGGGTACTGCTAATACCCAACAATCGTCGCATTAGTGTAGTGTCTGCGCAGTCTCTGCATTAGAACTACGCAGTGGACGGGGCTCTAATGACCTTGTAGTTGAAGGGCCCTAAAAACACCAAAGAACGTTGTGTACGATGTCACCCCTGCATGGAAAAGAACTCACCGGGTTTATGAGTTCGGCAATGCCTCAACCAATGGTAGACTGACGATAAATAAGTATAGGGGTGCTTGGGTCGACAGCCGGCTGCTTGAAATCCCTTAGTATAAATCTAGCTAGCAATTACAATAAGTCCCCTACTACCCCTTAGACAATGTCCTATCTTCAGTGGTTTAGCTAACTGGAGATTGGGCTGGCAGTGTACAAATTGGGATAGCAATGTAAAAATTCGCCCCATTGAGGCACTGAGGGGGGCGGAGAGTAAATGCTGCATTGTCCCCCCCCCCCTCCTGGATCCGCCGCTGCGTCCGTGTGGCCATTCAAAGGGACAAGATGAGAGAGAATAGGCCGAGGCGGCATGGACACGTCATGAGCAGAGGGGAAGAGGAGCTCGTTGGTCCATTCCAGGAATGCAGGTGGTCGGTAGAACCTGGAGTAGGGGGAGATCAAAGCAGAAGTGGGAACACGTTGTCCATAAGGACATGGCAGTGTGGGGGGTGGACGGGGGCCTGGTTGCAGATAGACAGACGGGAGTGGAGGGCTAGAATCCGCAGACCCCACCCTGCCACAGGCGGGATAAGGGTGTGATGATAATGATGATGATGACTCAGAAAAAGGTCCGAATGAACAATGCAAGTTTTTCGAATTAAAAACAGAATAACAAAAAACGGCCATTTGCCCTCCCAGGGGCGAAATGTGTGTGTGTGTGTGCGGGGGGAGGGGGGAACTTCCGACATGTCGAGCTGCACAACCTCCGATAATAACTGGCACGTGTGAGACACCGTCAGGAAGCGTGACGTCATCGCTGAAGCTCCTCTTCAAAAAGAACGTTAGCAAATGGCGCCTTTTTTTTGTGTGTCAAGTGTCGTTCTTTTGAAGTTGATTTAGCGGTTCGATAAAAGGCATTTAAAACTGTTATTATTCAACCGAAGTTATTTTTAAAAGAATAAAAGTATTTCTTAGAATGTGAATACGTCTAGACAGAAGGACGTATTCGTTATTTTCTTTTTCTTTTTGTATGCAAAATCTTTTCCAATTACACCTGTATAGGCTTCCTTTAAAAGTTCAGGTTTGGTAAGTCGAGTGCAAAATTCATCCTGGTTAATTAATTAAATTATTTTATAGATTAGAAAATTATGTTAGTGCCGTTTTGAAAAAAGAAAAAACCTTGCGTAATCGTACTTCGTTTGTACTTCGTAGAACACTTTCGAGTAATGATGACTTTTTCCCTTTCCGCTAAAAAGTGGAGACATCAATCAGGCAACACACGACACTGTCCAAGGTATTTTAGAAGAGGATATCAGAAATTATACCCGAATTAGACCCACGGTGGTATTGTTATTACATTTTGCGGCAAGGTAAGCGTACAGCAAGGCTCCTTATAGAAATATACACAGGTAAAAGTTGATTGAATTTCTAAACGTAAGTAATATTAATTGTGGCCTTTAGCCCTTAGCTAGCATTAACAGGTCCGCAAGTGCCTCCTTCTGTCGGTAAACTTGGATGAAAATATTAAATCAATAATTTATTAGAATTATTATAATTAATTATATAGTATTATATAGTTGATTATATAATTATAGCGTTGATTATATGATTATATAATATACATAATTATATAATTATAGAGTACTTAGCTTTCAGTTGGAGTGGCCAGGACCAAGGGGGTATGGTTCGTTGCGGAAGTGAGGTGATACCAGTGGTGCAGAAGTTTCGGTATCTAGGATCGGTGTTCCAGAGCAATGGGGAAATCGACTCGGACGTAACCTGACATCACTCAGGCAATCAATACAGGATGGCTGAAGTGGAGACAGGCAAACGGAGTGCAGTGCGACCGCCGGGTCCCCATTAAGCTGAAAGGTAAAGTTTACGCGCTGACACAGTCCGCAACCAGTACGTTAGAGGTAGCTTGGGGGTGGGTAACATCGCGGAGAAGAGGACAGAGAATAGGTTGATTTTGTTGTTTGTTGGTGTTTTAGGGCCCTTGGACTACAAAGGTCATTAGAGCCCCGTCCACAGCATAGTTCTTATGCAGAGACTGCACAGACTCTACACTTATTGCGACGATTTTTGGGTATTAGTAATACCCAGTTTTCCCTAGCGGCCACCCATGTCAGTACTAGCTGGGGTTGCGCTGCTTAACTTCAGTGATCAGACGAGAACTGGTGTGTCCAACGCAATTCGCCGCCCCCGAAGGGGGAGGAGGATACATTATGGGACAGCAGGACATGGGTGGCATCAGGAGTAGGGGGACATCAAATTGGACGTGGGAGCAGGTTGTGCAGAGGGACATCAGCCTGGTGAGGGATAGGCGGGAGTGGAGGATCAGAACCCGCCGACACGACAGGATAAGGGTATGATGGTGATAATTATAATTTAATAATAATATTAAATCAGGCGAACACAAGATTTGCATAAATATTAACAAGAAATGGGAAGTAAAGCGTTTTATATAGTGGCCCCAGAAAGTATTTGCGCTCTCACAAAAAAGCCTGTAATTCAAAACACTCAGAAATGCACAGAAAAAAGATGATAATTACAAGTTTTTGAAATGTAGGGACAAATGCAGCCTCTGCAGTAGAACTACGCGGAGGACGGGGTTCTAATGACCTTGTAGTTGAAGGGCCCTAAAACACCAACAACTCAGACGCAGTAGTCGAATTGTGAAGAGGCAGCAAAGTAAGTTATAAATAGCAGAGAGGTAGGTTTTTGAGAACCGCGATAAGGACCAGAAGAAGATGACATCATTGAAACGAGAGGATTGTTTGGAGAAGTCAAGTAGTACCTCGACGTGTGGAACCTGCCCCGGAGTTTGATTACTGGAGTGGTATACTAGAAGGGATGTGGCTCGAACCTGTAACCACAAGGTCATGAGGCAAGTGAACTGATTTATGAAATGTGATGTGGCAATTTAGTTGCACTTGTACCCCGCAGCCACTTTGAAGTAGAATACTGATGTTTCTCAATGGAGATAATAAAGATGTCAACTTGGGAGACATTGAAACCATGGATTGTGATGAAGATGTCATCCCTGGAAGATCAGGTGACAACGGGAAGTTTGCACTAGTAAGTCTCAGGTTTGGATGAATCCAGTTTCAACTAAAATTAACCAAACTTTAACAGCCCCCCCCCCCTCTTCTCCCCTTCCTTAGGATACAACCATCTGTAAATTTCAATATCTCCATTATTGATGCAATTAAAATCTCACTACGCTAATCGCTCATTAATTAAAAGATCTTGCATCCTAATCTCTCTAAAATCATTTGCAAGGTCGACCCTGGTGTCAAGTGATCCCTTGGTAGTTTGGGAATTGCAACAAAAAAATATCTGAAGAGAAGGAAGACAGAGACAGAGAAAGGGGGACCATAATGATGCTGCCATTTCAGTGGTCAATCAGTCATACTTGTGATCTCGTCAACTCGACTCAATATAGCGGCTAATTTCGAGAGGTTTTTTTTGGGGCTGTCAAAAGACATCTTTGGAACAAGATGGAAACTCCTGCCAATGGACAATTTAAGAAATCGGACAAGAGCACCACCAATCGTCGCTACTGTGGTCGACTCAACAAGCAATTATTGTTAATGAAAGCGCATTTTTTTTGTTTTAATGGATGTAAGTAATAGCCTATATAATTAATATTTGATAAGTGAACCCCTCTCAACCCTTTCGTGGACCACAGGTTTCAATCCTGATTAAGATCAGTTGCATTTTTTTTATTGGATAGGGTAGAGTTCCCTAGACCCGCCTCGGAAATTGCGTCAGTAGCTCTACGTTACCGAGGTGGGGTGGTTTTTTTTCCGGCGAAAGAGAGAGAGAGGCCCCGAGTGGGCCCTTCTTTCGGATTAGAAGGAAAACCGAGGTCCCGCGTAGTATACGATGCCATTGGCGCGGAAAAGAACCCTCTCTGATTTGCAACGGGTATGGTCTATGTTACACTAACGGGTTGGGAAGTAGGCCAAGCAGCCATAACAGGCCGAACCCTTAGGAGGCTGCTTGCCGGAGAGGAGGAAGTAGGTTTAGGAGATGTAGTAGGGGGGAAATTTGAAGCACCCAACGTTCTCTGTCAACCACCCATGTTGGTACTAACGTGGGTTTGCGTTGCTTAACTTCAGTGATCTCCCGAGAACTGCGGTGTCCAACGTAACTTGGCCGCACAGTGAGATGAGGACAAAGTTACGGATGTAGGAGGTCGCGTCCTGGCATCGGGGAAGTGCCGCAACGAAACAGTAGTGTGACGATAAATAAACATAGGGGTACCTGACCCTGCTTTTGCTTTCTTTTATTTGATAGGTGAAGCCTCTCAATCCCTTCATTTAATAATTTGATTCGTTGGTGTTTTAGGGCCCTTCACCTACAAGGTCATTCGAGCCCCGTCCACTGCGTAATTCTAATGCAGAGACTTCACAGACACTACACTAATGCGACAATTTTTGGGTATTAGCGGTACCCAGTGTTCCCAAACGGCCACCCATTTCAGTACTGGCTGGGGTTGCGTTGTTTAACTTCAGTGATCCGGCTAGAAATGGTGTGTCCAGCGCAATACAGCCGCTCCCAACCCTTTCGTGAACCACATGTTTCAATCAAGATTGAGATTAGCCGCATTTTTAGTGGATAGGGTATGGTTCCTTATCTCCTTGTTGGCGCAGGAGGTAGTGTGCTCGGTTACTGCGCCAGTGGTTCCAGTTTCCAGTGGCGTAACAGGGGTATGAAGCGCCTGTGGCAAGTGTCTAACTTTCGCTTGCCCGTAACCCAATAATGGCAAAGAGCTTAAACATTTTGCGCCCTAAACCGCCTTCTTCGCCACGCCCTCGTTACGGCCCTGCCAGTTTCAGTACTGGGTCGAGGTGGGTTGGCTTCTTCTTCTGGACGTAGAAAGGCCCCTAGCCTCCACCGCACGAAAAAGAACCCCCTTTACTATGCAACGAGTAGATTAGGCAACATTCCCAGGTGTTGGAGCTTTCGTCGGTAGCCAGCTGCATCAAAAAACATCCTATACATCGTCCATGTGTCGCGTCCCAATGAAACTACGATGGGTACCCCACCCTACCATAGGCGGGAAAATTTTTGCCTTTTCATTTTTGTCTTGAGGTACCTTATCTGCCACTAAATGTTATCGTTTAGCCTAATTATCAGATGGAGAAGGGGTGGGGGTAAGAGACCTCCAAAAACTACGAAAATTGGGGGTATGGGGCCTCCAAACACCACGAAAATTGGGGGTAAGGGGCCTCCTAAAGCCACGAAAATTACAACGTTGATAGAAGAGTAGATGACCTCAAGACCTTTCGGGTTCCAAAATTAAGATTAAACTAACGTTGAAGGTGAAGTAACACTCAGGGCCCTACGATAAAAAAGGGTCGAGGCCCGGGCCTACTCGGTTTATGCGTGAATCCGACGCTGATCCCGCTTGAACGTGGCTAACACCGGGTACCTTTGGATTGTCCTAGGCCCGGATATATTTGGCCTGTACTGAATGATTGTTACTCCTGGTTCAGAATAGTCTACATGGACTGAAGAACTTTAATGGGGGAAGTTTTGGTGCTCGAGACACTACTAGTGGCATTCGAGAAATGGGACCTGTTGGGGGCCACAAGTCCCTCTGTTGCTGGCCACTATGCATTTGGCACAAGCGACCACCTATTCTAAAATTGCCCCAACACTAGGAACAACAGAAGATGGGAACTTCTCACATGATTCCACCAATGAGAAACTGAACTCGCCTGCACACCAGGCAGATGCTGACCGGCTCTTACTAGTATTGCTCAGTAGGTACCTGATGTGATGTGCCTCTTGGCTTGCAGGTCTCTTCTGGAATACTTGCAAGTTGGGATTTAACCCCTTGCCCTAGTTGGAGGAAGCGCTTCTGCGACATTGAGACGTTATTGGACTTCTTCAGAGATGTTCTCGTCTGATCACTTAAGTTAAGCAACGCAACCCCAGTTAGTACTAACATTGGTGGCCACTTGGGAACACTGGGTACTGCTAAGACCCAAATATCGTCGTAACAGCATAGTGTCAGTGCAGACTCTGCATTTCAACTATACAGTGGATTGGGCCATTAGGTTGACACGCGGTCCTGCCATAGGTGCAATAGGGCGGCAGATTTCAGAGGTACTTCCTTGCCATGCTATTTAACCGTTCGTAGTCCTGGGGTTCCCAACCTTCTCTGATTTACGGGGCATTTTCTAAGTGTTAGTTTTCTCGAGACGCCCCGTTGCAGAGCCATAGCAGTGCATTGGCAATGGGACAAATACCAAGGGCGTGAGGGACGTTGGGACACCTCAGAACTGCAATAAATTTAATTGGGGCGGCGATGTTCCTACTTACCTACAGCGCCTGAAACTCACGAGCCGGCCCTGCATAGGTGAGAAAAGAAATAGTGATGATTCGTCTCCCTTTACTGACATGGGTGACCGCTTGGGAACACTGGGTACTGCTAAGATCCAAAAATCGTCGTAGCAGCATAGTGTCAGTGCAGGTTCTGCATTAGAACTACGCAATGGACGGGGCCCTAATGACCATTGGAGTTGAAGGGCCCTAAAACACCAACAAACAAGTTGTTGATCTTGGTGCATTCGTGATGTGACTTGTTGCTAAACGGATGAAATCTTGTTCTTCCAGCACTTGCAGGAGGCTCGTTACCTCTGGCACTGGTCGTCATGCAGCTCGGAGCCACTCCTTCCATGGTGGGTCTTCTGTTTGCTGTTCTACCCTTCATTCAGTTTGTTTCCAAACCCATCATTGGTGCCGTATCAGATAAGTTCCAAATTCCAAAAACAATTTTCGTCGTGTCCACGGTCGTGTTTGCGATCTCTTTATTCTCGGTGAACTTCATACCAAAACCTGCCCTGGACACGGGAACTACTGGAACGTCGTGGACCCTGGAAGATATCAAAGTGACTTTGGGATCCAAAAGTGTACAAATTTGTCACCCTAACGAAACGAATAAGTGGATAAGTTCGTTAACACTGATGTGCTCTTTATCTTGCAAGATGTCAGAAGAAGATTTAAGTTATGCAGCAGCTAGAAACTGTTCCCTACAAGACATCAACCTGAGTCTCGAAGGCTTTACTGATGACGGGACTGAAGAGGAGGACACACCGAGCCATTGTTCCACATTTCAGACATCAAATGTCTTGCAGGAACACTTGCGGGACGCGTGTTCTGCTGTCAGTCAAGAGAATCTAACTCTTTCTTGCAGATCTAGCTGCAATGCCACTGTCAGTAAGCACCAGATGCATTCCACTGGACACAAGATCCCATTCCCGAATTTGGTCTGGCTTTGGGTCGCCTGCAGCATTGCTTGGATTGCCAGAGGCAGTGCTTATACTGCTGGAGAAGTTGCCTTGGTGACCATTCTGGGAGACGACAAAGCTTCTTATGGCAAAACTCGATTCTTTGGATCTATCGGCTGGGGACTGATGGCGGTGGTTGCAGGCCAGTTGGTTGATTGGCAGAGTTCCGGATTACCAAGAAAGGATTATTCTGTTGGATTCTACCTCTTCGCCGTCCTTATTGCCTGTGACATTCTTCTGATTATGGGAGTTCGGATATCAGTCAGTGTCAAGCCTAAGTCCTTGGGCAAAGATGTGCTGCAGCTCTTCAAGAAGCCCGAGTTCTGCCTGTTCTCTTTTGGCGTCTTTGCCACTGGTATGGTCACTGGTATCTTCGTGACGTTCCTGGTAGTTTATGCTCACGAACTAAATGGCATCCAACTCATCATTGGGCTCAACTACTTCGTGGAATGTTTCTTCAGCGAGACACCGTTCTTCCTGTTTGCTGACCGACTGATCGACAAATTAGGACATTCTTTCACCCTGAGTTTGGTCGTCATCGTTTCCGGTTTCAAGACGCTGTGCTATTCCTTTATCGACGACGCCTGGTACATCCTCATCATTGGACTGATGCATGGTTGCAATTTTGGCACTTTGTGCGTGGCCATTGCTTCTTATTCCACGATCGTCGCACCGCCTGGAGGGGATGTCACCGTTCAGGGCCTTTTCCATGGACTTTTTGAAGGAATTGGTAAATACTTCTTTATTCCACATCCTGGTTTGACCTGCCTCGGTGGCGCAGTGGGTAGCGTGCTCGGTAACTGTGTCAGTGGTACTGGGTTCCATACTACACCGAGGTGGGTTGGCATCTTTAGGGCGAGAGAGAGAGACCCCGAGTGGACTTTCCTTAGGATGAGAAGTAAAACCGAGGTCCCGTGTGGTGCGCCACGGCATTTGCACGGAAAAGAACCCTCTCTACTATGCAACGGGTAGTTGAGGCCAAATTCCCAGGTGCAGGAGCTCGGTGAAGTACCCCAACGAACAGTAGACCGAAGATAAATAACCATAGGGGTTGCAGTTTTGATGAGCAGCCGGCTGCGGAAAACAACGTCCAAACTGTCACTCAGTGTCCATTCCGAGGGACAAGATGGGCGCCCGACCCTGCTTTAGGCGGGAAAAGGGTTAGAAGCCGCTTTCACGACCTGATTTCACTTTGACTCCTTGACACAGACAACCAAAACGGTTCCTAACCTTTTTCTCGCCTGTGGTAGGGCCTGGTAACCATTTACTCCATTGGGACAGAGGAGCGATGAATTGCGTTGGAGACACCAGTTCTCGTCCGATCACTGAAGTTAAGCATCGCAACCCCAGCTAGTACTGACATGGGTGGCCGCTTGAGAAAACTGGGTACCGCTAGTCTCCAAAAATCGTCGCATTAGTGTAGTGTCTGTGCAGTCTCTGCATAAGAACTACACGATGGACGGGGCTCTGATGACCTTGTAGTTGAGGGGCCCTGAAACACCAACAAACAAACAATCCATTGGGACACACGTAGAAAGGGTTGTTTTCCGCGCAGCGGTGACAGTATACGGGCCAGAACGTCCCACTCAACGCACCAGGGGGGTCCTCTGTCACCCCTACCGAGCCTCTTTTCGCCCAGGGCAGGGTCGGAGCAACGCGTTCCATGTCGTAAGCATTCTTTTCCGTGCACTGGTGACGTGCTAAGACCATACGGGTTTTACTTCCCATTAGAGGGAAGGCGCACTGGAGCCCCCTGTCTCTCTCGCTCGGTAAAGACGCTAAATCATCTTAATTGGGTATGGAACCTAGAACCAACTCCAAAGGAGAGGAGCGAACTCCTACACCTGGGAATTCAGTACCGGATGTACCCGTTCTGATGTAGTAAAGGTTCTTTTCCCTGCAGTGGTGTGCACTTCACGGGCTTGACTGCCCATATGACGGCAGGCGCACTCGTCCGAAGGATAGAGGTCGAAGAAGCCAACCCATCTCGATCCAGTATCGAACTTGGAACCACTGAGGCAGTAGTCGAGCCTTGCTACCTCTGCGCTACCAAGGCGGGTGGATGGTATGACACAAATTCAGAAAAAAAACTGTCCCTGATAAGGAAAGCGGAAGTGCTGCCAAGAGATGGTGGGTTGTCTGTCAGCTTGCAAAAGCTCCAACGGTTAATTGTCCTTTCCTCCCCTCTCCAGTTGATGTCATTAGCTTGAACTGCTACTTCCTGGTGATTTTTCGGGAATGAGGAGGATGTCCTCTGACAGCATCCGGCCTGTGACGTAGTATTTTTTTGAAGGTTATGAGTAATGTAGAACTGTAGTAAACACGAACTGACAGAAGTATAAAAGCCTGGAGGAATTCATAAGTGCAGTTTGTTGCCCTTTGATAGTTAGAAATGTGCAACGTGATCTTCCAGGATCGATCCCGGACGGCCCTTTGTCCGGGAATGCGTTTTGGTGCGTGGAAAAGAAATCCAGCCTGAACCCGCTCCTTGCAATATCTTGGTGTTTCCTAACTCCCTCTGATCCAGAATGGTGCAGACTCTTCCAGAATTCATTTATTGGCCTTTACAGACTTCTGAGAACCAGGTCTGGATAGTGGCTAGTGAACCTGATAACCAGGAGCTATTTTTCTGGTGTTGGCTTGTCATCGTTCATCAGCGCCACAGAGCGAACAGGCGAGCCCTGATAGGGAACATGCAGTTGTGACATTTTACAGGATGATATCCCTGACAAGTCTTAATAGCGGACAGGCAATTGTGACATTTTAAAGGACTAAATCTCTGGCAACCCCTGACAAGGACCAGGTAGTTCTGACATTTTTACAGGGATTAAAGCTGACAGGAAACAGGTTGTTGTGACATTTTACATGATAAAATCTATGACGAACCCTGACAGGAAACAGGTACTTGTAACATTTTCACAGGATAAATTCTCTGACAAGCCTTGATAGAGAACAGGTGTTGTGACGTTCTACAGAACAAAATCCCTGGCCGGAAACAGGTAGTTGTGATATTTTACAGGATAAATTATTTGGCGAGCCTTGCTAGGGACCAGAATTTTATGACATTTTACAGGATCTGCCCCTGACAAGCTCTAACAGGGAACAGGTAGTTGTGACATTTTGCAGGATCTAATCCCTGACAAATCTTGTGAGGAAACCAACAACCTTAGCCAGTGTGCTACTTTTACTAAAGTCACTCGGGCTACCAGGAATACAGATGGACTGCATCTCATGGAATCTCTTAAATGTGTGCCCTTTTTACATTTTTCCAGGCTGGGGCGTTGGAAATCTTCTGGGAGGTCTTGCTTACGAGCATTTTGGTGGACAACAAACATTTCGATTAACTGGTATTACCATAATGATCATTGGTATACTGCACTTAGCGGCCAGTTACTTGGTCAGCAGGTCCAAGAAGTCCAAGATAGCTTGTAATGGAGGTACTGCTCTAGAAGTGATTCAGAAACTCTGACGGAGTCAAGAGTTACTCGTGGACAAGAACTATGGACATTCATGGACGAAACAACAATAACCGGTCGCTTAGTTATTCCTGAATCTGCAAACAATTCTGACAGGACTTACCAGAACTTTTGGACTGCTGATGACCAAATTGTCCACTCTTGGACAAGATGCGTAATCCTTCGGACTCGAACTCATTCTTTCTGTCTCTTTCAGTTTTTAGACAACAGTCTTTTCAGAATCTTTAGAACGCAATAAATGTCCACCAAAGAATAATTGTTGCAGGCTCTGTTTCATAGGTCAGTTTCTCACTCCTCCCAAATGGACACTGCAAGAAAGTTGACTTCCAGTTGTTGCTGTTGTACAATGCTGAAAAGCGATTTTTGAACGTTGAAGTAGATGTCTTTCAAGTGCTGTGAGAGCTGGCTCTTTCTGTCTGTACAAGAGTAAGACACCTGGCAATGTCAGGACTCCAGGAAGTTGTTGGGTTTCTCTTGAATTTTGGCTGAATTTCAGGAAATGTTGACTTTTATCATCAATTACAGACCTGGAATTCTGGCATTCGAGGAAAGTTCTGAGAGTTTCTTGGATGGTCAAATACTGGAGGTCGAATGCTTTCTTTTCCTTCTTCGTTTGGTAGAAAAGGCTACTTGTCTGACCTCCCCTTGAAGGTAACCTGAATTTCATGACCGATTCAACTAACATGTCATTTGTTATTCAAGAAACCTGTTTTTGAAACAGCAGCCCCAGGCTGTTGATTACCAAAAACCTGGAACACCTCGTCATAGTCATCACTGGGCTCTCAGTGGCGCTTAAATTTCGGTAAGTTTTCAATTGTCTAACCATTTTTTGAAAGCATTTGAGTAGGTCATGACGTCGCACAGCCAACAGTTCCAGTCTCGTCGTCTTCAGCAGCTTAGTTGCTAGCAGACATGTGATGTCAGTAGGTGGTTCCAAGATCAATCCTCACTCCACTCAGGCTGCCATCAAGAAGGCGTTCATCACCAGTAATCTACTTACGAGTAAATCATTATAGCCGTGTGACGGTTCGATCCCGTGCAGGAGCACACTTCTCATCAATTTTAAGTCTTCGAGAAGGTAATTGACTTTTTTTTGAGTTATTCTGGTTTAGTTCCGCCTCGGTGGTGCAGTGCTAGCATGCTTGACTACTGCGTCAGGGGTACCAGGTTTGGCCAGACTCCCTGTGGCCAGGCCGAAGGCCTTGCTACTTTGGGAATTCGGACTGGCTGAAACTTGCAATTTGCTTCGGAATCATAACCT
Source organism: Trigoniulus corallinus (assembly GCA_013389805.1). NCBI lineage: Eukaryota > Metazoa > Arthropoda > Diplopoda > Spirobolida > Trigoniulidae > Trigoniulus > Trigoniulus corallinus. Next base: position 31,353 of record JAAFCE010008096.1, read on the forward strand.
TCCCCCCCCCCCCGAGCCAGCCTCTGGATCCGCCCTTGGTACCAGATTCGATTCTGGGTCGAGGTGGGTTGGCTTCTTTTGAGTGACAGAGAGGCCCCAGTGCGCCTTCCGCCGAGTGGGAAGCAAAGTCGGTGCCCTGTCCTTTCAACATGGAATTTCTAGATTGGTACCAAATTTCCAGGTATAGGAGCTCGCCCTCACCCTCTGGCGTGCCCTAGGTTCGCAGCCGGCTGCGTCAAATTACCATCCAACAGATTGCCCATGTGTTTTAGTGGGGTAACAACTGAGTATCCGATCCTGCCATAGGTGGAAAAGGTGAAGTAATGAGGGTGCCTCCATTTTGATGAGTTCGCCTCGGTGGCTCCCAGGTAGTCTAAGGTAGTCTAAGGCTCCAGGAGTCTAAGGTTACAGGGTTGATCCTGGTCAATCCTAAGTCTGCCTTCCGTAGGATGGAAAGTGAAGCTTGATCCATTGTGTACGACGTCACCTGAACTACGCGAAAAAGAACCCGTTTTCTACATACGTGTACATCCAGGGCCCGCTCTAAGGCGCCGAAATTTGTCCGGGGCGCCGTATTGCCTGTGTGAGAACAGAGCACGCGAACAGAGCGCTGCTTCAAGGGGCGGCAATTTGTCCTTTTGTCCGGGGCGGCAATTTGTCTTTTTGTCCCGGGCAGCATAAATGCTAGAGCAGGCGCTGGTACATCGGTACCCTGCCCCCAGGCGTCAGGGAACGAAGTTGTCCTCAGGAAGGAAAGACAATTGGTCGACCCTAAATAAGCAAAGGGTTGCAGCAGTAGGTGAGGGGGCCGCCGGCTGCGCAACATTGCCCTCTAACAGATCTCCGGTTTGTCCAACGGGGGCATGGACACCCGAACCTCTCATAGACGGAAAAGGGGTTAGTAATGATGAGTTAATGGGATAAGCAGTCTATCATTTAGTGTTCATTGAACGACAGGTTGACCGAAGTCCAAAAAAAAAATTATTTTCTGCTGGTAAGAGGGGGATTCTGGTGCACCCAGGTCGTAAATATTTGCAAACGTCAGCGTGGCACTGATCCTTGGCCCAGGGCCACCGATATCCTTTAAGTCCGGGATTACCGAGGGGTTAATTAACCTAACTGTGTAATGTGTTGATTAAATAAGAACAATGGACGATCAACTTGCCAAGGTTTTGTTTGCTAAGTAGACTGATTTAAATAATGAATGTCACGTGATTTATGACATGCCCTCCCCCCAACACTGCTGTAGCTGTGGTGAATTTTCAAGGTTTGCAACTGACTGCGGGTTCGATTCCCAGCCACATTACTAGCATTGTTTTACTTTTGGGGAAAGCCTGCTAACGTCCTTCAAGGTGCCGATGATGGAAGGAAGTACAGTCGTGTCCACCGTTTGAGGGTGTGTAGAATGTCAAAGAACCCTCGCTCCACGGAAAGTAAAATATATATGCAGGTCTGTCAAATCCCTGCGTGTGGAAGGTGGCGTGCTTGACTCGTGCATCAGTGGCTGCAAGTTCGAGTCTAGGCGAGGCGGGTACTTCTCAGACGAGAGAACAAAGCCCTCAGAGCGTCATTTGTTAGATGGGAACTTGTGTTTCTCGGTGTTGGGGTTCGCCCCTTGGCAGAGCGGCGAATTGTGTTGGACACACCAGTTCTCGTCTGATCACTGAAGTTAAGCAACACAACCCCAGCTAGTACTGACATGGGTGGCCGCTTGGGAACACTGGGTACTGCTAAGACCCAAGAATCGTCGCATTTGTGTAGTGTCTGTGCAGTCTCTGCATTAGAACTACGCTGTGGACGGAGCTCTAATGACCTTGTAGTTGAAGGGCCCTAAAACACCAACAAACAAACAACGCCCCTTGGCGTCGGTGGAGGAAAAGAGGTGCGCCAACGAGGAAAGGGGGGGTTGTTGCATTTAGGCCTGAGGGAGGCAACCGACTGTGTACCGGCGGTCATGCGACTCAAAAGGTGCAATAACGGGCATCCGATCCTGCCATAGGCCGAAGAAGGATTAGGGGTTGCCATTGCACGGAAAAGAACCCTTTGTCCACGGATTGTACAAAGCTGAGGCGCTCGAGGTCGTCCTGACTTTGGATTCGGAAAATTACCTTCAGAGTAAGAAAAGTGGCAGGCCGGAGCAACGTATCCAAGACTAATGAGCCATAATTCTTGTCACTCAGACATTGCCTTTGGCAAGCCAGTAACTCAGCCCTGGAAACTACTTTTCCTCGTGTCTTCTTGACCATTTTTTTCCATTCTTTCCCGGTTAATTTGTGCCACCGGCAACATTCTCATGTTTACTATTTTCGCATCGTCAGGTGTGAAGGTCACGGAAGGGGGTAGGGGCGAACCCTCCTCTACAAGGAAATGTTGGTGACATTATTAATATCGTAGTTACGTTCTCGTCACACGGGGACATAGGGTATAGTTGACCTTGGTCCAGCATATCAGTAGGAATGTACCAATCTATACATTCCATGTAGAAAGGGTTCTCTTCCGTGCACTTAAGGGTGACATCGTGCACATCCATCATGCGGTAGGGCACCAGCTTTACTTCTCATTCGGGAACGGAAAGCCCATTGTGGTCCTTCTCTCTCTTTATCTCTCGACCGGTAAAGAAGGTATCGGCCCCGACGACCTGAAATCGCTGACGCACGAGTCCGGTACGGGAGAGAAAGGGAGCGGCGTAGATAACGAGACAGAGAAATAGACAGGGAGAGAGAAAGGGAGATACGCAAGCAGAGGAACAGACAAAGAAAGGGAGAGTCGCAGTGAGAGAGAGAGAGGGGGAGAGAGAAAGGGAGAGGCAAGACGGAGAGAGAGAGAGAGAGACGGGACAGATAGAGAGACAGGAAAAGACAGCAAAGAGAGAGGGAGAGATGGACAGACAAGGAGAGTCTCAGAGAGAGAGAGAGAGGGGAGAGATAAGACGAGAGAGAAAGGGAGAGACAGAGAGGAAGGGAGAGTCGCAGAGAGAGAGACACAGAGAAAGGAAGAGATACAGATAGAGACTTAGCGAGAGAGAGAGACGGGGAGAGACAAAGACATGGAGAATCGCAGTGAGAGACGACGGGAGATAAAGACAGGGAGAGTCGCAGTGAGAGATAGAGACAGGGATAGGCACAGATAGAGAGACAGGGAGAGATAGACAGATAGTGAGAGTCGCAGAGAAAGAGGGGGGAGAGACAGAGCGAGAGAGAAAGGGAGAGACACAGATAGAGACAGGAAGGGAGAGATACAGATAGAGACATAGCGAGACGGGGAGAGACAAAGACA
>JAAFCE010008103.1:0-10402 GCA_013389805.1 Trigoniulus corallinus
TCTCTCTCTGCCTGTCTGTCTCTCTCTGCCTGTCTGTCTCTCTCTGCATGTCTTTCTCTCTGTCTCACTGTCTGTCTGTCTCTGTCTGTCTCCGTCTTTCCCTCTCTGTGTCACTAGTGATAAAGCTAAGAAAGGAAGACAGTAACGCATTTCAACTCAACAGACTAGCAAACTTTATTTCCTTATTTAACCTCTTTCGATCTTCGAACTGTGAAAGCTGTCCTAGCCCCGACAGCAACCACCTATCAATGCCCGCCTGTATAGCTCACAGATAGCATACTCTGTTCTAAGTTCGTCGTTGTTGCAGGTTCTATCGCACTGCCTGAGGTAGTCGTTTTATTCTGACGATCGAGTAAAAAGTTCTAATGCAGAGACTGCGCAAACACCACGGTGTTAGGACGATTTTGGGTATTAGCAGTACCTAGTGTTCCCAAGCGGTCACCCATGTTGGGGTTACGTTGCTTAACCCTCATTGATCAAACGAGAACTGGTGCGTCTGACGCAATGCAGCCGCTGCCGACCCTGCGGGAAAGGATTAGTACTGTAGATTAGAATGTATAGTGGAGATATCGACGTTAAAAAGCTAAAGCAAGACCTGCCCTAAGGCTAGGATTGAACCTGATCGCATCCTAATGTCAAAGAGCTGTAAGCATGCTATTAATATGGGCCCTACCTACTGAGAGGTGGGTCTGGGCTGTGGAGGACATCTCGAAGTTCAATGGGGCAACTTTTTATGATGACGATGCAGTGATAGTGATAATAGATTTTATTATTACATCAGAGAGATATACAGTTGACGTACGTGTACTGTAAGAGAGGGGCGACCTGAATTGATGAGGGATAATCAATTTGTGCCACGACAGTTGGTTGCTCTTCTTCTTCTTCAGTTTGTTTTTGTGCTTTTTAATTTTTGCCTCCTCCTGTTTATTTTTCCTTGGTTGTTGTTTACGGTTAAAAAAATGATGCTTCATATTTTTTTGAGACTACTAAATTGCAGTATTTATAACGATAATTATTATCATTGTGTTGTTGTCGTCGTTTTTCCTACACTTGTGTTGATGTTGTTTTCTGCAGCTGACGTTGACAAGAGGCAACAAACTAGCTAATTGTTACTGTTATTTTCTTCGTCTTCTTCTTTCTCTGATGCTGATGCGGCCTTTTGACCTCTATCCCCCTTCTTCTTATCCTCCTCCTCGTCTTCCTGAACAACGTCAGCACCCTATTTCTCATTTGAGAAATTATTTCACGTTTTTGATATTAGAGTAACAGCGGCTCTTCATCGCTGAAGTGTGTTTTGACTTTCTGGATTCATTTAATGGGTTGGGGAGTTAGCCAAGCAGCCATAACAGGACGAACCCCTAGTAGGCTACTCGCGGGAGATGAGGAGGTATGTAGTGGACATAGGAGAGGGGAAATTTGCAGCACCTAACGTTCTTTACCAACCACCCATGTTGGTACTTAACGTGGGCTTGCGCTGCTTAACTTCAGTGATCTCACGAGAACTGGTGTGTCCAGCTCAACTTGGCTGCCCGACTTCCAAAATAACAACTCCCAACCCTTTTCCCCCTTTCTGGCAGGGTCGGGTACCTATCTTGTCTCTCTGAAGGACACATGGGTGATGCATTGGACGGTATTTTTCGCAGTCGGTTGTTTATCTACGGTCTACCGTTCGTTGGGGTGTTTTGATTTTTTTTATTTCCGTAGTTTACGTTTGTTTTTATTTTGTTGGTGTTTTAGGACCCTTCAACTACAAAGTCATTAGAGAGCCCCATCCACTGCATAGTTCTTATGCGGAGACTGCATAGACACTAACTAATGAGACGATTTTTGGATATTAGCGTTACCCAGTTTTTCCTAGCGGCCACCCATGTTAGTACTAACTGGGGTTGCGTCGCTTGATTTCAGTGGTCGGACGAGAACTGGTGTGTCCAACCCAATATGTCGCCACCCTTCGTAGTCTACATTTCTCCGTTTCGGTGGTCAACTGAGTTCGTAGTTGAAGGCTCGATCCTACTTAAGGACGGTGATTTAATTTTGTGGGGCGAGAGGGAGTAGAGCCTTAAGTGAGCCTTCTCTAAGTTGGTCCCTCTCTAACTCCCACTAGCATGCGTTGGTTAGAGAAGGTGCCGTCCCACGATGGAAACCGACTGCTGCACTGTTAAGGTTGGGTCATTTCACGAAAGTACCGTACAGTAGTTTGTTCATGTATTCCCTGGTCCCCATGGGACAAATAGGTAGCCGTTTCTGCCATGGGTGTGGGGAAAAGGGTTAGGAATCATGATGTAGATGATGATGATGTGATCAACAGTTGGCCCATCTGTCTTCTCCATCGGAGGAAGGAGAAAACGGTCTGGCGGGAATGAACTACCAGTTGGGATGTGTGATGATGGTTCTAAGGAGGTGATGGCTGTGTGACGTATTCGTGTCATTACTTGATAGGTGGTAAATTAAAAATGGAGTGAGGCAATGAGGAGGGTGGAAGGTGAGTCTTTGAGGGCTCTTCTGTGTGTGTTAATCTTACCGTCTAATTTTGTAATTGGTGACCCCTGTTGAGCGAATTTATTGATGCAAATTTGAGAGCAGAGTGTCTAGAAACGAGCACATGTTGAGTGCACGTTGTTTTGCCAAATGTGTCGTACTACGATTTATTAGACACGTGGTACCCCTCGGCGCGGGCTTTAGTCTGGAATTTGTCTTGGATATGAGCTCCCCCCCTCCTTCTCTTTCCAAATTTATTTGCCTCCATTTCTCTTTCACCTACAAGTGGACATCATGGTATGCTGTTAATCTAAGAGATGTTGATACAATTTTACGGCCTGGACGTTTGTGTGACGTCATACTGTTTGTGTGAGCATGGTCATACGTTGTTGTAACCCAGGTGGTCCAGCGTCGGTGGTTTGTAATTGTAATATTTTAATCGAGTGGTCCAATCTCTCCCTCCTTCTCTCTCTGTCGTACCGAAAATATTACGAGTTTCCGTAGATGACCTCTAAAATAATATCACGCAAGTGAGATTTATGACAGGATTTTGAATCGTGTCGGCCCTTTTATAAATGACCACGAATTATTTTAATTGTTAATCAAGTGGGTTGTTGCTCAGGGTTGGGCTAAAGTTTAACTAGTGAAGGGAAGGAGAACTGCATTCTCCTTTTTTTTGGCTCACCATGTTCCCCCCGTCTCCTTTTCTCTCTCGCCTTACTCCTTTATTTCCTTTTTCTTTTGTGTTGTCGTCTTCTGCTTCTTCTTCTTCTTGTCCCTGTCCTATTAATATTATTTATGTTATCTTAAATTGCGTAGAAAGTCGTATTCCCCATAAATTCACTTTTTTTCTTTGAAATTTATCTCATTAATTGTTGAGATTGCGGGTTTATAGCCTAATTATTACTTTGGACACGTTCTACTTCCACTCTTCATGTTGATGCTGAGATGAAATCCTTGTCGTCCCGAAGGCAAGGAGGGACAGGAGTCAAAATTTGTTTTACTCTTAACCACTCTTGTTGTCAGACTCCCGGACCTCCTCCTCCTCCTCCTTCACTTGTTGAATTATAAAAGTATTGTGACATCATGTAGTGAAAATGTGATTGGTGTCGATAAAATGTATTTTGATTGTTGATGATAATGACGATGTCTATGTCCCTATCCAGGATGTTGAATTGAGACATTTTCGGCGATGTTTTTATTAACGTTATCTTGATGGAAGTTGATTATTTTTTATTGTAACGTACAAGAGGATTTGCTCTCCAGGAGGAGGAGGGAAGAAGGGTGGCATATTAAGACTAGGCTGACTCGATGATTGAAGGTGTGTAGCCTTGAGCGAGTTCGTGGTGGTCAAATGGTCATCAACAAGCTCGAATTAGTCGCCAACCTCGCCCTACTGATGTCAGCAATAGCCTTGATTGTTAGCATGTTAATATCTGCTTTTTTTCGCACCTTTCTCTCCCTCGCTCTCTCCTCTCTCGCTTTCTCCTCTCTCTTTCTTCTCTCTCTTATCTCCTCTTTCTTCTCTCTCTCCTTTCTCCTTTTTCTCTCCCTCCTCTCTCCCTCCTCTCTCTCTCTCCTCTCTCTCTCTCCTCTCTCTCTCCTCTTTCTCTCTCTCCTCTTTCTCTCTCTCTCCACTCTCTCCTCTTTCTCTCTCTCTCCACTCTCTCCTCTTTCACTCTCTCTCTCCTCTCTCTCCTTTTTCACTCCTCTCTCTCTCGCCTCTCCTCTCTCTCTCTCGCCTCTCTTTCTCTCTCCTCTCTTTCTCTCTCCTCTCTTTCTCTCTCCTCTTTCTCTCCACTCTCCTCTTTCACTCTCTCTCCTCTCTCTTCTTTTTCACTCCTCTCCTCTCTCGCCTCTCCTCTCTCTCTCTCTCGCCTCCTCTCTCTCTCTCTCGCCTGCCTCCTCTCTCTCCCTCGCCTCTCCTCTCTCTCCCTCGCCTCTCCTCTCGCTCTCTCGCCTCTCCTCTCTCTCTCTCTCTCGTCTTTCACTCCTCTCTCCTCTTTCACTCCTCTCTCTCTCCTCTTTCACTCCTCTTTCTCTCCTCTTTCACTCCTCTCTCTCTCGCCTCTCCTCTCTCTCTGTGCGTGTATGTGACTGACACCCCCACCGAATTTAATGGGTTTCAGTCGTTACTTGTTTTTTATGTCCGGTATGATTCTTAGAAATGATTTGACCGAGGTGTCGAAAGGCGTGCCTTTTTCTACGAAAAGAAATAACTGTTTTGGCCAATGAGTACAACCGGTAAACTTTCTTGCGTGAAAAGAGAGAAAGGGCCTGGAGATGGGCAGAGTGGAAGTGACCAAGCGCCTTAGAGCAGCAACACACTAGCGGTTGGCGGGACACGGTTTTGCAGTTTGCTCTGGCGGCTCCCGTCACAGTTTTTTTAATTAACACGTTGACAGCCAACCATAACCATGACCACGTGGTCTTCGTTAACCGTGTCCCATTGCGGTGGCCGTACGGTTAAGCGGCAGGCAGTGCGTTTTCATTCATTCATTGCAATGCAATTTGAAAGCCGCTCACCCGCCGACCGCCCGTGCGTTGTTGCTTTTAGGTGAAGAACGCACCGGCGGTTTACCGCTTCTTTGATTATGCATCAGTTTTTCCTGTCCGTCAAACGAAATGTGGGTGCATAGGACACGGGGCCTTTAAACCCGCTTATCGTATTCCAATGATACAAAATGATAATGCCCTATTATAAGAAGAAGAGGTAGGACAAGATCCGGTTGTTATCTAAGGTTAAAACGTGAATAATGACTATTATTATGAAGCGTTTTATGGGACTGTTTAGGATGTTTTTTGACCAAAAAATGTGCCTGGACACTGTAATTAACCGAGGTCACTGGCGTTATTAGCAATCATTATATTTTGCCTCTTTTTCCAATAACAATTATACATTAATGTTGATTTTTCAAGGCTGGCGAAGATTTCGAAACCAAAAGCGAGTCTTATTGCCTTTGTTTGGCGACACTGGCAAATTGCCGAACCGCACGAATGCTCCCCTGCCCCATCCCCCTATCTATCTATCTCTCTCTCTCCTGATTCGGACACTCATTTTATATTCAGTCACACACAAACAACCAAATCTGTTATCCGATGTAAGAATGACTCACTTTTTTTGTCTTTTAGGCAACTTTTAGCTGTATAAATAAACATTGGTTGATTGTAATTTGTAGTAGGGCTTCTGTCTGGTTTCACTTAATCGAGTAAAGGGCCTAGGACCTATGATACTGACTGCTCAAAAGGACTTTTAGGAACTAAAGGCATTCGCTGTGCAGCATCATTCTGATCTTAATTGGCTACTTTCCTGTGAGTTATCTTACCAACCGAGTCAAGTACCTGGTGGGTCTCAAGTTTATGTGGGACACCAATGGTGCATTGAACTATTTTCTGCCATTTGATTCTAGGTCGGTGGGGCAGTATACGAAATTATTGGGTCATTTCGATTCCAGTCAGAGACCGCAACCTAAAGGGAACGGTGTAGGACTGTATTTAACCCGGTACCTATTATAAATGTATAGATTGGTAGCCTGGGCTGCGTAGGGGCCTCCTTCCGTGAGTCTCTCTTTCGCTACGGGCCGAGCGTTGAATCCTTTGGTTCATATCTTCTCTGATGACTTGACCCAGCAGTTGCGTCTTTCAAATTAAAAGATGGAGGCTTTCTCCAGGGACAGTGTGTTTAGGACATTCAACTCTCGAAACATTGGTGTTTATGTCTGGACGTCGGGCATGTGTTTGATCTGATAGGGGGGGGGGGCTCATATTTGAGTATCCGTTGCATTGGCCTTTTGAGTGCTACCATCCCCACCCCCCATACCTTTTTCCCTTCAATGTTTCCCTTTCGAAGTCGTTCAATCTCCTTAGGAAGCTGGCGAACACGGGTTATTATTGTTAGTAAGGTTTGACGACAGTAATTTTCCGAAAGGTCATTGTCAGGTACTTCTTTTGATTCGTTCCCCCAATGGGCATTCATTCAATGGTCACATATACTCTTTTAATATCTTTCTTATGGTCACTTCGTCATGAAATCGATCAATTGAATTCCTCACTGGACATAAACCAGCTGCTTTTTTGTGTGTGTGTTTGTGATGTTTCTTTTAGATATCTCCATTTTTTTTTTCAAAAAAGAAGATGAGAAATCAACGTGGTCTTTGACCTCTTTGATTCCTTTCTTATTGACCACACTAATGGCTACTTGTGAATGGTCCTTTCAAATAACCTCACGTTAGTTTCCCCCACCCATTTTGTTCAATGATGCAATTAAATCCACGTTGTATCGATTTCTGATAAGATGCTTTGGGACGGCGCACCCCGGGCACTCTCTCCCTCTCACTCCCTCTCCTCTCCCTTCGCTCTCTTATCTCTCTTCTCTCCCCTCCCTTTTTTTCTCTCCCCTCCCTTTTTTTTCTCTCCCCTCTCTTCTCTCCTTTTCTTCTCCCCTTTCTTCTACCCCTTTCTTCTCTCTCATCTGGCATCTCTCTCTTCTCTCTCCTCCCTCTCTCTGCGATTCTCTCCTCCCTCTCTCTGCGATTCTCTCCTCTCCCGTCTCTCTCTCCTTCTCCCTCTCTCTGCAATTCTCTCCTTTCTCTGCCTATCTCCCTCCCTCTTCTCTCTCTCTCTTCTCTCCCTCCCTCCTCTCTCTTCCCCCTCCCTCCTCTCTTCCTCCTCCCTCTCTTCCTCCTCCCTCTCTCCCTCCTCTCTCTCTCCCTCCTCTCTCTCTCTCCCTCCTCTCTCTCTCCCTCCTCTCTCTCTCCCTCCTCTCTCTCTCTCCCTCCTCTCTCTCTCTCTCCCTCCTCTCTCTCCCTCCTCTCTCTCTCTCCCTCCTCTCTCTCTCTCCCTCTGTCTCTCTTTCGTCTCTATCATCCTTCTTCGTCTCCTGAAGCTTTAGTGGGACGTGTGATTGGAGAGGATCTTTTGTCTGAGCAGGCCCCTCACCAACACATTCTCTTCCCTCTTTTAATCATTTCCGAATTAAACCGATCGATAATAATTGTCTTTTTAACCATGATTTTTGCGGTCTAAAAGGCATCTACTGACGACGAAGATTAGAATAATTAAATGACGCCGAATTTTGCTAAATATATGAATATTTGTTCATAATTTGTACCCAAGTCTGACGCTGTTAAGACAACGGAATTTCATACACTTTCGCATTTTGTAATCTTTTAGCGAGAACTTAAAAGGTTTATTATGTGCCCGGTAATCCTTGGCAGTCGCCAATGACAATACTCATTATGTCTTTTTTTGTTTTTGTATCGAAGATGCTGTTGCTAATGTCGTTTTCTTTCTCTTTTTCCCCCTTCGAAATCTGACCTTTAAATTATTCCAAGTGAAGTTTGGGGATCGGTTTTTCTTAATTTATTCTCCGATTTGCATGATAATGGCCAAGTTTTTTGATTAGCATATCATAGAAGTGATTGGTAAAAATAGTCGATTATGTCTCCAAAGTCAATTTCTGAATTAATTATACGACTTCCATTGTTGCTAGCAAGATTACCATCTGGCAGTTCAGTTCTTATATCAGACATTGTGTTATTTAAAGCACTTTTAACTTACGTACCGGTCCGATCCGCCTCGGTGATAACGTGCATAACTGAGAGAGTACGAGAATGCAAGTTCGAGCCTGGCATTGGTGCTGGTGCCTGGTGTTGGTGCATTAGGGCTCTTCAACCGAAAAGGTCATTAGAGCCCCTTAATGCGACGATTATTGGGTATTAGCAGTACCCAGTTTTCCCAAGCGGCCATCCATATTAGTACTAGCTGGAGTTAAGCAACGCAACCTCAGTTTGTACTGACATGGGTGGCTGCTTGGGAAAGCTGGGTACCGCTGTATCCAAAAATCGTCGCATTAGTGTAGTGTCTGTGCAGCCTCTGCATCAGAACGGGACTCGACGGGGCTCGAATGATCTTGTAGTTGAAGGGCCCTAAAACATAAACAAACAATCAGATGAGACATGGTGTGTCCAACGCAATACAGCTGCTGCCAGAGGCCGGCACAGAGATGGAAGTAGCAAGTGCACCGGCCTTGCATCCCAAATGGGAAGTAAATTTGTGATCTCGTATAGTGGGTACGATGTCACCACTGTTTCATTCGACGTCCTCCAGGCGTAGGCGTCAATTTTCACAATTTGTGGGAGGGGGGGCCTTCTTTCGGATGAGAAGTCAACCCGAGATCTCGTGTGATGTACGATGGCATTTGCACGTAAAAGAGCTCTCTCTACTATGCAACGGGTAGATGAGGCAAAATTTCCAAGTGTACGAGCTCGCGCCCTCCCCCCCCCCCTCCCCTGGCGTCGGTGAAATTCCCCACCGAAAAAGTAGACCGACGACAAATAAGCATAAGGGTTGCTACTTTGCTCGCCAACCGGCTGTGGAAAAACCATGTCCAATAGATCGCCCTTGTGTTCATTCAGAGGGACAAGATGGGTACCGGACCCTGCCGTAGGGGGTAAAGGATTAGGAGTTTCTTGTACTGCAAGAGATCCGTTTGGAATCATAGTAAATAATGATAGGCAGAATTAACGAGTGTAGGAGAATCGGGTTAGTCGTAGGAAAAGCAAATAAAATCAAATAATTACTTTAGGTGTGCCTTGAAAGGTTGAAAGAGTCATACTGTCCCGTGTAGAGTACGCGGAAGTGACATGAACCAGGAAATGTTAGCCATAAAGTAGTACGATGTGAAATGATTGCATTGTAGAGAACCACTCACTTCTTGTGATGACATCAGCTGAATGCCCTGTTGTTGTTTTTAGTGTGTTATTTAGATCAGTCGTTATTTTGGACTGTGTGACCCACGAACTTGGAACATATCCGAATTTTTTTTTAGAAATGTCTATTTCTGTGACGTGCTGGCTGGCTGCTTGTCCCGTGCCGTAAAAATAGCAATGCTTTTATCATAAACTTCGGCGCCTGACACCGATCTCGCTGTGGGTCAAAGGTTATTGTTACAATTCCCTCATTTCAGCTGTGTGTTTTGTTCATCTAATGGAACCCTCTCCTAACGAGGTAGTAACCAGATTTAGTTACTGGTGGGACAACTGATTACGTGCCTGTTTACATGTTTTGATGTCAGTGCCCATTTAATGTATTTCAGTGTTTGTCATGTTGGTCCCCCTGAGGCTTTACTTTGATTCACCTACGTGACTACTTATTTTGACTTTTTTTTTGAGATTATTATTCCCTAATAATGAGAACGTAGTAAGATGGTGAAACTTTTGACATTGGAATTTGGATTTGCCCCCTCTCTTGTCGCTGTCCCGCCACTTGTTTACTCCTCGTATGCGTGCGTATTACATCAGTCAGTATTGTCACGTCATGACCCGCCAATAGCAACATCTCAAGTCCACTTAAGTCCTGACTATAACTGCTTTTGGACCGCCCAGTGCCTGTCTTTTAATTGACAGTGTAATTGTTTGTTTGGCTATCTAACGTCATCCTCTCTGCTGCTGCTGAAGGGGGGGCCAAGAGGGGGCCAGCACCAACACATGGAATATCTTGCTATAATCCACACGTATGTCTTCCTCCGTGTAGAAAGGGTTATTTTTTAAAGGGAAATGTCCTGCACACCCTAATTCAATGGTCACAGGAGCTGCTGTCCTGAGTTTGGATACCAGTTCTCGTCTGATCACTGAAGTTAAGCGACGCAACCCCAGTTAGTACTGACATGGGCGGCCGCTTGGGAAAACTGGGCACCGCTACTATCCAAAAACCGTCGCATTAGTGTAGCGTCCAGTGGCGTAGCCAAGGGGGGGGGGGTTTGGGGAGTTAAACCCCCCTTGGGCCTCGAATATAACGAAGAGGTATACACCCTATCGAGTCATATCCCCCCTCAGAAAATCCTGGTTCATGCTATCGACAGTCATATCCCCCCTTCAGAAAATCCTGGCTACGCCACTGGTAGCGTCTGTGCAGTTTCTGCATC
>JAAFCE010008104.1:0-16461 GCA_013389805.1 Trigoniulus corallinus
TTTCATGGTTGCCACCTGGAAGTTGCAGATGATGACAAGAGGAAGTACTATTCAGAGGAGTTGGCTTGTCACTTCCTATTGGATTGACTCCCTCCTTCCGTTCCAATTTATTTCTGCGTTTAGTAGCCCCCCCTCACCTCCCCACACCTCTCACTGGTTTTTTTTTTGCTACCTTCCCTCCTTAGCCAGTGAACGAATAGGTGATATGTGGAACAGGACCACCTCCAATATTTGCGGAATCTCAACATTGACCTAGTAAGTCTAAAGCACAAAAAAACAATCCTCATCATCTAGTGAACAATATAAACCCGGACACCCTCTAGGGCATAAGATAAATTGGGAGAACTTTTAACCCCTTTTAAAAAAAAAAGCAATACATGTCGCGCACATTTTATAATGAAATGCATTTTGTGTTGAAATTGTGTTTTTCCCCCTACCCTTCTTCAAGTTGAAATTGTTGATGAAATTTGGATGACTGGGTGTCACCTCGCACTTTTGTGTATTCATCTCGTTGTTATACTCGTTTTCAAAATGGGGTTTCCTTCTTCAAAAATTTGGACGACATTTGATGAAGGTCTAGATTGAAAGTGTCCTGCGGAATTTTGAAAGTTTCATTTCGAGTGTGCTTTGACCAATATTTGAAAAAAATGCAGGTGCAAATGAAAATGAGGTGAAAGTTTTTTTTTTTACCGAGATAAGACTAAGACTCGCTCACCTTAATCGTTTCTGAAACATTTTTTTCCCCCCCTTAAAATAATTTATTGACAATATGACATTGATTTGGGGTCATTCGTTCACCGCTGTTGATGGTCAACTGGGTGCTGAGTGTTTCTGCTGACGATTGTCACCCACCTGCCCATGACAAATTCTGATTGACGCATTCTCCAACCTGATGTGAAAGTCTTAAATTTCTGTTTAATGATCAAGACGGCCAATTAAAGTATAAAATTAATTATTGAGACAAATTTCTCGCTTTAATTCTCATTTTGTTTTAAAATTATTTACTTTCGGCTGGCTACTAATCTTTCAAACGTTGACGTCACAATGGAAATGAAATGCTTTTTTAATTTGAACTACTTCTTAAGAATTGCTGCTCTGAGCCACAAATAACAACTACTGTCGTCGTCCCCCCCATCCCCCGCTTTCCTGCATATTACAGGGTCGGGTACCCATTTTTTATTTGTCTCACTGGGGCACATGGACTATCTTTCGGACGGTACTTTTCTCACAGCCGGCTACTGCCGACCAAATGCTCTAACCCCAGTGATTAGTTGTCGTCGGCCTATTTTTGTTCATTGGGGCACTCTTTCTTCACGGTGGCCAAAGGGAGGGGGGGCGCAAGCTCCTGTAGTTGGGAATTTTTCTGATGTACTCGTTGCATGTAGAAAGGGCTTTTTTCCATGATGAGGAGACATCATGGAGGGGATATACGGACCTTTCTCGGAGAGCGGCTGTATTGCGTTGGATTTGTTTGTTGGTGTTTTAGGGCCCTTCAACTACAAGGTCATTACAGCCGTGTCCACAGCATAGTTTTTATGCAGAGACTGCACAGACATTACACTAATGCGACGATTTTTGGGTATTAGCAGTACCCAGTTTTCCCAAGCGGCCACCCATGTCAGTACTAGCTGGGGCTGCGCTGCTTAACTTCAGTGATCAGACGAGAACTGGTGCGTCCAACGCAATTTGCCACTCCCCTATTGCGTTGGACAAAACCAGTTCTCGTCTGATCACTGATGTTCAGCAACCCCAGCTAGTACTTGCATGGATAACCGCTTGGGAACAGCTGGGCACTGATAATACCCAAAAATCGTCATAACAGCGCAGTGTCTGTGCAGACTGCGTTAGAACTACGCAGTGGACGGAGCTCTAGTGACCGATGTAGTTGAAGGGCCCTAAAAGCACCAACGAACGAGATCTCTCTGTGCGGCCTGGGACCGGCGAATTGCGTTGGGCACACCAGTTCTCGTCTGGTCACTGAAGTTAAGCAACGCAACTCTAGGTAGTACTGACATGGGTGGCCGCTTGGGAAACCTGGGTACTGCTAAGACGCAAAAATTATCGCATTAGTGTAGTGTCTGTGCAGTCTCTGCATAAGAACTATAGTGTGGACGGGGCTCTAATGACCTTGTAGTTGATGGGCTCTAAAACACCAACAAACAACAACAACAAATCAGTGCGGCCTCTCTCTCTTTCGCCCGAAAGAAGCAAACCCACTTCGATGCAGTATCAAACCTGGAATCACTGACGCAGTAGTCGAGCACGCTGCCGGTTTCCTAAATGTGGGAAGGATGGTCATTGCTAATGAACGGATGTTGATTTGGCACCGCTACCTGACACTTCTGCTACGATATGTCGCCATTTACTTATTACTGATAAAAGGGCACTTCCTTCCGGATTACAAACTGCTAAAAAGGCATTAACTCCTTATATCAATTTCATTTATGGCTCTGTGAGTTTTATTATTTGGAGGCGGCGGCGGAAACTGAGATTTCAGTCTGATACATAATTGGTGCTTTCCTCGGTTATGACGTCATTTGCGAGTCTCTTTTTACATGTCATTAAATATGTATATATATATTTTTGACACCCCCCTTCCCTCTCCCTTTCCCCAAAATGACTGAATCTCTCGTGTCTTCAGCCACTTCCTGTTCCTCTATTTCCTTGTTGCAAAACGTTTATATCATTTTAAGAGGAAAAAGTCAACGGGAGATCATTGGGATGAGCAGTGCACAGAGAGGGGTGTGTGGGGGTGGAGAAAGTGAGGGGAAAGGGTTAGGCGAAGTGACTGTTAGTGGTAAGTTTTCATCTAGTGCCTAATTAATTTTTCTGCTTACAATTGGCGGATTATTTGATAACATTTGAGGTGCTTTCTTGGAGATTATCATAACTTAAGATTTGCCAGAGAGTCTACCCAGTGTTGTCGCTACCTGCATGTCACGTGATGTTTACATCAAAGGGCATTGCCCTTTCTGGACACTAAGCATCTCATTAGTCTGTAACTTACAGCCAGGCAAGAGATGGCGTTCACACATAAACCGTTATTTGCAAATTGGTCCGATTTTTTTTTTTTTTTTTTTTTTTTGCTCTGCTGACCGATGAGGGGATCGGTGCTAACAAAATACCACCAAATTTCGCACTTGATGGCGATTTTAAGTATGTAACATTGGTAGCATGGAAGCTGTTTTTTTTTTTTGTATTTTAATCTTTAAAGCATAGCTCGTCCTACGTCTTTCCCCCCCCCCCCCCTGTATACTAACGTTTATTATTTCGTCCCATACCTCTTCCCCCTCCCCGCCCCTGACAAGAGGGACTGCATGGAATAAGTGTAACTGTGGAAACAAATGGGAGAAATCCTTTGGAGAATTATCTTCTTTTGACCTCTCGTCGTTGGCGGCGGTTCTCTGTTTATGTTCGTGATTTGAGTTTTGACTTCATCTCTGCCTGCGTGATTAGAGAGCAGATCACGGGCTCTAGCTTTTAACTGCAACAGATTCAGACCCGGAAGTATGAAGGGAGAGAGAAAAACATGATTTTGCTGATTTAAGATGCTCCAATTCTTGACATTTGTCAATTCCCCCTCCCCCCTTTTCGATGTCGATGACGACCACTACTACTGCGAAATTGAACTATATTTTGGATAGATGGTGATTGTGTACCCGGAATGGATGGAGGCTGATCATCTGTTTTTCAATCATGTCTGTTAGCCTCCTGCTATTTCCTCTCTTGTCCGCCCGGCCCTGTTCTGCTGTCACCTCTTGTGTCCCATTTCAGCTCTCTGTCCTCATTACTTTCTCCACGTCCGGTGATAAGATGACGAGCGATGTTGAATTCAAGACGACGGCAGCATACTGTGGATAATGTGGGTTCTTCAAGAGGAAGGGTGCAATCCTTTTACCACGCACCCCCACGCCCACTTCCCTTGTCACCTTACTGGCTTTTGTGTAATCTTCCTTTATCATCATGCAAGTCGTTCCAACGATTCCGTCCCGTCCTGTTCCCCCCCTTTTGTGTAATAATTGAATTACATCTCAATCCTTGACATTTGTGTTAATTGACTTGTCAATGATGGGGAAGAGGGTCAACTCGTGGAATTTTTTTATTGATTTGGACGATGACCAAGGATTTTTTTTCTCTCTCTCTCTCTCTCTTCGGAACTCAACTAGACCTTATTTTTTTTCTTGAATGGGCCTTGTAGTTTATTTGTAACCTCCTCTTTGGATATTAACAAGGGGAAAGAGGGGGCCAGGGAGCAAGTGGAGTGGTGGGATAATTTATCTGAATTGATATCTTGTTTACATTCATCATATATTTTGTTTCTGTAAGATTGGACATCTCCTTTCATCTTCCCTCTTCAGCATCTCTGGTCTATGCACTTCTCTATTCCTCATCCTCCTCCTTCTCCGATGCCCCCTAATGCTGGGACCTGTTTGTCATATTCGTTCCCATGCTCTTGTGTTTCTCTTTTCAGCTTGATTACATATTGTTGTTATATAATCCACATAGATGAAATTTCTCTCGCATTTTTGCGCGTCGTGAGTTATGGATTGGCGTTATCGTATGTGACTTGTCTCCTACTCCCTCGGGTTCTGACCCCCCCTCTCCCTTCTATCTTTCTCCATTCTTTCTCTCCTTTCTCACTCACACACACAAACACACACTCTCTCTCCCTTTCAGTCCTCTTATAGATCTCTTCCACTCTCTTTCCTAAATAATATTAACCCCTTGATTTCGCTCTCCCTATCGAGAGTTGCGTCACACTGCTGGTGGGAGAGCGGGATGAGGGCTGTGTTTAGTCTTGAGGGAGTTGGGGAGAAACAGAGAGAGAGAGAGAGAGAGAGAGAAAGAGAGAGAGAGGGAGGAGGGTTAGACTTGACATGACTGACTATTAAAGACCCCATTCAAAAGAAAAAGCTTTAATCTAAAGGTTCATTGCACTCCGTGTTTTGTATTTATCTCCAGCCTAGTATAACTTCCTCTATTTATTTACTCGGCGCTCCTACTACTGTCGCCCACATTTACGCATTCATCATATTTTTATTTCTGATAGCATTGCGTCACAACCCCTTTCCTCCCTCTGTGCTTGCTCTCTTTCTGTATCTAAGGTTCATTTTGGGTTCTTTGTACTGCAAGTCTGTGATATTATATCCTCTCGAGATGCTTGGAGTAGCACAGTGTGCTTTTTTTGACAGACGCTTTAGCGTATGACTAAAGGGCAGTGAAGAGTAAGTATGGAACGCGTCTCCAGTGACAGATTCAAATTTTTTTATCGTCCGATTTGATAATAAAAAAAAATGCGCTACATGCCAATTTTTTCAGATGACCGCTCCCCTGTACGCGGTAGGAAAATTTTTGAACGATTTTTATCAGTAAAAATAAAATTTTTGTCGATAGCATCCTTTTCCAACTCTCATCTGCTGGCTGATGTCATTAGATATTCTTAGCATCAAACCGGAAGAAAGGAAAGGTCCTTTAAATTACAGCTCTGGCTTGTGTTTAGTGTGTCAAGTAGGAAAGGAGTTAATAAATTAAATCGTCTCACTCTCTGAAATTTAATTTCATGGGTGTTGCATCGTAGAGACCCACTTCTGTGGCGCAGGAGGTAGCGTGCTGGATTACTGCGTCAGTGGTTCTATGTTCGATACTTTGGTTTCTTTCGAGCGAGAGAGAAAGGGCGGATCCATCGGATGAGAAGTAAAACCGTGGCCCCGTGTGGTGTTCGATGTCATTTGCACGTAAAAGAATCTTCTCTACTATGCAATGGGTAGATGAGGCCAAATTTCCAGGTGTAGGAACTCGGTGGAGTGTCCCAACGAACAGTAGACCGGTGATAACTAAGCATAGGGTTGTGGGTTTCTTTCGATGCTGCACCCCAGTATTGTCCATGTTGGTCACCTTTGTCGTTGTCAGAATCTTATCAGACTAGCATCCTGTTGCAGCAGACAATTTTGAATAAGGCGTGTGGCTATCCAGTTACTCCGAAGTGTCTTTTGAAGGCCTTTAAAGGATATTTAGGCATCTACTGCTGTAGTAGAGCCATCGATTTGACCCACATGCACTGTGGATGGGGGTCGGTTGATCCGGCGAGACGTCTAGCATGAAAATTTGTCCCATATGGCGGGTACTCACTGAGACTCGTTATGGAGCGACTAGATGGGTCATTTTTGATATCGTCGACTATGTTTCTGCAATTATGTTTATCTTTACAATGAATAGCTTGTTTTTATCGTCTGGCTTTTCACTTCCTTTTCCTGCTTTTCACAGCAACTCTTCTTCCCGTGTTTGGTGTCATTTCGACAAATTCACAACTTCCGTAAACGTCACACATTCTATCTCTTCTCCTCACTGATGATTGTATCTGCATTTCGCAAGATGCTTTTTTGATGGAGAAGTAAACGAGGATGAGTGTTCTCTCTCTCTTTCATTCCCCCTTCCAAACCCTCCCTCTCCTCTCACCGAGTGGATTATCAAGTGTCACCATGACTCCACCCAATATCATTTCTTGACCTCACTCCGTTTCTCTCCTCATCCTATTTAACATGGTAGTCATCGGCGTCGCCTTTTCTCCACTTCCGTCTTAAGTACCAGTTTGTCCAAATGGTAATTACTGCAAATTGAAAACGTCTTAAGTGTTGTGAAGCTTTTTTTAACGTCAGCATTTCCTTTAAAATGGCACCCTAATATGGATCCTTTCTCCGCTATCTCATCCCCTCAAAAGCGGCCCCTGAGCTCCACAGGCACCCTCGATTCAATTATTTCTGTGTGGATTCACAAGAGATTAAAAACTGAAAGCGGTCTCTGCGCGTGGGAGTCGGATGATTGTTGTAGGATATTGGCCTCGCGTGAGGAGCTTGTTTTGCTGTGGTGTTTGCATGGCCCTTTGAAGGCCGTTGTTTAGGATCAACGGGTTTCCAATAGTTCTTGCGTCATTTGTCTCACACCCCTCCCCGCGTCCTCTTTTATATGTTGTAACTATGCGAGATGTCTCTTTTTTTTCCGGGGATTCATGATCTTTAGCGAGAGCAGATGACTTGTTTAAGAAGAAAGGGCAACTGACCCCTTCCCCTTCCCCTCCCCTCTTTGAGTGAAGGCGAATTTGAAGCCGTGGTGATTTTATAATTGTCTTTGACACTAGTAACAGGTGGTGGAAGTTCATCGCATAGCTGAGTGTTTTAATGTCCTTTTTCTTCTTGTTGTGTTTCCGCATTTCTTTTATTTCTCGGAAATGAAAACATGAGAACGCTAGGATAAAGTTATGGGTTAACTGTTGATGTCAAGGTGTAACAAACCCGGAAGGATAGCCTGGGTGGATCATAATTTATTTTTATGAATGTCATCTCAGTCTGGTTTTATTAGTTTTTTATGATTTCGAAATTAATAAGGAAGACAGAAATTTAGGAGTCATTGTCATCATGATCGATTTATTAGGACAACAGAGAGAGAGAGAGGGAACTGTTATTTTTACCCTGATACATGAACCATGTCCTCTGTATGTCATCCCTCTGGATAAACATTGCCTGTTTTTTTTTTCAATATTTTTCTTCTTTTTCTTTGAGTTACTTTGATTGCGCAATGTTTTATACCAAAAGCAGATGTTGCTGTCGATGCACCAAATCGCTTTTATGACGATTTTTGGCTCACTGGTGTCATGAGATTTGTCACGTAACTCCTCCAAGTCATCTTGCCAGATAAAAAAGCAGGACTTCTAAGACTATTGAATGATGAATGCTCTCTCTCTTTGTCGCAGATAAAAATGATCTTTGATCATCACCATCATCTTTCTTATTGTTAAAGCATTAGAAAATCCCTTTTGAGATATTGTTGGAATGTCATAAGCTATATCGATTCCTAATTATGCATTTTGTTTTTTTTTACCTTTGAAATTATTAATTGGCGCTTTGTGAGATGTAAATCTTGGCGCACAAGATCAGCATCCCAAGTTACTGATAATATTTTTTTAAGATAAAAATGCGTAATAATTAGATTTAAGCTCTGGTAATTTTATTAGCTGCATTCCACGCATGCTTGAGCAACAAATACATGGGGCTGATTCTGCTTTTCTTCTTCTTGAAGTTCTGATTCTTAACTTTCATAATTAAAGATGGGCAACGCATTAGTAGTTTGTTGACCCATCTTCAGAGAGAAGAAAGTGAACGCTCTTTTAGTTTACAATTAAAGGGATGCTTTGTGCGTGTGGTTATCTTCTGCCGTGTACAGATTCTGCTACAAGTCAAAAAGAATTGAAATTGCCAGTCCATCACCGACGTGTTGTCGTATTTAATCTATGATGCTTATTTAACTTTAATAGTTAAGCATTGTTAATGCTTAATTATCAACAGCATGGGTTGTTTAACTATTTTTATAATCATTTTTTATTACAGTTAGTGATCAGAAAGGGGCTATTGTGAATGGCGCTTCATTGCAGCGCAGTTGTGCTATGAGTGATTGCCCTCTACGAAGGGGCCGGCAGGCATGTTTTTCTTCCCATTTCATCTTCAGATTTTCGTTCTCCTTGTTTTAAGTGTTGGGGCAGTGGCGTCACTAGGTGGTGCGGTCCGCACCGGGTGATACCACTCGCACCATGGCAAATGGGGTGACACCAAAGCAGAAGAAGCGGCTTTTTTCGGGTGGGGGGTACTTGGACCAACATCTGACAGGTGCACTTTAGACAGGGACGACTGCATAATTCTTATTCTCCAGCCGGATCACTTGGAGGTGGCCCCAAAATTATTTTTGCATAAGTTACAACATCATCTCTTTGCAGCCCAGGCGGGTTCCCGGCATAGGAGTACCTCAAAGGAAGTTCGCGGTCGGTATTTTTTGACGCCCCGGGCTAGTGCCCTGTCACGACGGCTTAGCCTAGCGATGCAGCTGACGTAGTACATCGTGCTCATGATAAAAAAAAAGGGGGGCACTCTTGCAATCGAGATGCTGAGGTCGACCTATTCTGTCAATAACCCTTTGAATACCGAGAAATTTTTTTTTTTAAGTTGTGAGACGTCTGTTTCCATCTTCTTTTGTTATCCTATGTCGATATCGGACGTTTTAAAGAAATGTTTTATGATCGATGCGAGTATCTAGATTAATGTTTATGTATATGAGCTTCTTTCAATAAACTTTTTAACGGGTCGTTGACCAAATTTGGTTTTTAAATACTGCCATTGATCGAATTTGGCTCTTCCTGTTTATAATGTTGACTAAAGATGGGGGTGGAGGTTTAATCGAATATTGCAAACCTGTCTGCTATTTATAAAGAGACAATTGGATAAGACACGTAAATGTCAATTCATAGGCAGATTAAAATGAGCAACCGGGATGGGTGTCGATCTAATATTTTTTCACACCTTCTCCCTCCTTCCCTAACTTTTTTTTTCGTGAGTCTGCGTTTCGTCTGGTGGCAATGACCCTAAAAATTTATGAAGTATTCTCTTGCTGCGAGTTGATGATGCCGTTAAGATGGCAATGTCAATATTTTAAAGAGTATCTAGTAATTTATGGAAATTGCAGGAACCACATTTTATTGTCACATTTATGGTAATTGTGCGTAAAAGTAATGTTGTTGCAGAAGTGAAATATTTATATTCTAGTTTAAATAAATTTAGATTCAACGCTTAAGGGTTGAATATTTGAAAGGTGGGAGTAAGTTAAATAAACTACTAGTCTATTTATAGTTGATTTTTCTTTCCTACGACGCTGAAGTGCCTTTGTCCCATTAAATTTGCCGTTTCTTTTATGCCTCACTGAAGGCATTAGAGTACCGAAATGACTTCATTTATTCAACAACGAAATGGTTGACACGTCTTCCTCCAACATTTTTTTTTACCAATTTCTTTCTAACAGGACTGTGGTGAAAGGGGTTGTATTCCCTTTTTGTTTCATTCGTTTGCTGTTTTAGGGCCCTTCTACTACGATGGTCATTAGAGCCCCATCTACTGCGTAGTTCTAATGCAGAGTCTGCACAGACACTACGCTGTTATGACGATTTAGGTATTAGCAGCATCCAG
This sequence comes from Trigoniulus corallinus, assembly GCA_013389805.1. Taxonomy (NCBI): domain Eukaryota; kingdom Metazoa; phylum Arthropoda; class Diplopoda; order Spirobolida; family Trigoniulidae; genus Trigoniulus; species Trigoniulus corallinus. The sequence goes on from JAAFCE010008104.1 coordinate 10,005, forward strand.
TGTTTCCAAGCGGTCTTTCATGCTAGTGGGAGCGGCTTATTGCATTGGACAAATCAGTTCTCGTCTGATCACTGAAGTTAAGCAACGTAACCCCAGTTAGTACTAACATGGGTGGCAGCTTGGGAAACTGGGTACCGCTAATACCGAAAAATCGTGGCGTTAGTGCAGTGTCTGTGCAGTCTCTGCATTAGAACTACGCAGTGGACGGGGCTCTTATGACCTTTTAGTTGAAGATCCCTAAAACACCATCGAAACGAAGAAACTACACTTTGAAGACGATTTGGGTTTTAGTAGTGGCCAGTGTTTTCAAGTGGTTACCCGTGCTAAAACTACCTCGGGTTGCGTTGCTTAACTTCAGTGGTCTGGCGAGAATTGGTGTATCCAACGCAATACATCCGCTCTTCTATTTTCTTGTACCGAAAAGGGGGGGGGAATCAAATGTACAGTGTTTTTATTTTACTAGTGGAGTTCCTACCCCCTTTTCTCTTTTTTTTTTGTGAAAAATACGGAGAGCTATAAATGTTTTCGACGAAGCATTCAGTGACTTGTCTATAAATACAAATTTATTTGGTAGATCAGAAAATTTGACGATTTAAAGTTTTCTTCAAAAATTCGGCAATTTAAAGGTTGTATTTTGCGATGAATTAAGAAAAATGTGTGTGAAGTGATGTTGAGCATTCGTTTGATGGAGAGACTTCTTTATGTCATTTTCGTCAATAAAACTAGTAAGAAGTAGGACACCATAAAATTTTTTTTACCCTTCTCCTCGTCTTCCTCCCCGAATTTGTCGAAGCAATAGGAAGCCAGTCACTACCACGACGTGTTCGTCGTTTCTGTCGATTTATTTATATCTCATCTCTTTAATTTAGTTTTATTTTTTTTTAAAAAGAAATGTTTTGGACTCGATATGTATGAAAGTAAGTAGAAATGAATGATTCAGAAGAAATCAAATGGAGGTTAGAGTGATATGACCCCGTTTGCAACATCCATTAGTGAGTGCATTGGTGCACGCGACGTCGACTACGTCACATGTTTCAGCAGCTGATGGCAAAGAGGAAAAAATGATGAAGGAGGAAGTCTGTTGAAAGATGCTAAGAGGAGTTTGTCTCAAATTACTTGATACTATTTCTAACTACATGTGTATGTGGGTGAAACATCCACTAATAGGTAATATTGGAACCGGAAACCGATTGAGCGCAGTGACAGAACATGTGTGTTCCTGATTTTACTATAAAAATCGGTAATGAATGGAGCGCATGTGGATTCTTCTACTTAATTTAATGAGATACATATTGCTGGCTCGACTTTCCTAATTTGTATTTCCACGGTTTTCACGGACCGTTAGCACAACCCTCCAAAGTCGTGTCGAGCGCCTGCATTGCGCTGGACACACCAGTTCTCGTCTGATCACTGAAGTTAAGCAACGCAACCCCAGCTGGTACCAGAATGGGTGGCCGCTTGGGAACACTGGGTACTGCCAATACCCAAAAATCGTCGTAACTGCGTAGTGTCTTTGCAGACTCTGCATTACAACTATGCAGTAGACGGGGCTCTAATGGCCTTCGTAGTTGAAGGGCCCTAAAACACCAACGAAACCAAAAGAATTTCCCCACCCATCGTCTCACCAATCCATAGATGTCTAGTCTCTAGTACGTGCAGTTGGCTATTTAAACACATCAATTCTCATTGCTATCAACTTGATTCACGACAAGACGGTAGTGACCACATTCCCCTGCAATCTCACCATTTCTACCACGTGGACAATTCCACAATTGGGTCAGGGCTGGTAATTAATGCCTTTCTCCCCTTCCATCTGAAGGAAGAGAGAGTTACTTGAACCATTTCTCACCTGCAGTTTTGATCCAGGTCGAGGTGGACTGTTTCTGTCGGGCAGAACGAGGAAGCCCGTCCCCGCCTCAAAAATATCGAGCGGAGGCTTGAGAGGTTCAAGCGCTCCTCCCGTCCCCTCCTAAATGACGATAATTGATACCTTGATGAACCGCTTGGATGCTATTCACAGCCTCACCATCCCATCTCTTTGAATCTTCAACTGGTCGGTAACCGTTAATATGGAGGCTTTTCAATAAGATAGATGCGCCACTGGAATCCTCCACCTTGTCTGTAAAATTGGACTCTAAATGCCTACTTACCTGTCGCTTGGTATCAGTTCAAGGTAATGTGAACACTTGAGTGTTCCTTATCTCTTATTTTTTGCCAGTATAATTTAAATTTGAAATCCGGTTTCATCATTTTTTTTTCCTGATGTCAGCTACGTGCTCTGAATGTGTCAGTAATGAAATTATGCTTTTCTAAAATTGCTCGATGTCTTTTAATTTGTCAGGTAATAATAATAGTTGTTGTAATAATAGTAATGCTAAATTCTCTCGGCGGTGATTGTCGGGTCTGAACAGGTGTATTTGATAACTGAATTTGAATAACAACAATGACAATCCGAAATGTATTGTTATTGAGTCTCGTCATCACCGTTCTTTGATGATGGCATTTGATTATGAAAGGGTAGGGGTCTTGAGACAACAATTCAACTCCTTGACGAAAGGAATGGGGATTCACACAAGTATCTGTCGCACCACTGGCGAACTTGACATTTTCATCTCCTCTGCATGTTTCTGCCATTAACCTGCTTAGGTTTTCTCATCTTGATTGGGTCTCTTTTTTATTTGATTAAAGAAACAGTACATTAATCTTCTTAATCTTTTTTTTTTTCTTCTTCTTCTTAAGAAAATTTCGGGTCTTTTTTCGTTGCCATGGTGTCGCTGAAATCGATCTCCGTGTTGTTTTTTTTTACGGAAATTTATTTCGAAATTAAAGCGGAATGAAATTGCAAATCTTTCGTACATGGATCATCTATAAGCATGTCACGATGGCGGTTGAAGTATCTCAATTATTCATCCGGGAGGTAAAAATGATGCTAATACTCCTTTCATCAGATTCTCGTTGATAGTAGGTGTCAGAAAGTCCCCCTTTGAAGACGAAAGGGATTGTAGCATTAGGTCCGGGTTTGAGAAAATCATTGTCAAACAGCTTGCTAGAATATTCCTAATCGGGACAAAGGCGTAACGAACGGTAGCAATTATGCTTTCGGTGCAACCAAGTTGCGTTGGACGCACCAGTTGTCGTGAAATCACTAAAGTTAAGCAACGCAAGCTCACGTGTTAGTACCAACATGGGTGATTGGTAAAGAACGTTGGGTGCTGCAAATTACCCCTCTCCTATGTCCACTACCTACCTCCTCATCTCCCGCGAGCAGCCTCCTAAGGGTTCGTCCTGTTATGGCTGTTTGGTTAACTCCCCAACCCATTAAATGAATCCAGAACCCAGTTTGGTGAAACATGTTTTGTTGGCGTTTTGGGGCCCTTCTACTACGATGGCCATTAGAGCCCCGTCCGCCGCGTAGTTCTGATGCACAGTCGGCACAGACACTGCGCTGTTAGGATGTTTTTTGGGTATTAGCAGCATCTTAACTTCAGTGATCAGACGAGAACTGTCCTACCCAACGCTTAAAGCCGCTTTTCGGTAATGATGATGATGAAGTCACTATTACTGTGCTACACTAACGGGTTGGGGAGTAAGCCAAGCAGCCATAACAGGCCGAACCCTTAGGAGGCTGCTCGCGGGTGAGGAGGTGGTAGGTGTAGAGGACGTAGGAGAGGGGAACATTTGCAGCACCCAGCGTTCACTACCAGCCACCCGTGTTGGTACTAATGTGAGTTTGTGTTGCTTACCTTCAGTGATCTTATGAAAACTGTTGTGTCCAACGCAACTTGACTGCGCTAAGTCTTTTTTTTTTTGTCTTACTTCGTATTAAGTTACCTGTGGTGACTACTGTGTGTCAACTACGCGGGGGTGGTTGTATTGGGCAGCGGGAGCGGCGAATTGCGTTGGACACACCAGTTCTCGTCTGATCACTGAAGTTAAGCAACGCAATCCCAGCTAGTACTAGAATGTGTGGCCACTTGGGAAACCTGGGTTACTGCTAATACCCAAAAATCGTCGCATTAGCATAGTGTCTGTGCAGACTCTTCATGAGATCTACGCAGTGGACGGGGCTCTAATGACCTTGTAGTTGAAGGGCCCGAAAACGCCAACGAAACAAAGCCTTCGGCAGCTCCATTATTTGAGTCCTTACCGACTCTGACATTGTAGTGATTTTAAATTCTGAATTGTAAGACTGAGGGCTAAAGCGCGATTTCTTTCAGATCGTTAGAGGAATAGCAAGGGAGCGGCAAATTGCGTTGGACACACCAGTTCTCGTCTAATCACTGAAGTTAAGCAACGCAACCCCAGCTAGTACTGACATGGGTGGCCGCTTAGGAAAACTGGGTACCGCTAGTATCCAAAAATCGTCGCATTAGTGTAGTGTCTGTGCAGTCTCTGCATCAGAACTACACTGTGGACGGGGCTCTAATGACCTTGTAGTTGAAGGGCCCTAAAACACAAACAAACAAAAGGAATAGCAAGTTCACTCTGGTCTCGTGGTTGGGTGTATGATGGGGACTGTGTTATCGGAGAACCCTGCTACAGACAGAAATTCGCTCTATTTCAGGGTTTAGAGATGAATGAAACGATAAAGATGAGTGTTTATTTGACTTTGAATGTCATTTGAAATCGGCTTACAGAAATGCCAATGGTTGACATTTTTTTCTCAGTTGGTGGTCAGGTTAATGCTGTAAAGTTGACAAGATATTGGTAACAAGGTCAGTTTTGACCTATGAAAGGCAAAGGAAAAAAAATTGAACGTTTCATAAAGTGGTAATCGGTGTCGCGAAAGTTGGGCCGTATATAATATTTGTAGTTGACATTTATCTGTTTTTATCGCCAGAGTAAGTTGTTGGAGGGACTAAGGGGTTGAAGCCTCTAAACCATCGTTGTAAACACAGTTTGAAAGAAATTGAAGGCGAAAATTGTTTCCTTCTCCCCTGCGCTCCTCTCCCCCCCCCTTGTGTTGCGCCACCATGTAGCAGCAGTCAAGGTTAAGCAGCAGTTTATACTAGTAAAATATACGACAGATTTTTAATTTTTCAATCATGCTTCCTCCCCTTTTCTCCTTTCGGCCCTCCCTTTCCCTTTTTTCGCCACCTGACAAAAATGGAGACATGTATTTGGATTTGTTAATACTCTCTCAGGTGTTCGTGACATGTTATCGTTTACTTTACTCTTACATCTTTGCCAAATTGTTGTCTGGACCTTTTTAGTGTCTGTGACTATCATGATGAATAATATTTGCATTGACCTATAATGATTGAAATTGTTGTACCTATTCAATGTCCTCCTCTCTTTCTCTCTCACACGCCCAGCCGAATTTTTCAAACACGATTTTATACTTCTTTCCCCCTTTCTCTCCACTCCTCCTCCTCTTTTCTTCCCCTGTTGTGTCCACTAATATTTGTGATATCACGACTTGACTGACCACTATGTTTAAGGATGTAGTTTATACAACTAGCCAAATGCAACACGGGACACTAAATTAAATATTGACATCATCGTCGTCATGATGATTGCACCTGCAAAATTAAACTTTTTTTTTTCAATATCCAAGGATTTCTGACCTCAGTTTATTCAATATTTATTTCGGGCTTGTTCTCTCACCCGTTGTTGTATCGATTTTGTTTGTAATTGATCAGCGGTTTAACCGGTTTCATACAAATTTTAAATTCCTTTTGTGTTACTCTCTTGTTCCTGTCCTACCTCTGTGTTACACCCACTCAACTACTGCAAACGCATTCAGTTTTGGCAGAATGTGTTGCTTTCATTTGTTTCACTTCCAGTTAAACTAAGTGTCTTTTTATTGACTGAATTGACGAGATCTCGTAGTTTGAGAAGGTGGTGGGCCACGTACCTTTTAAATGTGAGGGGGCATTATGTCCTGATGTATGTAATATAGGCCCTATATATATATACTGGTCTTTTTCGTTGTTGTTGTATTACTTTCCATTTCCTCTTCACTTCATGTGCAGAAATCGCGGTTACAATAGCAATTTACCAATGTACACACGCACGCAGTCGTCTAAGAAACGATATCCCTTGACCTAGAATGCAGCCCGGGACAATGTGTCAGTATGTATAATGGCACTTTACATTTGAACTCGTTTGACACAGTTTTTCGCAGCGTACGTACACAACGCGCACTCACAGAGACGATGAGAGAGAAAGGAGATGAATACGATGTGGTGAATATCGTGAAAGATGACGTTAAAGGAATTTCTTTAGGATTACGGATAATAATTGCACCATGATGATAGCAACAGCATGAAACAGTGACTGGCTGTTTTATTTATTTGAATGTTTGCCCGTGTTATTTTTCCTGGCAGACAGTTTAATCCCTTCCTTCCCCTACTCCTCCTTCCTCTATCCTCTCTGCCTGTCTCTCTGTGCCTCTGTCTCTCTGTGCCTCTGTCTCTCTCTGCCTGTCTGTCTCTCTCTGCCTGTCTGTCTCTCT
>JAAFCE010008105.1:0-15969 GCA_013389805.1 Trigoniulus corallinus
CTGTATGACAACGACGGCCCGGAGCCCGCTCGCTCACCACATTTGGGGTTTGAATTCAGGTTACCGCCCGTAGTGTTTGATCTGCTGGAACTATTTAATTTCGCTCCTTCCCTCAGTTCATGCAACGACTGGTCGCTTAGGCAGCCAACTCCTGAATGTGCCGTGAGGATTCCTCTATCCACCACATGGGGAGGCGACACGCAGCAGTTCATCTCTGCTCGTGGAACCCTGGTAAATAGCCCTCGGAATTTCATTTATTTGATCCTTTGAATGTTTTATCCTAAATTTCAGACGAGCGATGTAGCGTTTATTAAAGGGGAACTGGCACTCATAGTTGTACATGAGTGTTTCCCACCCACTAGAGCTTATTTTTTTATAGATATTTATCTTTTTTAACGTTTTCCATCCGGAATCGTTAGCCGGTATCATTTCTTGGCATCATTTTACCAAAGTACTATGCCTTCTAATGTACTAGAGGTCACCCACCTTCACCCCTATGCTCACCATTTTTAGCGTGTTTTGATTTGAAGAGAAAGTAACGCAAGTCTGGTGAATCTGCCCAAGAATGCATTTGTTTTGCTAATCAATAACATCTTTGAGTGAGTAGTAATAAATAAAAACCCTTGCCGATCTCAGACCAGGGAAATTGTGAATATCTTTCCTCTAAAACTGAATCTGACTTTCGGAATGGGACTGGTGGCAAAGAATTGATGTTTTTGCAAATTTTTTGAACGAAATATAGAGTTCTTTGAAGTGAGAATATTTGTGCATTTTGCCCCCGACTTTACAACTTTGGCAAGTGAGGAAGCCTTTGAATACATAATAGTATAATGTGCAACTGGAAAACTCTTTGCTCTGCAAATTAGGTAAACTTCATGCCGGTGTCCTTTGTTATCTAGCCGTTTATTTTTCTAATTTTTTTGATCGATGGTATCTTCGTAACTTTTGAGAAGGCGATAGTCCTTTTTAAAATCAAACTGAGAGGCACAAAGCTCTTGTTAGAGTGCCTTGTCTGTGGCAAGGTAGCGCAGTCATTTGTCCTATTGATGGTTGTTTGTTGGTGTTTTAGGGCCCTTCAACTACAAGGTCATTAGAGCTCCGTCCACTGTGTAGTTCTGATGCAGAGACTGCACAGACACTACACTAATGCGACGATTGTTGGATACTAGCGGTACCCAGTTTTCCCAAGCAGCCACCCATATCAGTACTAGCTGGGGTTGCGTTGCTTAACTTCAGTGATGAGACGAGAATTGGTGTGTCCAACGCAATTTGCCGCTCTCCATTGATGTTCCGGACCAAATGGACGATCTGGTAATGTAATAGCATTACCAAATCATATTTTTGTTTAACGAACGACGGGCCATTTTTTTGGGAGGACAACCCTTTTTCTCGACGTCAGCTTGCTGAGTTCCGGCATTCAAAGCAGGTGGAAGCAGGTCCTTCAGAGCGCCTCCATTGCAGGCTTCTTCGATGTTTCAACAATTGTTCATCGTTATTCAAATAGGGGAGGGCCGTTTATGTGAGATTTGCAGACCCTAACTGCGTTCCTCTACCTGGGAATTTGGCGTATGCTTTATTCCATGTAAGAAGGGGTTGTTTTTACTGGTAGTGGGAGGTCACTTGCTCTGCTGCAGCCATGTTTTGCTACCGGCTGTCCCATCCGAATTACATTTCATTTATCCACGGAACTCATTATGCTAACTTGATGGTGACATGGGCGTATAATATCGGCTTACCTACTTTGAAGGTGATTTACCTGACTCCAGGAGGTGAGGAAGAAGAAATTATGCTTACCACACGGGTCCATAACTTCACATTTAACGAAAAATGCATTTATAGGTATCCTCTCTTCCCTCTCAACCAAACTAAACCACCATTAATGACCAGAATCAAGCCCGGAAACAGTCAGCGTAAATTACCAGTCGTTAGCAGCTTAGCTACTGAGTCAGGCCACAGGCAAGTTCCCAGATTGTATATAAGGTCGGTTATAAAAGACAAACTTAAGAGGGGAAGGAGGGACCTGGTTGACTGTCAGTCAAGGAAAAATGTCCCACTTTTGTTCTTCCTTATAATTCCATCAGAATCCATCCATTACTCTGCACTGCTTTTTGTCATCTCTTGGTACTCAACCTGTCATACAGCAGTGGATGAGCTTGGCAACAATTTTAGTGCCTAAACTTGCTAGTTTTGAATGTCTCATTGCCGTGTTGGCCTTACTGGGAGGCAAAGACTACCATTTTTATTTCTTGCAGTGAAATATGGTTTAGGAAGACTTAGTGCACATCCTTTTATAATCACTGATAAGCATTCGTGACGTGAAATAGGCGTTATGATGAGGTAATACAAGTGTTATATTAAATTTATGAGTTCGCCATTTTGAATGAGGATAACAATTTCTTGTCTTCGCGATGTGAAGCACATGAGCAGAAGAGGGCTTTATTGTTGTCGAAATATGGCACGGATTTACTGTAGAGATAAAAAGTTCCGGTAGCAGTACTTTGAAAGGATTAAGGTATATCAAGCTTTTGACCTTTTTTTGATAATAACAAGTAACAGGAGAAGAATGAGGAAATAAAATTTCTATAACCATTAGTTGTTTTTACATCCCTTTCAATCCTTTTGATACTTAAACCCCTGATCCGTTACACTGGGTCGTGTTTCTCATGTTATATTTGGGTCATTCCGACAAGAGGTTGGATCATCACATTACATGGTTTTAATTTCTCTGATCACCATGAACATGAATTTACCAAGTCATAACTACTGACAATGTTCACTACTTAATGAGTACGCAATTTTGAGGTTTCGTAGATTACATTTTCATTCTTGAAGCCAGGAGGGAGGGAGCACCACGGGGCACCATTTATATTTCATATCAGCAGGGGTATTCAATTGTAGTCCATATTGATATACTTAAATGTTAAATGTAAACCACTTGAGGTTTCTGTGGGAATTCTGGAGTGGAATATGTACCCTTGCAAGATCGTAAATAAATATTAAAAACTTAGAGCCTCAAATCAACAGTCAGCAACCACAAAACCACTATCACAACTTCCCGTTTGGAGGTTCCTGATGTACACCTCTCTTACAAACCCCTGTCGTATTTCTTTCTGGTTGCCTAACTGAATAGTTGCAATTCATTCATCTCCAGCTGTGCCGTAGGCGGGAATCGAGCTCTTGCTCTTCCACGCTAGATTAAAGGAGAAAGATTCGCATACTGGTTATAATTGCTGTTCCGTAACTGATTATAATCCATAACAATATGAGAGATTTGTGTTGTATCCTTTGTTTTATTGTCTCTTTTGTATGAGATGTGCTAGAAGATGTTTTTAGGTAATGAAGACGACATCAAAACAGATAACGACTTGCATTTATGATCAGGATTATGGCCTAACGTCATAGGAGGTGTAACCAAGGTTAACTGAAGCATATCCTTAGATGTCGACCTGACAACCTATGTGTATATGATGTCAGCCTATATGTACTTGCCTTCGAGAGTCCATGGTTGTAGGCAGGACCGGTACTAGGATCTTCAGCGCCCGCCTGCAAATCTCAAGCTCCCCTCCCCGATATTTTGAATAATATTGAATGATTGCAGGGTCGATTCAGCCAAGGCGGGTGACTTCTTTCTAGAGAAAAACCCAAAGTGCGCTTCTGTGCGAATTCCATTATTTGGTATTGTCAACTTACTCTAAAGGACTCTTTCTACATGGAGTAAAACACTTTGTATAGGTATAGAGCTGCAACATTTCCAAGTGTAGGAACTCGCCCCCACCATCTCCCCTGGCTTCACATTAAATTGCCTCCAATAATTCAAGCCAAGTCCATTAGTGCCTCAGATCGGTGTTTGTAAACCACTCCTCGCATGAAATGCACTTTATGACATTATATCAGTCACAGATGGAACAGCTTTTCTCATTTTGTTTCATCAAGGACTTTTTAAGGACAACAGAGCCCATCGGCCTCTGGCCCTTCTGTAGATGGAAAAATTCTTAATGAAAGATGGGAGCGAATCTTTTCAACAGAGTTACAGGAGGTTTAGAGAGCGTCGTAAGATGTTGATAAAAGACAGTTTGGAGTCTTCTGTCATTCGACGTGACTACAGACCGAAAGGGAGCGGCTGTTTTGGGAAAACTGTGTACTGCTAATACCCAATAAGGGTCCCATTAGTGTAGTGCCTGTGCAGTCTCTGCACTAGATGGACGGGGCTCTAATGACCTTGTAGTTCACCGACCCTTACACACCAACAAACCAAAAAATTGAACCGAAATACCGGTTTGCAAGTCAACCGTGCTGTTAATACGACTGAGGTGTCGTCATGCTGGTGTTTCAACGTGCCCTTGCGAAGACGCAGTTAGTACTTTGTGGAATTTACAATTGTTCAATTATTATTCACCCTGTAGTTTAAATTCTGCATCAAATTTGAAGGGCTTTTTGTAAATCCTTTATTTACTAGGTCAAAAAAGTCGACGGTATTTTCTGATGCAGGAAGTGGCTAAAGGTGACGGTTGACAATGGACGACCTATGATGACTGCGCATAATTCTTATTATTCAATGCTCCATCAACAACTGCGACCTGAGCCTGGAGGCGGCTGCTGATGCACATTTTAATGAGGGCACATAAACTACTTCGGTCGCGAATGCAAAAGAACCCTTTTACACCCGAACAACAGCGGGGCCCAGTGCAAAGTTGACAATAATAATAGGTACCCCGATACAAGGAGGCGACCTCTTACACCTAGGAAGTTTGCCAATCTACGCTCATATTTTGCCTTATGTAGAAAGGGTTCTGCTATGTGCAGCAGTGACATCGCATGCACACCACACAAGATCTCGACTTAACTTTTCATCCGATGGGAGGCCCAGTTGTGACGACCTCTCTTCTGTTTCAACCAGGTTCGAACTTCTTGCAACCATGTGCACATTAGTCAAGCAATGCTGCCATTGATAATGAACAGCCTCCAAACATGGACATTGCATAACCCACCATGCACGAATTCTTCGTTTTGTTTACCATGCATCGTTGCCAGAGAATGCAGTGTCAGAGCCACATTTCACCAAAAAAAGCATTGGCCTTAGCACTGAGGCGTTCACGCGAGGCAATTTGTAACAGCTGTAACTCCCTCCCCAATGAACGTGTGTAGAAATTGCTATTGTTTAAAACACTATGATATGGTTAGTGAGGCAACATTAATCAGCCTTGAACACGCTGACATGTGCTAAGCATACTACTGTATTGCCTTGGCATACTACCAGACCTCTGTTCAAAACTCGTTATGCAGTTTTACAGCAATGTTGACCTTACAGCTGTCTTTTAAGAATGAAGCCCTTCCTCGTTCTTGGACGACAGCGCCAAATGCTATAAATACATAAAATAGGCGGCGACACTGCCAGGATTCTTGAGAACCCGGGCAATATTATTGTTTCAGCATGAGTTTCTTCAGTTCAAGCGATCATGAATATAAAACTTGGAATCGACTGGAAAAAGCTAGTCGTCTAATTTGTCCCTGACCAATAGACCCTCAGAAATTATTTTTTGTTTTCGACCCAATGTACTCGATTAGGGGCATGCTGCACAGTGGTGCCAGGTTCAATACTGAATCGAGGTGAGTCAATGGGCCTTCCGACCGATGGCAAGTAAAGCAGTGGCAATGTGTAGATCGGTAAAATTCCATGGTATAGGAGCTCAACCCCCCCCCCCTGGCGACGGTGAAAGAGAGGTACCTCGACGAAAAAAAAATAGGGGAATAATAATGAGCATAGGGGTTGCAGCATTAGGTTGACAGTCGACAGATCGCCCATATGTCCCACTGGGACAAAAATGGGTACCCGACCCTGCCGTAGGCGGGAACGGGGTTAAGTAGGTGTCAGTTGTTTGGAGATATTGATCTTGAACTCTGATTAAGTGACGACAGTGGATGCGAGCCATGTTTAATTAAAGACTTTAATGAAGGTATGGAAATGAAGGTATGGCCGGCAACCGGCTGCAGAAAAAACTATGTCCAATATATCACCCTGTGTCCATTCAGAGGGACAAATGGGTACCCGACCCTGCCATAGGCGGGAAAAGGGTTAGGAGTTGCTAATGAAGGTATAGAAATGTTCATTTTACTCAGGTGGATACCTGAGTTGAAAGTTGACCAACTGTTCACAAGCCGTAATCAATCAACCGAACCCATTCTACGTGGGTAAAGATGTGGCACGATGTGAGGTGCGTCTTTCACCTCCGTGTGGTTCTTAATTTGCATCCTTCTGTGGACTGTGAAGAGGTCACGTTTCACTCTCGCCCCCATGGCATGTGTGTTATCGTAATTCTTGAGCCGATTACAGTAGTTGGTAGTCTGCGATTTGCTTGTTGTCCTTCTTCTGTATGTGAATAGTAAGCAGATTGACCGTTTTGAGTCTGGACGTCTAATTGGTCACAAAAGAATCGATCTCAGATAAGCGAAAGTTCCTTGGATGCTGAAAACATACCTTCTGACATCTATCAATTTTATGTTTCCATGCACGTTATAATTTGTAAACATGTTTACTTGGTCGACTACGTTTTTTCTGCAGGGCCTGTATTTTTAGGAAGTTTGCCAAAGAAAGAATTTGTAATTGTGTTTGTGTGTCTCTAAATTAGATGCGTTAGTGAAATGACGCTTGGACACTGACCGGATATTATGTAGAAATTGGTTTGTTGTAGAAGCCACATATTTCAGTGTAGTGACAATTCTGTTCAAAGATAAGCAGTATTATGTCACTAGCTAAACAGTGCATCCAGAAAATTGCTCAGTTAACGATTTGTTTTATTGATGTTTTGAACTATTTTCTTTCTACCTCTTTGTGTTATTATTTCCTTATTAGTATTATGTTACAGCCTAAATGTTTTGTTTAGGGAGGAATAAAAAGTACTATCATCATATGATGTATAAAATTCGCTACGCCCAATTTTTCTTCTGAATTTCTGGGACTAAAGTTGCAAGGGGAGAAGCATGCTAGACAGGACAAGGATCCGTGAAGAGCTAACTCTTGCAGATTCGATTGTTTGACTGCAGGGCATCATCGGCTGTAGCCCTTAGATTCCTAGAATGATGGGGAACGGGTTTGCCTAATTATCTATCTCGCCCAGTTGACGTTGGCACCCGTGTCCTAGAGCTGCATCATCAACCGCCATCGTCTGTGGTCTTTAATGATACGTGCGATTCCGCTTGCATCAGCTTCTAGCCTCAAGTCCTGACTAATTTGGGTCGTTAGGGTCCGATGAAAGCTTGGGCACCACTGCTTTTGATATTTTGACGGCTGACCATCAGAAACCCCAACTTACCAAGACAACGAAGAGTTATATTGATATTGTGCGCTCACTGACATTTTTGCACATCTGTTTAAGGTTTCAAAAGCCGACCTCATCGCCTACTGGTATTTATTAATCCTTTCGGTGGAAAGCAAAAAGCACCAGAGATTTTTGAAGAAAAAGTGCAACATTTATTTGATCTCGCTCAAATTGAAACTGAAGTGATATGTAAGTGTTATATCTTATTAGCACCATTTGTCAGTGTAGCTATCCGTGTATTTGAATTGTTTGTTTCTATATGTAGATACTAAAAAGTCGGATCACGCGAAAGAATATGTACAAGATCCAAATAATTCATTAAATAAATTCGATGGGTAAGTGTTGCATTTCTATTTTGGCTACATATAAAGATGCAATAAGATAGCATCGGTGTTTTGAGGGACTCATTATAGGCGCTGTTCCTACTAGGAACTTCCTAAGGCCTACTCAAACAGCAACTAGAATTGGGAAGACAATCTTAGGGCAGATGTTTCAAATTTCTTTGCTCACTTGGTGGAGTCTGACTTGGGGCAATCTCCTAGACGTATACGCCGGCAGACAAATGCCACTTATTGTGAGGTTTTACACTTGATTAAATAGAATTAGTGGTACAGCAAGTTCACTCTACTGCAGGCCCTATAGGGGATCTTAATAAATAGTCCATTCTTTTTAGCAAATAGTTTGAACTTGAATTATTTTTGTATATAAACCGTATTTTTTGAAGATCCCCGTGTCGATTGTAGAATAGAGGATGTGGGGTGACTGTAAGGGTTGTAACTTTATGTCGGGCGGGCAGTCAATCCACCGTATAGCTACTCCCCCAAGACTTTCTTTCCTGACGCCGTGCCCATTTCAGTCTTCCTCCTTCCATTTCCCTATTTTCGCTTTTAAAAAATCCAGAGTCGTTAATACCTACCCTGCCGAAGACAGGAGTGGAGCTAGATAAATGTAACATTTGATGATGGGACTTGTTTTCATTTCAGTGTGATTTGTGTCGGTGGAGATGGGATGTTTAATGAATTATTAAATGGACTACTTATAAGAACTCAAAATGAATATGGCATTGACTATCAAAAGCCGTCAACCACCTTTGTACCACCTAAGATAAGAATAGGTGTCATTCCTGGAGGTAATACTTTTTATTCGGTAGTCTCTTTGATTTTTGAATTTGATAGCCGATTTGTGGAATCATTCCTTTTATATTCGTATTGATTTGTCGCTTTTGTTTGACGTTCAGGATCAACAGACGCTGTTGCATTTTGCACATCAGGGACCAATGATCCAGTGACAGCTGCTTTACACATAATCTTGGGTAATTTTCTTTGCCCATTCATATTCAACGCATGACAATTACTCCTGTTTGAATATTTAGTAGCTGTGTGAAGTGCTGGCCACCATCTAAACGCTTTTCCATAGATAGGGAGGTCTGTTCTTTATTGTCTATCGTCCCTAACGTCATTATTTAAATCGCTGAGAATATTATAAGTGATTCGTATGGGGAAATAAATTATGGTTATCATTTTTGTCACAATTAATATTTAAAAAGTTTTTAAAGTGTCTGTGGTAAATGCGCCCTCCTGAATGCGGCGCTTTAACATCAGTGTCATATTAACATTTGACACTGATGTCAAAGCCCCTCATATCTTCTAAACCTTCTCAATATCTTCTAAACACGCTGTTAATATTTGGTTGGCAGGTGATACAATGGGACTGGACGTCAGCAGTATTCACAGTGACAGTCGGCTTCTGTCATTTTGTACTACAATGCTTGCATATGGATATTTCGGTGATATGTTGATGGATAGTGAAAAATACCGATGGATGGGACCAAAGCGTTACGACTGGTCAGGTAAGATTTATTTCTTAAGGTTGTAGTAGTGAACAATTTTCATTTCACTGGATTGAATTTCTTGAGGTGATTAGAAATGTTAGCTCGCTCACTGTCATCAAGTGTGATGACGGGAGCAGGTTCTCAGGTGGACTTGTTGGTCATGACGTTTTATGCCCATATGAAGTGGTTTTCTATGTACATATATAGACCCAAAAATCGTGATGGGAATTGTGAGATTTATTGTAAGGAAGTTTGACCATCAGTTGACTATCTCAACACTAGATTGCACTTACTATATAGTCTCGGTGGAGGAAGTACTATACCTAGTAGTTTTCTCTTGATATTGTTGTAATAAAATGAATTCAGCTGATAAACTTTGAAAATATTTGGCTTCATTGTTAGCTTCTTGAATTTCCTCACTTTTTGATGAGTATTCACTTTAATGTTGTTTGTACGTGTACACTTGTATGATTATCATAAAGGTTTGTAGTCAGCAAGAAGACATTGTTTGTTGGCACCCAGCTGTGATAAAGTAGCTATTTTTTTTGCTTGACCTTTTATTAACGATGAATTGTCTTCCGTTTGGCATTGGACTTTGCTTACCATATTCATGTCAAGATGACCCCTTTTGCTTTCCTTTAGGTAGGGCCGAATGGTAGCCGTCGCCAAGTTTAATTTCAATTTTTAACTCTTGTTTTTCTGCTTTTTTTTAAGACAAAGAATGTTAGAATGCACTTACTCTCCTGCTAATTTGTTAATGTGTCACTGCGTCCGAGAGCCTTCTGAATCTTTATCAACTCACTACGGCAAAATTAGTAACGATTTGTGGAACGGTTCTGCTTCAGTAGTTCAGTAAGCTCGTTTTTTAGGATGCAGGACTAACGGCTTCGTTGTAGACACCGGGCCTTGAATTTCAGTGGCATTTTTCCAATAATTAATGGAAGTCAACCAACGCCTTTTAAGACAGATTATGAAAGCAAACAACAGTGTAAATCTCGATTTATGAAAAGTGATGTGGATGTAGGAATAGCAAACTTCTCGCTATGCTGACCACATGTCTGTAATGCCTCTAGCAAGTCACATTCGACAAAAATATTTAAAATTAATTAAGTAAGGGAAGGTCATAATTTAGATCCGTTTCAATTTGGCTATATTTTAACTTGCATTTGTTTTTATTTGCACGAGTATCTACAGGATTCATTAATAAAGTCTTGCAATTTGCATTTTATCCACCCCTAATGTAGTTTATCAAGAAGGGACTTCATGCTTCTCGATTAGTTTTCTCATTCCTTCTTGTTAAGTAGTGGCCAATTCCATTCTGAGCTTTTAAGACTTAGGAAGCGAAAATTACCCTTTTCTCTTTGTTGACTTTGACAGATTACACAATGTGTTCCTCTCTGTAAGATGTCTTTTGCTTCAATAATTCATTTAATTGCTAATCAGGGTGACAAGCTGTTAAATTCCATGCTTACTCTGTGCTTCTTCATACTTAAAACTTAGTAATTTTGTTCCATAATTATTCACCTGAGCAGGTTTGAACTCCTCACTGAGCACAATGCCCGGTATCAGTGCACTGTTTGCACACCCCTAAAACTGCCACTTATAATTGAACAAATTCAAAGTGATCCATGCCTGTTTTCGAAGTGGAAAAATAAAATTTTATGATGGTTTTTATTTGTTATTAAATTTTCTACTTCATATCCTCCTAATTGTCGTCAGTTTCCCATCTATGCCAGTGTCCGTTCTGCGAATTCTGACCGACCATTATGTTTCCATCCACCTCGTACAGTGGCATGTCCCGCCCAATACTCTACTCTCTTGTTTTCTGACCTAACTCAACCCAGTCTGCTTCCCATGTCTTACATGCCCGTGATGGACCTCGCCAGATCCTCCCTTTCTCAATATATGCCCTTACCATTAGTGTTCACTGATCAGTTTTATACGTTTTTCTCCTTAGGAGTTAAGAAATTCCTCCAACTCAAGTATTATGAAGGCGAAGTTACTTTTAACTGTGATCCCCAACCTGAAAGCTCTCCTAATGATGGAAACCAGTGCAGATCAGGGTAAGGTTTAATCTTGATTGAACTCTGTCAAATCTTGCAATTTTGAAGACGCGAAAATGTAGTTGTGTCTTATTGAGAGAAATGGTAGGAATCAAATTTGTACGTCTGTAAGCCTGAAGTTACTTTTCTTTGTACTGTTCTAGATGCACTGTATGTCTAAGAGCTCCAGATCTAATTAGAAAATCTCAAACGAATTTATCAGATAACAAAGGTAAATATAAATGTTTTACTGCAGCTTACAAAATCCTTGGTTTATTTTTATTAATTTGTATTTTTATTCAGGCTGGAAAGTCATTCGGGGTAAATTTGTAGCTATCAATAATGCTACAACTGCCTGTTCTTGTATGCGGGCCAAGAAAGGAATCTCACCATTTGCTCACCTCGGAGATGGTTGTACAGACCTCATTTTAGTTAAAAAATGTTCGAGATTCAATTATCTACGCTATTTGCTGAGTACGGCAATGGACAATTTTAATCCTGTAAGTGTTGTTGGTCAGAGTTTCTTGTAACGATGGAAGAGTATACACTTTCCTCAGCCTGTCAGTTTGCACTAAGTTAACTGACTGCGTTGGACGCACCAGTTCTCATCTGATCACTGAAGTTGAGCAACGCAACCCCAGCTAGTACTAGCATAGGGGACCTCTTGGGAATTGGGTATTACTAATAACAACGTAGTGTCGGTGCAGGCTCTGCATTAGAACTACTCAGTCGCCCGGGTTCCAGTGACCAGCGTAGTTGGAGAGCCCTACAACACATTGAAACGAAACGAATTGAATATTTTTACGTTTCCTTGCCTGGCTATCCTACAGTGTCTGTGAGGAAATACACTTGGTCAAATTTATTCCATTCCCATATCAAAAACTTTTAAAAGCTAACCAAATTTTATAATTGCAATATAATGGCAAAAGTGATTATGAAGGTTTTTAAATTGATGGATTACAGATTTTGTTCTGTGGATTCGTTGTCTTGCAAGTGAAATATGGAAAGCGTTGACTTTTCCCGCCAATCAATAATTAATCAATAATTTAATATGATAATCACAACAATGTTTTAATCGTGTTGCAGTTTAACCTAAATTTCGTCAAAGTCTACAGGGTGCGGGAATTTCAATTCAAGCCTCTGCATCAAGATGAGATTGCTGTAGATTTGACATTAGAATCTTCTCAACAAACCTTTAGTTTTCCACCGTCTTTAAGAAACAGCGTGTGGAACTGTGATGGAGAGATCATTAAAGAATCAGCAGTGAATGTGAAGTGAGTATGAATCAAATTTTAGACTATTATTTCATCCCAAGTACAGTACGCTGAAACTTGTTGCTTGCGAATCTAATTTCGGTAACTCTCATAGAGTTTCTTCCCAAAAATACTGGGCGCATTTAAAACCACGTTACACTTGCAATATCCTGTGTTTTTTTACGTCGAGCTAGGTATTTGATAGTCGTAAAGTTTGTTGAGTACCTTGCGTATGTAATTTGATGGCGGAACCCTGGTAAAATGAAATACTGTATAGAGATACTGGATCTTTTGAAAGCCTTTGCCTATCCGCAATTTTTAAATTAGCAAGGTGCACTTGCTTCTCAATCTCGAAATTTTCCTCCTTGGAAGAAGTTGTTCTGTTCGGCAAGAAGCTACGATGCCATGTGATTATGCCCTGCTATCCATCTGTAAAGGGCCCATTGTTTTCTCTAAATGAAACTGACAAGGCCTGTTGTTAAAGATCATTGTTGAAGACATTCGTTTTTTTTTCATTATTCTACCGCATCAAACATGCTTGGCAACCGAATTCTGCAGGGTTCGAAATTCGCTAATTTCGCCAGAAATTTTTTCAGGAAAATGCAAAGTTACATTTTTTTAAATAGATAGGTGTATTTTTGACTATCGCATAGTTCTAAAAATGTCAAATTTTGATATATCATATCCCTATACCTAAAATTAAAAATAACCCTTCAGAACTGCAGTAATGAGTATGTCTTAATGGCCTGTGACTACAGGATTTTGTCTCGGGTATACAGCTCAGCAAATTGTCGCTCTTAGCTGCTCCAACTAGCTAACGTGGATCGTGACACCTTGGTGTGCATTCTAAGTTAGCTAGTTCCCTGCCTCACCCAGGATCGAAGTTGCAAGCACAGATTCAAGCACCCTACGGCTGAGCCACCGAGGTGGACAGGGGAAAGTGGCATTCGACATTATTCACGCATTAATGCACAGACAGGCCACTGTACTTTGACAGTACAAAAGCTGGGTAGTTCGGCTTTGGAAAGAGGGAGGGAGGGATAGGATATGGGTAGTGTATTCGCCCGTGTGTCCTCAACCCCACGCACTTGCGTCATTATACCGTCAGACTTCACTTCCAGAACATAAGTTTAAGGATAACATTTGAAGATGACAAAAACAGACTTGTAAACCAAACGCAGAGCCGTATGACTTCTGATGTCCTGATGTGCACATTTTTAATTTCACAGGGTTCATTGTCAACTTGTTAACATATTTGCTCGTGGAAAGGAAATGTTTCTGCCGAGTGAACCGATGGACGACGATCTGGAAATTGTGTCGTTGAGGTTGTGAAGTTGAACAACTGCAAATTGACTTGCAGATATGGCTGATTTCAGGTTAAGCGTACATTCCAAGAATGTGTTTTGTATGGGTACTAATGGATTCTATATTTTGCAGCTACATGGGTGTTGTTAACTTTTGTATTCCTGGTTTGATTTTTGAACATTTTAACCAGTTTCAGTTGGTGATGGTGAAGTTTCTGAAGGGAATATGTTTATTAATCGGGAAGGAAGAGGGACCGGGGTGCAGGTTAGATAAATGGTACATTCATGCGTCATTTTTATTTATTATCAAATGGAAAATTAAACTAATTAATGTTATATTTTAAATGTTGAATAATGGTTTTTAATAAGCGCACATTGTACCGATCAAAAAAGTATGTGCATGTTAATGTTTTGCACAGGTACTATTTTAAATTTTTATCAATACATACCTCGGGGTTTGAAAAACAAAACCACCATTCGTAAAGGTTGCCCTGCTGGGAAATTTCATTTTCTTAATTAAGACTTTTAATTTCATATCACATATTCATTTAAGTATGTTGAGATGTCGTTTTTTTAGTTTGTCTGTTTTTTTTAGTAATTTTTTCCCTAAATCTCCAAAATAGCAGTGCTGTTTTGTTAAATTGTTCATTGTTTAGTGATGGCAGCAAATGATTTTTTTAAGCACACTTTTTTTTTTATAAATTAGACCAAAAGTGTTTTTTGGACTGTTTCGTAAAATGTTGTTATGTTTTATTAATTTTCTGTGAACTGAAGAAATCGGTTACAATAAACACATTATGTTGATTGCTACAGTATATTCTACGCACCACATTGAAATGGCACCGTTGGTCATTTTGCCAACTGGTATATCGTACCTGTTCTAACGACCTTAGTGTATGGCTGCGAGGTCATCCACTTTTCGTCATTACATCCTATTTTTTGTCAACCCTTTGTTCTGGAGAATGTACTCCTCGGGATAGAGCGCTACACATCTCATCATACCCTTATCCCGCCTGTGGCAAGATCGGGTCTGCGGGTTCCAGTCCTCCACTCCCTCACACACTACCATATCTTTACGAACCACCTGCTCCCACGTCAGCTTTGGTCTCCTTCTACCTCGGGTGCTTCCAATCACCCGCATTCCCGCAGATAGAGCCCGACTGCACCACTTGACATCCTGGATTTACTGTTTACCGTTCCCCCGAAGCTATCATCGCCATGACCGAATGGCGAACCCACGTCTCTTAAGTCCACTGTAATGAGAACTCAAAAGATGTGCGGTCATTACAGCATTCTTTATCATTACGTAATGCTTTAATTGATATCAAGGTTCATGTCGCACGAGACATTCCAGACGCGAAGGTGGTCATCGATTGGTCATCCGTCACATTCACGTGGCGGAAACGCCCTCATCATCAGCATGTATAAAAGATCTAATGTGCAAGTTGTAATCAGTGTTGGATGCAGCGTTTATTAGCCATGGAAAGAAGCAAAAAGTTTTTTGCAATGCTTGTAAGTGTAGGTGTATATTTGTATATTTTGATTTCAGTAGCTCATGATTTCTTTTTATTTTGTAGATTGCGTTCGCGTTGGTTGTTCAGTTTGTACTTCAGGTTTCTGCAGGCGACATTGCTAGTAAAACAGGCAAGTGTGCTACATGTGGAGGACTTAGTAGTGGTTGTACTGGTCCGACTTGTGGAGGAGGTGGTAGCAGCTGTTCTGGGCCTGGCTGCGGAGGCATGAGCTGCTCGGGAGACAGCTGTGCCCCTAAAGGCGGCAGCACCATTACTAAACAGTCCTGTTCGGGATCCAGCTGTGGTACTGCTAGTTGTACAGGAGAAAAATGTAAAGTCCAAGCCTGTTCTGGTCCCAGCTGTGGTTTGCCAAATGGTGTAGGCAACGTGGCTTGCTCTGGACCTAATTGTGGGAATGCAGGTTGCAAAGGACAAAACTGCGCCAGCAGTAGTAGCAGCAGTAGTAGTAGTAGCAGCAGCAGTAGTAGTAGCAGCAGTAGTCAAACTCATAAGTCTTGCTCTGGCTCTGGTTGCGGTATGTTGGGAAGTGCGCTTTCTGGAGGCATGCCGGCATCGGGTGCGAACAGTGGAGCAGGGTCTGCAGCCGGTTCTGGCACTGGGGCTGTAGTGGGCACGAACAGTATGGCTGGAAGTGGCCCTGGATCGGTTGTCAGCAGTGGAAGCGGAGCTGGCAGTGGAGCAGGCTCGT
>JAAFCE010008106.1:0-13225 GCA_013389805.1 Trigoniulus corallinus
GGAGCACCGCTTCAACATTTTAACAGGAATTCATCTGGAAGGGATGCTGATTTGAGATTTGCAGACGGGTATTGAATGGTGTAGCACCATTATTGCCCTGGTGTACCTTCGAAAGGTCATGGCGGCGCTGTGTGGAGTAAAAAAAAATATCATTGACACACGAGAGAATTTAAAATCCTCACTAAGGCCAAAGTTTGCCAGGTGATGATGCAGGGAGTGAACAACAACATGCGCTACTCTCCCATTCCAGAGGATAAAATTTGAGTCAGTTACTTCCGTCGTTATGTCAGGATGTCAACTTTCCGGAATCTCACTTGACCCTCAAATCAAGTAGCTTATTCACCCAAAGAAGATAGGTCAATCATTGATCGCAAGCGTTTGTAACGGTTCGTTACCGATTTTAAACTTTGCCTGACAAACGTTCAGAATCAACTTTCGGCTTATGAGCAATTCTTTTCGATTTGTGTAGAGTTCTGCGATTGCTTCCATACATACGTGCTCAGAATCCGAAAACACTTTACATTCCTCGATGTTCGCAAAATAATTGAGGCATAAACAATTGTTTTTCAGTGTTGTGCTCGGGCGTGTTAACGTCCGACACGAAAACCCCCATGGAACTGCAAAATATTTGGCAGACTCACTTGAATAGAATAGAGAAAGGAATAGAGGACGGCAACAGTAGTGTCTGTGCAGACTGTATTAGAACTACGCAGTGGACGGGGCTCTAATGACCTTTGCAGTTGAACACCGACGAAACATCGAAACTTGAACCATTGACGCAGTAACCGAGCACGCTATCTCCGCGCCACCGAGACTGATCTAGATAGGGGACGGTGACACTTTTCCCGCCTATGGCAGAGTCGCGGACTCATCTTGTCCCTCCCAAAGAACACAAGGGCAATATATTGGACAGTGATTTTCCAGACCCGGTTGTCGACCAATGCTTATTTATCGTCGGTCTGCCGTTCATTGAGGCATTCTACAGACGCCACGGTGCAAGCTCCTACCCGTTGCTGTTGTTGTTTGTTGGAGTTTAAGGTCCCGTCAACTACAAGATCATTAGAGACCCGTCCACTGTATAGTTCTAATGCATATACTGCACAGACACTACACTAATGCGACGATTATTGGGTATTAGCAGTACCCAGCTTTCCCGAGCGACCACCCATGTCAGTACTCATTGGGCTTGCGTTGCTTAACTTCAGTGATCAGACGAGAACTGGTGTGTCCAACGCAACTCGCCGCTCCCCCTACCCGTTGCATCGTAGAGAGGGTTCTTTCACGCGCAAATGCCATCGTACACCACACAGGACCTCGGTTTTACTTCTCATTCGAAAATAGGCGCACTCGAGGCTTCTCTCATTCGAAAAGAAGCCAACCCACTTTGGCCCAGTAGCGAACCTCGAACTACTGAGACAGTTACCTACTGCGCCACCGAGATGGGTGTGGTGACACTTGTCAAAAATTCATCATATTCAGCAAGAAAACCTAATGTAGGAGTAGGTGACACCGAGAGCAGCAACGAACAAAACTTGTTTACCCACTGCTTTAAAGTGACCACATCGACTTTTAAATAGAAACAAGCAGCGGCAATACAGCGAGACACCAATTCTAATCTTTATTATTGTAATTTTGAAAAAGTAATGTCGTTTTAACAGGTTTCGATGTTCACCATTTGTTCGTTCCTACTCCCAAACACACGCCTTATCGATAATTTCAAGAAAAAAAAAACACTATGACGTTCCCATTTTTAAACTCCTAATGAACTTCCTTATGTGGCTATACTTGTATAGTGCTCGTAGGAGTCAAGTTCTTTTATTACTCCTGACAACATTTACCCAAATTTTTTAGGTTGTGGGTCATCGGCCCACACACAGAAAATGTCACTTCATAGAAATTCTACTTACCCTCCCTTCGAAAGCTATGAAAATAATAACCTGATACGCCTGCATAATAAAAATAAAGCAGTTTTAATTTCAACTGCTTGGCGCCTCTACTATAGTAGAATACCCATTCGTACCATTAGAACCACGCTGCAATCGCTTACTTACTGAACGCCGACCTGTTCTCTTTTGAAGAGAGAATTTCGGGGAATTCACCGGCGCCCGGGGGTGCACCACGTAGAAAGGCTACTGTACTTTTAAATAAAGCAACTCCTAACCCTTTTCCCGCATGTGGCAGGGTCGGGTACCCATTTGTCCCTCTGAATGGACACAGAGTGATATACAGTAGGTGAAAGGATGAAGGAGAGGGTTAATTTGCAGCACCCAACGTTCTTTACCAACCACCCTTGTTGGTATTGACGTGAGCTTGCGCTTCTTAACTTCAGTGATCTCACGGGAACTGCTGCTTCCAACGCAACTTGGCTGCATTACAGTCAGCCTCTATCACAACAGTCTTCACATAGCTCTGCGAAACTTTCCGCCCACTGTGCGACCCCAGGATCGATTCTTGATCTGCCTGGAAATATTATCGGATATTTCATTTTAAGTAGTAGTGTTCTTTTACCTGAAAATGACATAGAACACGCCACACGGGGCGATGGCTTCACTTCCCCACACGGAAGGAATACACACTGAGGGTATCTCTCGGTTTGGTTGGTTTGTTGGTGTTTAAGGTCCCGTCAACTACAAGGTCATTAGAGACCCGTCCACTGCATAGTTCTAGTGCATAGTCTGCACAGACACTACACTAATGCGACGATTATTGGGTATTAGCAGTACCCAGCTTTCCCGAGCGACCACCCATGTCAGTACTAACTGGGCTTGCGTTGCTTAACTTCAGTGATCAGACGAGAACTGGTGTGTCCAACGCAACTCGCCGCTCCCGGTATCTCTCGGGCCAGAAAGAAGTAGAACACCTCAGTCAAGGGATAACGACGGGAGTGAAACCTCTGATGCAATAGTGCAGCATGCTACTGTTTTGCAATTTTTACCCCATGAAGGAGAGGAATGGCGAGGAATGCCACTCCCAATGGAACTACGGCTTTTATTCCCGGAAGGAGGTTCACCTGCTAGTACCCTGCCAGGCCTCTCGCTCGAAATGTACCATGCACCTCTCAATCTGGATCAAGCCCATAATGACGAGCTCAAATCAAACTTCTTTCCACTCAACTACGACAATGTCCGGGAACCTTAGGCCGGCGGTTGTTCCTAGACCCAGGCTTACTTGACCTATGCGGAAATGTGACAAAGCCTAGCTTCTCGGACCTCAGAGAAGCCCTACACCTTCAAATACAGTAACTAATAAAGATGTTTATAATGGTTATTTTGAAAATTTGAGAAATGTGTTCATTTTATGAAGGTCCTGCGAAACATTCAGCCACCCTTGGGTACAGGTGCCTGCTTGCTTATTACCTGACGAAATTTTAGGAAACTGACCTGTAGCAGTTCATAAAACGTCCAGGATGACCTCTAGACTTCTAATTTACTATTTTTTTTTAAAATACCGACAATATTGCCTTGAAATATTTCACACAAATTTGATTGCATCTCGACCTTTGGCCTTGAGTCTCGGGTCTTGAATCCCCCTTAAGGTATGTAGTTCAAGATTACGCCGAAAGTACAGTAGTACCGACAGAAAAATACATTCCGGAAATTTCTTTTATATCAGGAGGGGTGTCAAAATAATGGCCAGCGACGTCTCATACGGCCTATATTAATTCAGGTTCTCCATAAAGCAACTCCAACTCCTAACCCTTTTCCCGCCTATGGTAGGGTCGGGTACCCATTTGTCCCTCTGAATGGACACAGGGTGATATATTGGACATAGTTTTTTCTGCAGCCGGTTGCCGGCCAAAGCTGCACCCCTACGCTTATTTATCGTCGGTCTAGTGTTCGTTGGGGAATGCTACCGACGCCAGGGGGCGAGCTCCTACACCTGGAAATTTTGCCTCATCTACCCGTTGCGTAGTAGAGAGGGTTCTTTTACGTGCAAGTGCCATCGTACACCCACACGGGACCTCGGTTTTACTTCTCATCCGAAAGAAGGCACACTCGCGGCTTCTCTCTCGCCCGAAAGAAGCCGACCCACCACGGTCCAGTATCGAACCTAGAACTACTGGCGTAGTTGCCGAGTGAGCTAACCACTACGCCACCGCGGCGGGTTGCTTCAGGTTCTCCATAATCAAACGAAATTTGGATATAGTTCCTAATTTGATATTTCTTTGCATAACTTTTCAAAAACATATGACAGGCAGAATGGTGAGCAACATGGCCCGTGGCTGAAACGGTTTTCACATTCATGCTTTCAAACTTGGGGTACCCCGAGGGCCACATTGGTTTCCTTCCGGTGGTGTTTTAGGGCCCGTCAACTACAATGGTCATTACAGCTCCGTCCACTGCGAAGTTCTAATGCAGAGCCCGCACAGCCACTACGCCAGTGGCGTCACTACGGGGGAGCAGGGGGTGCGGGCCGCACCGGGTGACACCACTCGCACCATGACAAATGGGGTGACACCAAAGCAGAAGAAGCAGCTTTTTTTTCGGGAGAGAGGGGTGACACCAAAGCAGAAGAAGCAGCTTTTTTTCGGGAGAGAGGGGTGCCACCATGGCGTCACCGCACCGGCTGACGCCACTGCACTACGCTGTTAGCCTACGACGATTTTTGGGTATAGGAAGTACCCAGTGTTCCCAAGTCGTCACCCATGCTAGTACTAGCTGGGGTTGCGTTGCGTAACTTCAGTGATCGGACGGGAAGTGGTGTATCCAATGCAATACCGCCGTTCTCGCCACATTAGTAACATATGCGTTGTTTTTTTCGTTCGTTCGTTGGTGTTTTTGGGCCCTTCAACTACAAGGTCATTACAGCCGCGTCCACTGCGGAGTTCTAGTGCAGAGGCTGCACAGACACTACAATAATGCGACGATTTTTGCGTGGTAGCGGTACCCAGTTTTCCCAAGCGGCCACCCACGTCAGTACTAGCTGGGGTTGCGTCGCTTAACTTCAGTGATGAGACGAGAACTGATGTGTCCAACGCAATAAGCAACTCACTATTGCCATGGGACAGTGCCCATGGCTTCCCCCTTTCTCGTTACGTCTGGGTGGCAGGTCGCGTATGCTTACTACGTGGTATCATCGATTGGGCTGGCCGCAACTAGATTTCTAGAGCCGAATTCCGCCTGCGGGCCACCATCCTGACACCCAGTTTGAGAGCTATTCAAGCTGTCATTTTATTAATCATTTCTGCTTAGCAAAAAAAGAGGTGACACATTTCAAAGTTTTTACAATCTAGAAATGATATGATTTCGAATTAATAAAGAAGAAGTTGACTTTCAGTAAGACCCTACTTGTTTCCTCGAGAGATCAGATTTCACGACTTCAATTAAAACGCGTTTCTATCTTTATTGTTTCCTTTCCGTCTTATAAACATTTACGACAGTGCAAAAATAATAATAAAAATTAACTTAGTTGATCATCTGAAATTAGCAACAGAAATTGGAAAACAAAATTAAGAATTTCATAGCCTTGGGAAAGAAGAGTCAAAATTCCAATGACTACAGCTGAAATTTTAGCGCAGTTTCAAGACGGGTCGAGCGCGTCGGCGCGGCGGCGATGCCTCTACTCTCGACATGAAAGTCCGAGAGTCATTCGGAATACTTGCGGTCAATCGGACGAGAAGTTTACAGATTGTTGACCCCCACCCCTTCACATAAAAGAGCTAACGACACCGAATTTTCACTCATAATTGAAATTGAGTAAATGATCAAATTCCCAAACAAACTTACTAGAACTTTCTTTCACTTTTAAATACAAATGGGATTAATTGAACTCTTGGTATCTACGTGGAAACAGAAACTTGTACGCGCTACTCGAATTCGACTCAGTACGCATCTAACAAATTCTATTTTCACATTAGATATTTGAAATTCTTGTTGAATTCATCTAACATAAACTTAATATTCTTTTTCAAAACTTTAGTAATTTGTCTTTACCTTGAACGATCGTGGAAACTCGTCAAATTTTCACGAATATGCATTACATGTTCAGCTACTGAGTATCCAAAATACGATCCTGGAGGGCCTTCTTTTATCAGAGGCACGCGAGCATCCAAATTAAATCCAAATATAAAGCCAACTTGACATAACAAAACCAAGAAACGCACTAAATTAAAACTCGTTGAAGCCATTCTTAGTCACTTTTTCACGTATTTTCAAAAAGTAAACTTTTAGAGGTACTATTCAGTTTCACAAATCACCCATACGAGTAGCAAACGCGATACTGCTCGTCCTCGTGCTTCGAAATGAATGCAGCTACAAAGCCTAGTAGCCATTGAGAAAACCGAGAGTCAACAGCGCCCTCTTCATGCGATTTGAAGCACTTTCTGAACGTCCATTTGTATTCGTTTGTTGGTGTTTTAGGACCAGAGCCGGCGCGAGCTATTGCGGGGTCGTGTTCAAAAGTATTTGGCGGGGCCTTTTGTAGGAAAGTACATTTTATAATATAGATAAGGTGACAAGACGTCCCGATTTCAGACTTCATGTCCCGGCGGGATGCTCTTTTGTCCCACTTTTCGGCAACTTCTCAGAAGCATTCACTCCTCAATGAAATACGTGCACAGATCACCCACACAGATTGATTCTACTAGGTTGGCAACTTATCATCGTCTGAATCAAATTAAAACATCAGGCACCCTGTGCTGGACCCGTCCTTTAACCCGTAGAATCAATGGGATGGTTGAAGCGGAGTCCTGTGTGATAGGAGGATCCCAATCAAGTTGAAAGGGGAGTTTTGCATGGCAATGGTTAGGCCTGCTATGCTATATGGATCAGAGTGCTGGGCAGTGAGGAAGATCCACGTCAACAGAATGCAAGTAGCTGAGATGGGAATGCTGCAGTATATGAGTGGGGTATCGAGAGCAGATATAATTAGAAATGAGTATATTAGAGGTAGTCTGGGAGTGGTGGACATCGCCGAAAAAATAAGGGAAAATAGGTTGAGATGGTATGGACACGTAATGAGGAGAGGACGAGCTCATTAGGTCCATTTCAGGTATGCAGGTAATCGGCAGCACCCGGGGAAGGGGGAGACCGAAGCAGACGTGGAGCAGGTTGTCCGTAAGGCTATGGCAGTGTGTGAGGTAGAGGGCTAGAACCCGCAGACCCGACCCTGCCGCAGGCGGGATAAGGGTATGATGATGATGCATCCTGTGTTGGATGGACACACATTCAAGTTATAAGGTACAGTAGGTAGGAAGGCACAAGTTTCGTTCTTTGCTGTTCAGGAAAGCATGTGTCACCACCCCTACTTGGGGCACTCACCAAAAGCCCCCGTCCCGCTTTGCCCTCTGGAAAATCTGGTCACCTTAATATAGAGGTTCGCGCGTCGGGCCCTTAGTAAACGCGGGCTCGGGTTCTGGGGAATGTTCTGCGGGTGCTGGGCTAAAAAATATCTTCCGGGGCCTTTTGTAGGAAAAAAAAAACAGATATTATAAAGACCCGCGCGCTGGGCCTTAGTAAACGCAGGGCCGGGTTCAGCGAATGCGCTGCTCTGTTTAGGGCCCTTCAACTACAAGGTCATTCAAGCCCCGTCCACTGCTTAGTTCTAAGGCACATACTCCAAAAACACTACACTAATGCGACGATTTTGGGGTATTAGCGGTACCCAGTTTTCCCAAGCGGCCACCCATGTCCGTACTAGCTCGGGTTGCATTGCTTAACTTCAGTGATCAGACGAAAACTGATTACAAAAGTTAAGTGTGTCAACGCAATAAGCCGCTCCCTTTACGTGCCCTGTGGTCGGGTCTGTGAGTCCACTGAACGTGCTCTGACTGGGGGCACCCTAGCCAGGCGTCTGGACCCCGCAGGAATGTTGCCTGGGTTGTCTGGGGGGATGCCGGCCTACATCACGAATTGAGGCGATACAAATGGTTAATAACAATATTCTGGAATGGACAATGGTTCAACAACAATTTTGGAATGCCGACTGTTTACCCAAATTTTCTGGCAGATCATCCTTTAGAAAGTTGAGTCGATGACCGTTTCAATTCAAGCATTGACAGAGGTGAAGCCGCCACCGTGCCATTTAATTTAAGCCACCCACTATGTTCAGCCGCCTTCGTGTGTGCACGCTCTGCACTCCCGGTAGAACCGGGACTGCGTGCAGGTGACTTCGTAGACATAACATGGAGCCACCCATGGCTTTATCTTTCCAACCGACGAAATTGTACTTGGGCTGTAGACCCAGCTGTAGACCAAAACTGCAATCCCTATGTGCGGCTGAGTTGCGTTGGACACACTAGGACTCGTCAGATCACTGAAGTTAAGCAACCCAAACCCAAGTTAGTTCCAACAAGGGTGTTGGTAGTGAACGTTGGGTGCTGCTAATTTCCCCTCTTCTACATCCTCTACACCTACCTCCTCACCCGCTAGCAGCCTCCTTAGGGTTTGGCCTATTATGGCTGTTTGGCTGCTGGATGGTCTTACCGTTTTACCTCGCGTATAATACGCACTTTTTCCCCCAAAAATTGGATGCAAAGTCTGGGTGCGTATTATACATAGGAGCAAAAATTTCAGCCATTTTCAGAGGAACATTAAGAATGCATAAAGAATACTGGATCATCTATCGAAAGCAAGAAAAGAGACACGTTTGCTTATTAATCTATATAAATTAGCGTAACATTCGTTTTGACCGTTTAAGAAATAAAAGGATAGACACCTTATTTACCTTCATACCCTAGATATATTAATACAAGCATAACAATAGATATAATAATACTAATGTACTACTACAAAAAGTAACAAGTCCTGCCCAACAATACCGATAATCATCATCATCATCCTTGCCCCCTTCTCCCGCTTGAGGCGGAGTCGGGTTTGCGGGTTCTGATCCTCCACTCCCGCCTATCCCCCACCACCCCGCATGCCTCCATGCCCCTTTGCATCACCTGCCCCCCCACGTCCGTTTTCGTCTTCCTCTACTCCTAGTGCCCCCAGATGCCCCCAGTACCCCAATGCCCATAATGGACCTGACAAGTTCCTCCTCTCCCCTCCTCATCACATGCCCATACCTCTCATCTTTTCCGTGATGTCTCCCACCCCATCCTACCTCTAATGCAGTGCTTCCCAACCTATGTGCTGTGGCACACACCTGGGCCGTGGCGACGGTAGAAGTTTGCCGTGGCAAAAAGTGAAAAAAATTTAAAATTATAATGGCGTTGCACTAAATTTAATTATAAGTTAAAATAGTGTACTAACCTGATATTCCTATAATGAAATAAAAGATAAAATGACGTTAACGCTCACATTGCAACACTTTCACAGTCCTTGCAAAGCCAGCCATTACATTAACACACCATTGGCCACTTGACTATTAACTATGAACTAAATTAGTAAAATAAATCATAGCTTTCTTTGTATCTTTGTAGGATTGTAATAGTGTTGTTAGTACAGTAAGTCTTACAAGTTGAGCATAATACGTAATTTTAAAATGAAATTGGAACATTTCAGTTCGAGTGTGCATATACTGTTTGGTATCTGACTAATGTGCCTTGGCCAAAAAAAGGTTGGGAAGCACTGCTCTAATGTAATCATTTCAAACTCTATCAGATTGTGTCATCTCAGCCACTTGCATTTGCCTTTCATGGTTCTTCCTAGCTGCCCAACACTCTGAGCTATATAACATAGAGGGTCATCATGAGCAGCTCATAGCCACTTTCCTTCTGAAAATCCTCACTGGGTAGCACCCAGCAATCTTGGATCGCTGTCCTACGCTGTTCCCTAACCATGAAAAAGTCTATTTGGGACCTCCCCTGTGGTGACTGGAAAGTGATTAGGTGCTTTCCCTCTTCTTGAACCTTGTATTGGCTATTGCAAGTCCATGTGCTCTTGCTGTCTCAAGGACTTTGTGCTCCTCAGGGTTGATCGTCCCATACCCCCATCCCCAATGTACCACCTCATATCCCAACCCATCCATGCCCATATGGGCATTAAAGTCACCCCAATAATAAGGCTTTCATTTCCATTGCCCTGTCTAATTGTGCTGTTCACTGACTGAACCACCTCATCAAACTCATTCCAAAAACTTACCTTTGTTGTGTCACCCAGGCCTGCTTGGGGGGGGGCATATGCACTTATGATGTGGAGCCCTATACCCTGCCACACTACTGTGACTAACATCCTGCTACTAATTCTCTTGACGGAAGTGATACTTTGCTGCAATTCCCTACTCAACATCATGCCCACCTCATTTCTTCCCTCTTCACTACTGGTGTAGATCAGTTTGTAACCCTCACCCAGGGCCCATGATCTATTCCCCTTCCACTTTGTTTCTTGAAGGAATGCAATATTAATCTTTTTATGTTTGAGGATATCCATTAGCTCCCCAGTTTTTCCTGAGATGATCCCACCATTCCAAGTTCCTAGCCTTTATCCAGCCTCTATCCTTAGTGGGACAGCTCTGACTGGGGGCATCCCAGTCAGATTTCCAGAATCCGCAGTAATAGAGGGTGGGAATCCTCCCCCCCCCAGGAGGCACTCATTAATGGTTTTATCATTGCCAAGTGAGCAGAGGTTCCACACTCACTTGGCAGCCCACCCTTCTCCACCTACACCTAAAAGATGCAGTCACAGGGCTGCAAGTCAACAAACAAACAAACCAACGTTATATAATGATGATAATAATATTTTAAACAACTATTAAAATCCTAAAAATTCTTCAGAATCGTCATCTGAAATAACTAGGAACTGGCAAACTTAGACTGCGTATTATACATGAGTATTGAGATTTTTACATTAACATAAATCTTGAAATTTGGGATGCATATTATGCACTGGTGCGTATTATACTCAAGATAATGCGGTATTTATCGTCGGTACTGTTCGTTGGCGCTCTTCACCACCGCCAGGGGGCGAATTGCTACATCAGGGAATTTTGCCTCAACTACGCGTTGCTTAGTGTAGCGGGTTCTTTTACGTGGAAGTTTACGTGCACCTGCCCTCCAGTGCCAGCTTAACAGCATTATGGGACCCTGCGAAAAACAGTGTGCTGGAGCCCCTATGACAACACTCACAGAAATAATATTTAAGTGGCCCCCTCACGGCCAAGTGTCCAGCGAGCCCATAAGTTAAGACGGCACTGTTACAACCCCGAAGCTTATTTATCGTCCGCCTATTTTTTCTTTATTGGAGGGTGTTTGCTCCACCGACGCCTGGGACAACTTCCTACACTGCAGTAAGCATTGTTTGGCATGTAGGTGACTCGGTGAAGACCTCACTCGTTCTAAAAGTAACTACTAACTCTTTTTCAGCCCTCCGCAGGGTTTTGTTTGGCTAATGGTGTTTTAGGGCCCTTCAACCACAAGGTCATTAGAACCCCTTCCACTGCATAGCTCTGTTGCAGACATCACACAGGCACTACGCTAATGCTAAGATTTTTCGGTACTGGTGGAACCCAGTTTTCCTAAGTGCCCACCTACGTCAGTACTAACTGGGGTTGGGTTGCTTAGCTTCAGTGATCAGACGAGAACTCGGGTACTCATCTCAAACCCTAAACTACTGCCGC
This sequence comes from Trigoniulus corallinus, assembly GCA_013389805.1. Lineage (NCBI taxonomy): Eukaryota > Metazoa > Arthropoda > Diplopoda > Spirobolida > Trigoniulidae > Trigoniulus > Trigoniulus corallinus. The sequence goes on from JAAFCE010008106.1 coordinate 11,500, forward strand.
AGTACGTGTAGAGCGACAACCTTTCCAAATATAAGAGCTCCCCTTGTAGGCGGCGAACGGAGTTGCCTCCACCAACAAACAGACCGACGACGTTTATTGAAAAAAGGGTTGCAGCCTTCGGTCGACAGCGTCGGCGTACCTAGGGTTTGTGCCATCAACTTCGGTCGACAGCGTCGGCGTACCTAGGGTTTGTGCCATCAAGTTCGGCCGAGCGCGTACACTACTGATGACAATACAGTATTAATTTTGTCTGCTAATCCAGGGGTGGTCGCGATCGACTTTTTATTTTAAAAAAGTGTCGTGATCGACTTGTCATAGGCGTAGTCAAAGTGGGGAGGGGGAGGTTCGATACTGGACCCAACTTGGTCCAGTATCGAACCTAGAACCACTGACGCAGACCTAGAAACACTGAGCCACTACGTCACCGAGGTCGGTCTTAATTCAACATATCGCGAGTGATCGACCAAAATTGGCGTCGCGATCGTCTTGTTCGCCACCCCTGTTACTAGTCAACCAGTTGATGTGTGCATAGGGTTAGGTTAGCAATTATATATTTTCTTTCGTGTCTGGTGCCACCAAAATTTGATAATATTGTGGGGTGGGTAGTAACCTAGTGGTAGATAGGCGGGAAAGGATGACCAGAGTCCACAGATCCGACCAGTGGCGTAGCTAGGATATGTTGAGCCCGGCAACGAGCTATAAAATTGGCGCTCCACTGGGACGTCACTAGGGGGCGCGGGCCACACTGGGTGATACCACTTGCCCCACGACAAACGGGGTGACACTAAAGCAGAAGAAGGAACAGAGCAGGCGGAGCGGCTTTCTTAGGAGGGAAGGGGGTGGCGCCAACCCTAGCGATGCCCCTGCGCCCAAGCCCTCTTGCCCTTTAAATTAATCAAATTTTTCAATTACAATGGATATGGACGTCTTCTGCAGCCGCGCTTCCGCTGCAGTGAATTTGTGACCAATTTATTACCCATGTTCCCTTATTATGTTCAGCTACTATGCTGTATGGATCAGTGTTGCGCAGTGAGGAAGAGCCACGTCAATTGAATGCAAGTGGCCGAGATGCGAATGCTGCAGTCATGCGCCGATCCAGGATTTTCCTCGGGGGAGGGAGTTGAGAGGCGGCGATTGCGCAGGGCAGCGATTGGAAATGCAATTTTCATTTGTCAGTGTCGAGGTCGACCCAAAGTTTAGGGGGAAGGGGTTGCAACCCCAAAAAACCCGCTCTGAATCCGCGCGTGGCTGCGGTACATGAGTGGCGTGTCGAGAGCTGATAGGATAAGGAATGAGTATATCAGAGGTAGCCTGGGGGTGGTGGACATCGCCGAAAAGATGAGGGAGAATAGGCTGAGGTGGTATGGACACGTAATGAGAAGAGGGGACGAGGAGCTCGTTAGGGCCATACAAGGAATGCAGGTGGTCGGTAGCACCCGGGGCAGGGGGGAGGTCGAAGCTGACGTGGGGGAAGTTAAGCAACGCAAGCCCAGTTAGTACTGACATGGGTGGTCGCTCGGGAAAGCTGGGTACTGCTAATGCCCAATAATCGTCGCATTAGTGTAGTGTCTGTGCAGTATATGCATTAGAACTAAACAGTGGACGGGTCTCTAATGACCTTGTAGTTGACGGGACCTTAAACTCCAAAAAAACAAAAGCAACTCCTAACCCTTTTCCCACCTATGGCAGGGTCGGGTACCCATTTGTCCCTCTGAATGGACACAGG
>JAAFCE010008107.1:0-12851 GCA_013389805.1 Trigoniulus corallinus
GGAGCACCGCTTCAACATTTTAACAGGAATTCATCTGGAAGGGATGCCGATTTGAGATTTGCAGACGGGTATTGAATGTTGTAGCACCATTATTGCCCTGGTGTACCTTCGAAAGGTCATGGCGGCGCTGTGTGGAGTAAAAAAAAATATCATTGACACACGAGAGAATTTAAAATCCTCACTAAGGCCAAAGTTTGCCAGGTGATGATGCAGGGAGTGAACAACAACATGCGCTACTCTCCCATTCCAGAGAATAAAATTTGAGTCAGTTACTTCCGTCGTTATGTCAGGATGTCAACTTTCCGGAATCTCACTTGACCCTCAAATCAAGTAGCTTATTCACCCAAAGAAGATAGGTCAATCATTGATCGCAAGCGTTTGTAACGGTTCGTTACCGATTTTAAACTTTGCCTGACAAACGTTCAGAATCAACTTTCGGCTTATGAGCAATTCTTTTCGATTTGTGTAGAGTTCTGCGATTGCTTCCATACATACGTGCTCAGAATCCGAAAACACTTTACATTCCTCGATGTTCGCAAAATAATTGAGGCATAAACAATTGTTTTTCAGTGTTGTGCTCGGGCGTGTTAACGTCCGACACGAAAACCCCCATGGAACTGCAAAATATTTGGCAGACTCACTTGAATAGAATAGAGAAAGGAATAGAGGACGGCAACAGTAGTGTCTGTGCAGACTGTATTAGAACTACGCAGTGGACGGGGCTCTAATGACCTTTGCAGTTGAACACCGACGAAACATCGAAACTTGAACCATTGACGCAGTAACCGAGCACGCTATCTCCGCGCCACCGAGACTGATCTAGATAGGGGACGGTGACACTTTTCCCGCCTATGGCAGAGTCGCGGACTCATCTTGTCCCTCCCAAAGAACACAAGGGCAATATATTGGACAGTGATTTTCCAGACCCGGTTGTCGACCAATGCTTATTTATCGTCGGTCTGCCGTTCGTTGAGGCATTCTACAGACGCCACGGTGCAAGCTCCTACCCGTTGCATCGTAGAGAGGGTTCTTTCACGCGCAAATGCCATCGTACACCACACAGGACCTCGGTTTTACTTCTCATTCGAAAATAGGCGCACTCGAGGCTTCTCTCATTCGAAAAGAAGCCAACCCACTTTGGCCCAGTAGCGAACCTCGAACTACTGAGACAGTTACCTACTGCGCCACCGAGATGGGTGTGGTGACACTATTGTCAAAAATTCATCATATTCAGCAAGAAAACCTAATGTAGGAGTAGGTGACACCGAGAGCAGCAACGAACAAAACTTGTTTACCCACTGCTTTAAAGTGACCACATCGACTTTTAAATAGAAACAAGCAGCGGCAATACAGCGAGACACCAATTCTAATCTTTATTATTGTAATTTTGAAAAAGTAATGTCGTTTTAACAGGTTTCGATGTTCACCATTTGTTCGTTCCTACTCCCAAACACACGCCTTATCGATAATTTCAAAAAAAAAAAACACGATGACGTTCCCATTTTTAAACTCCTAATGAACTTCCTTATGTGGCTATACTTGTATAGTGCTCGTAGGAGTCAAGTTCTTTTATTACTCCTGACAACATTTACCCAAATTTTTTAGGTTGTGGGTCATCGGCCCACACACAGAAAATGTCACTTCATAGAAATTCTACTTACCCTCCCTTCGAAAGCTATGAAAATAATAACCTGATACGCCTGCATAATAAAAATAAAGCAGTTTTAATTTCAACTGCTTGGCGCCTCTACTATAGTAGAATACTCATTCGTACCATTAGAACCACGCTGCAATCCCTTACTTACTGAACGCCGACCTGTTCTTTTTTGAAGAGAGAATTTCGGGGAATTCACCGGCGCCCGGGGGTGCACCACGTAGAAAGGCTACTGTACTTTTAAATAAAGCAACTCCTAACCCTTTTCCCGCATGTGGCAGGGTCGGGTACCCATTTGTCCCTCTGAATGGACACAGAGTGATATACAGTAGGTGAAAGGATGAAGGAGAGGGTTAATTTGCAGCACCCAACGTTCTTTACCAACCACCCTTGTTGGTATTGACGTGAGCTTGCGCTTCTTAACTTCAGTGATCTCACGGGAACTGCTGCTTCCAACGCAACTTGGCTGCATTACAGTCAGCCTCTATCACAACAGTCTTCACATAGCTCTGCGAAACTTTCCGCCCACTGTGCGACCCCAGGATCGATTCTTGATCTGCCTGGAAATATTATCGGATATTTCATTTTAAGTAGTAGTGTTCTTTTACCTGAAAATGACATAGAACACGCCACACGGGGCGATGGCTTCACTTCCCCACACGGAAGGAATACACACTGAGGGTATCTCTCGGTTTGGTTGGTTTGTTGGTGTTTAAGGTCCCGTCAACTACAAGGTCACTAGAGACCCGTCCACTGCATAGTTCTAGTGCATAGTCTGCACAGACACTACACTAATGCGACGATTATTGGGTATTAGCAGTACCCAGCTTTCCCGAGCGACCACCCATGTCAGTACTAACTGGGCTTGCGTTGCTTAACTTCAGTGATCAGACGAGAACTGGTGTGTCCAACGCAACTCGCCGCTCCCGGTATCTCTCGGGCCAGAAAGAAGTAGAACACCTCAGTCAAGGGATAACGACGGGAGTGAAACCTCTGATGCAATAGTGCAGCATGCTACTGTTTTGCAATTTTTACCCCATGAAGGAGAGGAATGGCGAGGAATGCCACTCCCAATGGAACTACGGCTTTTATTCCCGGAAGGAGGTTCACCTGCTAGTACCCTGCCCCGCCTCTCGCTCGAAATGTACCATGCACCTCTCAATCTGGATCAAGCCTATAATGACGAGCTCAAATCAAACTTCTTTCCACTCAACTACGACAATGTCCGGGAACCTTAGGCCGGCGGTTGCTCCTAGACCCAGGCTTACTTGACCTATGCGGAAATGTGACAAAGCCTAACTTCTCGGACCTCAGAGAAGCCCTACACCTTCAAATACAGTAACTAATAAAGATGTTTATAATGGTTATTTTGAAATTTTCAGAAATGTGTTCATTTTATGAAGGTCCTGCGAAACATTCAGCCAGTCTTGGGTACAGGTGCTTGCTTGCTTATGACCTGACGAAATTTTAGGAAACTGACCTGTAGCAGTTCATAAAACGTCCAGGATGACCTCTAGACTTCTAATTTACTATTTTTTTTAAAAATACCGACAATATTTCCTTGAAATATTTCACACAAATTTGACTGCATCTCGACCTTTGGCCTTGAGTCTCGGGTCATAACAAAAAGTGCAGCTTTTCTGCACCACGCAACTTTAATCCCCTTAAGGTATGTAGTTCAAGATTACGCCAAAAGTACAGTAGTACCGACAGAAAAATACATTCCGGAAATTTCTTTTATATCAGGAGGGGTGTCAAAATAATGGCCAGCGACGTCTCATACGGCCTATATTAATTCAGGTTCTCCATAAAGCAACTCCAACTCCTAACCCTTTTCCCGCCTATGGTAGGGTCGGGTACCCATTTGTCCCTCTGAATGGACACAGGGTGATATATTGGACATAGTTTTTTCTGCAGCCGGTTGCCGGCCAAAGCTGCACCCCTACGCTTATTTATCGTCGGTCTAGTGTTCGTTGGGGAATGCTACCGACGCCAGGGGGCGAGCTCCTACACCTGGAAATTTTGCCTCATCTACCCGTTGCGTAGTAGAGAGGGTTCTTTTACGTGCAAGTGCCATCGTACACCCACACGGGACCTCGGTTTTACTTCTCATCCGAAAGAAGGCACACTCGCGGCTTCTCTCTCGCCCGAAAGAAGCCGACCCACCACGGTCCAGTATCGAACCTAGAACTACTGGCGTAGTTGCCGAGTGAGCTAACCACTACGCCACCGCGGCGGGTTGCTTCAGGTTCTCCATAATCAAACGAAATTTGGATATAGTTCCTAATTTGATATTTCTTTGCATAACTTTTCAAAAACATATGACAGGCAGAATGGTGAGCAACATGGCCCGTGGCTGAAACGGTTTTCACATTCATGCTTTCAAACTTGGGGTACCCCGAGGGCCACATTGGTTTCCTTCCGGTGGTGTTTTAGGGCCCGTCAACTACAATGGTCATTACAGCTCCGTCCACTGCGAAGTTCTAATGCAGAGCCCGCACAGCCACTACGCCAGTGGCGTCACTACGGGGGAGCAGGGGGTGCGGGCCGCACCGGGTGACACCACTCGCACCATGACAAATGGGGTGACACCAAAGCAGAAGAAGCAGCTTTTTTTTCGGGAGAGAGGGGTGACACCAAAGCAGAAGAAGCAGCTTTTTTTCGGGAGAGAGGGGTGCCACCATGGCGTCACCGCACCGGCTGACGCCACTGCACTACGCTGTTAGCCTACGACGATTTTTGGGTATAGGAAGTACCCAGTGTTCCCAAGTCGTCACCCATGCTAGTACTAGCTGGGGTTGCGTTGCGTAACTTCAGTGATCGGACGGGAAGTGGTGTATCCAATGCAATACCGCCGTTCTCGCCACATTAGTAACATATGCGTTGTTTTTTTCGTTCGTTCGTTGGTGTTTTTGGGCCCTTCAACTACAAGGTCATTACAGCCGCGTCCACTGCGGAGTTCTAGTGCAGAGGCTGCACAGACACTACAATAATGCGACGATTTTTGCGTGGTAGCGGTACCCAGTTTTCCCAAGCGGCCACCCACGTCAGTACTAGCTGGGGTTGCGTCGCTTAACTTCAGTGATGAGACGAGAACTGATGTGTCCAACGCAATAAGCAACTCACTATTGCCATGGGACAGTGCCCATGGCTTCCCCCTTTCTCGTTACGTCTGGGTGGCAGGTCGCGTATGCTTACTACGTGGTATCATCGATTGGGCTGGCCGCAACTAGATTTCTAGAGCCGAATTCCGCCTGCGGGCCACCATCCTGACACCCAGTTTGAGAGCTATTCAAGCTGTCATTTTATTAATCATTTCTGCTTAGCAAAAAAAAGAGGTGACACATTTCAAAGTTTTTACAATCTAGAAATGATACGATTTCGAATTAATAAAGAAGAAGTTGACTTTCAGTAAGACCCTACTTGTTTCCTCGAGAGATCAGATTTCACGACTTCAATTAAAACGCGTTTCTATCTTTATTGTTGCCTTTCCGTCTTATAAACACTTACGACAGTGCAAAAATAATAATAAAAAATTAACTTAGTTGATCATCTGAAATTAGCAACAGAAACTGGAAAACAAAATTAAGAATTTCATAGCCTTGGGAAAGAAGAGTCAAAATTCCAATGACTACAGCTGAAATTTTAGCGCAGTTTCAAGACGGGTCGAGCGCGTCGGCGCGGCGGCGATGCCTCTACTCTCGACATGGAAGTCCGAGAGTCATTCGGAATACTTGCGGTCAATCGGACGAGAAGTTTACAGATTGTTGACCCCCACCCCTTCACATAAAAGAACTAACGACACCGAATTTTCACTCATAATTGAAATTGAGTAACTTACTAGAACTTTCTTTCACTTTTAAATACAAATGGGATTAATTGAACTCTTGGTATCTACGTGGAAACAGAAACTTGTACGCGCTACTCGAATTCGACTCAGTACGCATCTAACAAATTCTATTTTCACATTAGATATTTGAAATTCTTGTTGAATTCATCTAACATAAACTTAATATTCTTTTTCAAAACTTTAGTAATTTGTCTTTACCTTGAACGATCGTGGAAACTCGTCAAATTTTCACGAATATGCATTACATGTTCAGCTACTGAGTATCCAAAATACGATCCTGGAGGGCCTTCTTTTATCAGAGGCACGCGAGCATCCAAATTAAATCCAAATATAAAGCCAACTTGACATAACAAAACCAAGAAACGCACTAAATTAAAACTCGTTGAAGCCATTCTTAGTCACTTTTTCACGTATTTTCAAAAAGTAAACTTTTAGAGGTACTATTCAGTTTCACAAATCACCCATACGAGTAGCAAACGCGATACTGCTCGTCCTCGTGCTTCAAAATGAATGCAGCTACAAAGCCTAGTAGCCATTGAGAAAACCGAGAGTCAACAGCGCCCTCTTCATGCGATTTGAAGCACTTTCCAACGTCCATTTGTTGGTGTTTTAGGACCAGAGCCGGCGCGAGCTATTGCGGGGTCGTGTTCAAAAGTATTTGGCGGGGCCTTTTGTAGGAAAGTACATTTTATAATATAGATAAGGTGACAAGACGTCCCGATTTCAGACTTCATGTCCCGGCGGGATGCTCTTTTGTCCCACTTTTCGGCAAACTCTCACAGAAGCATTCACTCCTCAATGAAATACGTGCACAGATCACCCACACAGATTGATTCTACTAGGTTGGCAACTTATCATCGTCTGAATCAAATTAAAACATCAGGCACCCTGTGCTGGACCCGTCCTTTAACCCGTAGAATCAATGGGATGGTTGAAGCGGAGTCCTGTGTGATAGGAGGATCCCAATCAAGTTGAAAGGGGAGTTTTGCATGGCAATGGTTAGGCCTGCTATGCTATATGGATCAGAGTGCTGGGCAGTGAGGAAGATCCACGTCAACAGAATGCAAGTAGCTGAGATGGGAATGCTGCAGTATATGAGTGGGGTATCGAGAGCAGATATAATTAGAAATGAGTATATTAGAGGTAGTCTGGGAGTGGTGGACATCGCCGAAAAAATAAGGGAAAATAGGTTGAGATGGTATGGACACGTAATGAGGAGAGGACGAGCTCATTAGGTCCATTTCAGGTATGCAGGTAATCGGCAGCACCCGGGGAAGGGGGAGACCGAAGCAGACGTGGAGCAGGTTGTCCGTAAGGCTATGGCAGTGTGTGAGGTAGAGGGCTAGAACCCGCAGACCCGACCCTGCCGCAGGCGGGATAAGGGTATGATGATGATGCATCCTGTGTTGGATGGACACACATTCAAGTTATAAGGTACAGTAGGTAGGAAGGCACAAGTTTCGTTCTTTGCTGTTCAGGAAAGCATGTGTCACCACCCCTACTTGGGGCACTCACCAAAAGCCCCCGTCCCGCTTTGCCCTCTGGAAAATCTGGTCACCTTAATATAGAGGTTCGCGCGTCGGGCCCTTAGTAAACGCGGGCTCGGGTTCTGGGGAATGTTCTGCGGGTGCTGGGCTAAAAAATATCTTCCGGGGCCTTTTGTAGGAAAAAAAAACAGATATTATAAAGACCCGCGCGCTGGGCCTTAGTAAACGCAGGGCCGGGTTCAGCGAATGCGCTGCTCTGTTTAGGGCCCTTCAACTACAAGGTCATTCAAGCCCCGTCCACTGCTTAGTTCTAAGGCACATACTCCAAAAACACTACACTAATGCGACGATTTTGGGGTATTAGCGGTACCCAGTTTTCCCAAGCGGCCACCCATGTCCGTACTAGCTCGGGTTGCATTGCTTAACTTCAGTGATCAGACGAAAACTGATCACAAAAGTTAAGTGTGTCAACGTAATAAGCCGCTCCCTTTACGTGCCCTGTGGTCGGGTCTGTGAGTCCACTGAACGTGCTCTGACTGGGGGCACCCTAGCCAGGCGTTTGGACCCCGCAGGAATGTTGCCTGGGTTGTCTGGGGGGGATGCCGGCCTACACCACGAATTGAGGCGATACAAATGGTTAATAACAATATTCTGGAATGGACAATGGTTCAACAACAATTTTGGAATGCCGACTGTTTACCCAAATTTTCTGGCAGATCATCCTTTAGAAAGTTGAGTCGATGACCGTTTCAATTCAAACATTGACAGAGGTGAAGCCGCCACCGTGCCATTTAATTTAAGCCACCCACTATGTTCAGCCGCCTTCGTGTGTGCACGCTCTGCACTCCCGGTAGAACCGGGACTGCGTGCAGGTGACTTCGTAGACATAACATGGAGCCACCCATGGCTTTATCTTTCCAACCGACGAAATTGTACTTGGGCTGTAGACCAAAACTGCAATCCCTATGTGCGGCTGAGTTGCGTTGGACACACTAGGACTCGTCAGATCACTGAAGTTAAGCAACCCAAACCCAAGTTAGTTCCAACAAGGGTGTTGGTAGTGAACGTTGGGTGCTGCTAATTTCCCCTCTTCTACATCCTCTACACCTACCTCCTCACCCGCTAGCAGCCTCCTTAGGGTTTGGCCTATTATGGCTGTTTGGCTGCTGGATGGTCTTACCGTTTTACCTCGCGTATAATACGCACTTTTTCCCCCAAAAATTGGATGCAAAGTCTGGGTGCGTATTATACATAGGAGCAAAAATTTCAGCCATTTTCAGAGGAACATTAAGAATGCATAAAGAATACTGGATCATCTATCGAAAGCAAGAAAAGAGACACGTTTGCTTATTAATCTATATAAATTAGCGTAACATTCGTTTTGACCGTTTAAGAAATAAAAGGATAGACACCTTATTTACCTTCATACCCTAGATATATTAATACAAGCATAACAATAGATATAATAATACTAATGTACTACTACAAAAAGTAACAAGTCCTGCCCAACAATACCGATAATCATCATCATCATCATCCTTGCCCCCTTCTCCCGCTTGAGGCGGAGTCGGGTTTGCGGGTTCTGATCCTCCACTCCCGCCTATCCCCCACCACCCCGCATGCCTCCATGCCCCTTTGCATCACCTGCCCCCCCACGTCCGTTTTCGTCTTCCTCTACTCCTAGTGCCCCCAGATGCCCCCAGTACCCCAATGCCCATAATGGACCTGACAAATTCCTCCTCTCCCCTCCTCATAACATGCCCATACCTCTCATCTTTTACGTGATGTCTCCCACCCCATCCTACCTCTAATGCAGTGCTTCCCAACCTATGTGCTGTGGCACACACCTGTGCCATGGTGACGGTAGAAGTGTGGCGTGGCAAAAAGTGAAAAAAATTTAAAATTATAATGGCGTTGCACTAAATTTAATTATAAGTTAAAATAGTGTACTAACCTGATATTCCTATAATGAAATAAAAGATAAAATGACGTTAACGCTCACATTGCAACACTTTCACAGTCCTTGCAAAGCCAGTCATCACATTAACACACTATTGGCCACTTGACTATTAACTATGAACTAAATTAGTAAAATAAATCATAGCTTTCTTTGTACCTTTGTAGGATTGTAATAGTGTTGTTAGTACAGTAAGTCTTACAAGTTGAGCATAATACGTAATTTTAAAATGAAATCGGAACATTTCAGTTCGAGTGTGCATATACTGTTTGGTATCTGACTAATGTGCCTTGGCCAAAAAAAGGTTGGGAAGCACTGCTCTAATGTAATCATTTCAAACTCTATCAGCTTGTGTCATCTCAGCCACTTGCATTTGCCTTTCATGGTTCTTCCTAGCTGCCCAACACTCTGAGCTATATAACATAGAGGGTCATCATGAGCAGCTTATAGCCACTTTCCTTCTGAAAATCCTCACTGGGTAGCACCCAGCAATCTTGGATCGCTGTCCTACGCTGTTCCCTAACCATAAAAAAGTCTATTTGGGACCTCCCCTGTGGTGACTGGAAAGTGATTAGGTGCTTTCCCTCTTCTTGAACCTTGTATTGGCTATTGCAAGTCCATGTGCTCTTGCTGTCTCAAGGACTTTGTGCTCCTCAGGGTTGATCGTCCCATACCCCCATCCCCAATGTACCACCTCATATCCCAACCCATCCATGCCCATATGGGCATTAAAGTCACCCCAATAATAAGGCTTTCATTTCCATTGCCCTGTCTAATTGTGCTGTTCACTGACTGAACCACCTCATCAAACTCATTCCAAAAACTTACCTTTGTTGTGTCACCCAGGCCTGCTTGGGGGGGGGCATATGCACTTATGATGTGGAGCCCTATACCCTGCCACACTACTGTGACTAACATCCTGCTACTAATTCTCTTGACGGAAGTGATACTTTGCTGCAATTCCCTACTCAACATCATGCCCACCTCATTTCTTCCCTCTTCACTACTGGTGTAGATCAGTTTGTAACCCTCACCCAGGGCCCATGATCTATTCCCCTTCCACTTTGTTTCTTGAAGGAATGCAATATTAATCTTTTTATGTTTGAGGATATCCATTAGCTCCCCAGTTTTTCCTGAGATGATCCCACCATTCCAAGTTCCTAGCCTTTATCCAGCCTCTATCCTTAGTGGGACAGCTCTGACTGGGGGCATCCCAGTCAGATTTCCAGAATCCGCAGTAATAGAGGGTGGGAATCCTCCCCCCCCCAGGAGGCACTCATTAATGGTTTTATCATTGCCAAGTGAGCAGAGGTTCCACACTCACTTGGCAGCCCACCCTTCGCCACCTACACCTAAAAGATGCAGTCATATATGCGGACTGCGTATTATACATGAGTATTGAGATTTTTACATTAACATAAATCTTGAAATTTGGGATGCATATTATGCACTGGTGCGTATTATACTCAAGATAATACGGTATTTATCGTCGGCCTACTGTTCGTTGGCGCTCTTCACCACCGCCAGGGGGCGAATTGCTACATCAGGGAATTTTGCCTCAACTACGCGTTGCTTAGTGTAGCGGGTTCTTTTACGTGGAAGTGTACGTGCACCTGCCCTCCAGTGCCAGCTTAACAGCATTATGGGACCCTGGGAAAAACAGTGTGCTGGAGCCCCTATGACAACACTCACAGAAATAATATTTAAGTGGCCCCCTCACGGCCAAGTGTCCAGCGAGCCCATAAGTTAAGACGGCACTGTTACAACCCCGAGGCTTATTTATCGTCCGCCTATCGTCCTGGAGGGTGTTTGCTCCACCGACGCCTGGGACAACTTCCTACACTGCAGTAAGCATTGTTTGGCATGTAGGTGACACGGTAAAGACCTCACTCGTTCTAAAAGTAACTACTAACTCTTTTTCAGCCCTCCGCAGGGTTTTGTTTGGCTAATGGTGTTTTAGGGCCCTTCAACCACAAGGTCATTAGAACCCCTTCCACTGCATAGCTCTGTTGCAGACACCACACAGGCACTACGCTAATGCTAAGATTTTTCGGTATTGGTGGAACCCAGTTTTCCTAGTGCCCACCTATGTCAGTACTAACTGGGGTTGAGTTGCTTAGCTTCAGTGATCAGACGAGAACTCGGGTACTCATCTCAAACCCTAAACTACTGCCGCAGTACGTGTAGAGCGACAACCTTTCCAAATATAAGAGCTCCCCTTGGAGGCGGCGAACGGAGTTGCCTCCACCAACAAACAGACCGACGACGTTTATTGAAAAAAAGGTTTGCAGCCTTCGGTCGACAGCGTCGGCGTACCTAGGGTTTGTGCCATCAACTTCGGTCGACAGCGTCGGCGTACCTAGGGTTTGTGCCATCAAGTTCGGCCGAGCGCGTACACTACTGATGACAATACAGTATTAATTTTGTCTGCTAATCCAGGGGTGGTCGCGATCGACTTTTTATCTTAAAAAAGTGTCGTGATCGACTTGTCATAGGCGTAGTCAAAGTGGGGAGGGGGAGGTTCGATACTGGACCCAACTTGGTCCAGTATCGAACCTAGAACCACTGACGCAGACCTAGAAACACTGAGCCACTACGTCACCGAGGTCGGTCTTAATTCAACATATCGCGAGTGATCGACCAAAATTGGCGTCACGATCGTCTTGTTCGCCACCCCTGTACTAGTCAACCAGTTGATGTGTGCATAGGGTTAGGTTAGCAATTATATATTTTCTTTCGTGTCTGGTGCCACCAAAATTTGATAATATTGTGGGGTGGGTAGTAACCTAGTGGTAGATAGGCGGGCAAGGATGACCAGAGTCCACAGATCCGACCAGTGGCGTAGCTAGGATATGTTGAGCCCGGCAACGAGCTATAAAATTGGCGCCCCACTGGGACGTCACTAGGGGGCGCAGGCCACACTGGGTGATACCACTTGCACCACGACAAACGGGGGTGACACTAAAGCAGAAGAAGGCACAGAGCAGGCGGAGCGGCTTTCTTCGGAGGGAAGGGGGTGGCGCCAACCCTAGCGATGCCCCTGCGCCCAAGCCCTCTTGCCCTTTAAATTAATCAAATTTTTCAATTACAATGGATATGGACGTCTTCTGCAGCCGCGCTTCCGCTGCAGTGAATTTGTGACCAATTTATTACCCATGTTCCCTTATTATGTTCAGCTACTATGCTGTATGGATCAGTGTTGCGCAGTGAGAAAGAGCCACGTCAATTGAATGCAAGTGGCCGAGATGCGAATGCTGCGGTCATGCACCGATCCAGGATTTTCCTCGGGGGAGGGGGTTGAGAGGCGGCGATTGCGCAGGGCAGCGATTGGAAACGCAATTTTCATTTGTCAGTGTCGAGGTCGACCCAAAGTTTAGGGGGAAGGGGTTGCAACCGCAAAAAACCCGCTCTGAATCCGCGCGTGGCTGCAGTACATGAGTGGCGTGTCGAGAGCCTGATAGGATAAGGAATGAGTATATCAGAGGTAGCCTGGGGGTGGTGGACATCGCCGAAAAGATGAGGGAGAATAGGCTGAGGTGGTATGGACACGTAATGAGAAGAGGGGACGAGGAGCTCGTTAGGTCCATACAAGGAATGCAGGTGGTCGGTAGCACCCGGGGCAGGGGGAGGTCGAAGCTGACGTGGGAGAAGTTAAGCAACGCAAGCCCAGTTAGTACTAACATGGGTGGTCGCTCGGGAAAGCTGGGTACTGCTAATACCCAATAATCGTCGCATTAGTGTAGTGTCTGTGCAGTATATGCATTAGAACTAAACAGTGGACGGGTCTCTAATGACCTTGTAGTTGACGGGACCTTAAACTCCAAAAAAACAAAAGCAACTCCTAACCCTTTTCCCACCTATGGCAGGGTCGGGTACCCATTTGTCCCTCTGAATGGACACAGG
>JAAFCE010008109.1:1332-11931 GCA_013389805.1 Trigoniulus corallinus
TTTGGCAGCAGCATGACATCCCTGTAGGCTGGCGGGAGGCTATCATCATTCCCCTCCCAAAACCTGGAAAGGATAGTACCCTACCCACGAATTACAGCCCCATATCTATGGCTGTAGTGTTTATGGCCTGGCCGCTCCATCTACTCTCCGGATGCTGGACAGTGTTCATCATGCTGGCATCCGGTTGTCCATTGGGGCTTTCTGCACAAGTGCCGTGCTCAGCTCGTATGCTGAATTCCGGTGAGCCGCCACTGACTATAAGGCGGCAGTGCTTAGCAGCTGCATATATTTTGCAGCTGAAAGGTCAGCCACAGCACCCTACACACCCAGTCGTTCTTAGTTGCACTCTGTGACGACCATTCGATCGTCAGCCAGGGGTTCCCCCTCCATTTGGCATGTGGTAGATGGATGGTCTCACTGGCCTGGGTGTGACCCTGCCTAGGGTGCAGCCTGTACTACCGGCCTCTGTGCCGCCCTGGACAGTACCAGAGCCGATTTTTAATTTGACACTCACTGCCTTCCCCAAAGCCAGTACTGATAGGTCAGTGTACCAGCAAGAGTTTGGACGCCTCTCTCTGACCTATCGGGGCCATGTTTTTGTTTACACAGATGGGGCGAAGGATGGCACCTCTGTGGGTTGGTCAGTCTTTACAACTGGTCATCTCATAGGGGGCCACCTTCCAGGCATTGCCATTGTCTTAACTGCAGAGATTACTGCTCTGCACAGGGCACTGGAACTCATCCAACGTTTGAACCACCGACACTTTGTGGTTGCGACTGACTCCCTATCCTCCCTACAGCTATTGCACACCCTGTATAGCAGGAAAACCATCGTCCAGGGTGTGCACAGTTTGCTGCTGATGATTCGTCAGCAGGGCAAGACAGTTTAGTTTAGGTGGGTCCCGGGGCATGTTGGCATCATGGGGAATGAGAGGGGTGATGCCCATGCCTGTCAGGTGGCCCACTTACCAGATGTTCCTGACACTACTGTCCCCTCCTCTGATGCTCTCCCGATGCTGCGGTGGGCTGTCCATGGGCAATGGCGGTCCCAGTGGTTTGCGGAGACCACCAACAAACTCTGATCCCTGAAGTCACCCCAGTGCACTGGGCATCCTTATGCCGCCTGTCACGGAGGGAGGAGGTTGTGCTTGCTCGCCTGCGAATCAGTCACACGTTCCTCACCCACTCCTACATATTATGGGGTGAGGATGAACCATGGTGTGACTGCTGTTGGGAGCCTCTCACAGTGGCACACATCTTCAGTTACTGTGAGAGATACCGTGAACTTAAATACCGACTGGGGGTCTGTCCAGAGCTCTCTAAGCCCCTTGGAGATAACCCCCAGGGAGTTGAGAGCTCTCTTGTATTTTTGAGAGAGGCTGGCCTCTTTCACAAAATCTAATACTAATGCTTTTGCCTTTTCCTTTTGTGTGTTTTGGCTTTTGCCTCTTTATGTTTGTATCCGTTTTGGCTTTTGCTTTTTATCTCTGTGTTTGTTTGGCTTTTGCCTGTTTTATCTTTGTCCTTATTTTGGCTTTTGCCTTCTGTGTATTTTTGTCTGTTTAGGCTTTTGCCTGTTTTTTGTGTTTGTTGTTGGCCTTTGCCCTTACTTGTTGTCTGTTATTTGTTTGGCTGTTGCCTTTTTGCTTTTGCCCTTATTTATTTTCACCATGGTGGGATGGTCACTTACACCCCCCACCATGGTGATTGTCTTTCTGGGCCCTAATGACCATTGAAGTTGATGGGCCCTAAAACACGAACGAACAAAATGGACTAATAGCTGGCCAGTGACAATAGGTAGGCTAAAGTACAGCCAGATTTCTTTCATACTGTATATCATCATACTACTTTATTGACAACTGTCCCTAAAATTTTAAAAAGGGGAATTACAAAAAATTTGAGGGTCCCACAGTAAAACGAAAGTCATTTTCGTGAACAGCATACAAAAATAAATAAAATAGCTCTATTGGTGTTTCCATATTATTTTTTGGCTGTTCTACAGTGTTATAGTCAAAGGCATCTAAGGGCATAATTGTTGCTGTTAATTATCATTTGAAACAATTTATTAGAAAATAAAACAGCCTGCTTTTAATTTAAAAATTGCTTTCTTATCGTAATATTTTATGTTGTAAATCGGTAGATTTACAGTCCAAGTTGATAGAATGCATGCTGTGCATGTGCAACATTCAGGCATAAATGCTTCAAAATCAAAAAGTTTTGATTTTTGTCAAATGATGTTTGTCTATGTGCTTATTTTTATGCTTGAAAGCTGCTTACGCTCCCAAGTAGCTTACAGAACGCTCCTGTGTGCACCAGCTTAGTAGGTCAGCTGCAAATTCATGATGTCAGAGGTCTTCAAGCACAAAAATACACATGTAAATTTATGCCAACTGTACAGTGCTCTTAAGCATAGCGACATTCACTTTCAATGGCATGGTCACACGTCGTCACATGTATGATATGACGACAAGTCTTATGCTACACGTGAAAAGGGCCAAAATCGCCAAGTGTACACCACACTTTAGTGGTGAGCGTCGACGAATACAATACCAAGGCAGAAATATGATACGAGGCCAAATGAGGTAACTGCATGCTCACAAAAGCAGACCAGCAATTCAGCTAGCACATTTTCCTCATTTGACCTCGTATCACATGCTGCCTCTGTATCGTCTCCCTTGACGTTCACCACTAAAGTGCGGTGTACACTTGGCGTTTTTGGCACATTTTATGTGTAGCATAAGTGCACTTGGTCCAAATTGGTTATGCATGGCAAGTGACTTGGAGAGCAAGCTGAAGAAAATAAAGATGACGGATTTGACTTTGAAAGGTGTGGTAGTGGCAGATATACCAAGCAGATCATCATCATCCTATCCTTTTCCTGCCTGAGGCAGGGTCGGGTCTATAGGTTCTAGCTCTTAACTCTCACCTATCTCCCAACAGGTCCCTCATTTTCTCTGTCATGTCCACTCACGTGAAAGTGAGTGGATTTTCTCTGTCATGTCCACTACTCATTCCTGACTATCAAGTCTTTACACCACGCTCATATACCACAGCATTCAGATGTTGGCTAGTTACATTCTATTTATGTGGCTCTTCCTCGCAATCCAACAGTCTAATCCATATAGCATACTAGGGCTAACCACTGCCCTGTTTACTCCTTATTACACATGACTCCACTCATCCTCACTAAAATCAGGAATCTAATTTTCCACTCGCCCTTGCCAAATGATGTTATTTATAATCCATTGAATTGCAGCATATTTTACATCTTTTTTTTTGTAGTTTTGGCAGCTTTCTATTCCAAAACACTTCCTAAGCATCATATAATTCCATAAATTATATGTTTTCTCTGCCAGTACACTTCCTAGCTGGTTTTCTCATTTTTTTTCATTAATATTCAAATCACCCTCTGTGTGTCACATTTGGCACGAACCTACCACAGTAGTAGCCTACCCACAAATTACAGGTCCATATCCTTCACGAGCTGTCTGTGTGAACGCATGAGGCTGGCCTCTTTCACAACATTTAATCTTGGCCTCTTTCTCCTTTTATTCTTCTTTTTGAGGTTTTCCTCTTCATTTTTGGGTCGGTTTTGGCTTTTGCCCTTTATGTTAGTGTCTGTTTAGGCTTTTGCCGATTTTTGCTGTGTCTGTTTTGGCTTTTGCCTTTATTTATTCCCTATTATTTGCATGGCTTTTGCCTTTTTTCTATTCTTACTCTTAGTGGGCTTTTGCCCTTAGTTATTATCATCATGGTGGGTTGGCCTTTTAAACCCCCCACCATGGTGATTGTCTTCCAGGTAACGCTCTGCGTTTAGATGCCCATCCACAGAAACGATTGCACCCACCCCATACCATGAGGAGCATCCCCACACAATCACTGACCCTCTGCCGAACTTCACAGTGGGCACAACACAGCTTGGCAGGTAACGTTCACCAATTCCCAAGGGCGATAGAGGAGCGATAGAAAGGCTAGACGATAGAAAGGGTTAAAGATAATCATGAAGAAGAAAGAGTATTTAGCTTTCAGTAGGGAGCTTAGGGATGGACATCGCCAAAAAATGAGGGAGAATAGGTTGAGGTGTATGGACACGTAAAGAGAGGAGAGAAGGAGGAGCTCGTTAGGTCCATTTCAAGAATGCGGGTGGTTGGAAACACCAGGGGCAAGAGGAGCCGAACCAGGTTGTCCATAAGGATTAGGTGGTGTATGGGGTGGACGGGGACCTGGTGGAAGTATACGGCAGTGAAGGGCCAGAACCCGCAGAACCGTCCCTGCCAGAAGCGGGAAAAATGGATGTTTTTAGATTTGGACATAATGTAAGCAATATAATCACCTGCTGCAGTGGCGTAGTGGTTAGCACACTCAGCAACTGCATGAGTAATTCTAGGTTCAATACTGGACTGAAGAGAGAGAGAGAGGCTGTGAGTGTGCCTTCTTTCGGATGGGAAGTAAAACTGAGGTCCTGTGTGGCTGTACGATGGCACTTGCACGTAAAAGAACCCAAGGTTACTATAGATAAGGTTGGCCATTCAGAGCATTAGCCAATCAAATTTAGGTATGCCTCTGACGTCACTGCGGGAGCACTCGCTGGTAATATACCATAGAGAGCATACTAATTATTCTAAAATTTACACATTTAAGACAAGAAAAAGTATTTTATCAACAATAAAACCGAATCAGTACCCAAATAAACATAAACGGAGTCCTGTGTGATAGGAAGGTTTCAATCAAGTTGTAAGAAAAGTTTTAATGGGCAGAAGTTAGACCAGCTGCGCTATACTGCATGGATCAGAGTGTTCAGCAGTGAAGAAGAGTGATGTCAATAGAATGCAACTACCGGAGTTGTGAATTCTGTGGTACATGAGTGGGGTGTCAATTAGAATTAGGGACGAGTATATTAGAGGTAGCCTGGGTGTGGGGGACATCGCTAAAAAAGGAGAATAGGTGAGGTGTTATGGACACGTAATTGAATTAGGGGTAGAATTAGGGACAAGTATATTAGAGATAGCCTGGGGTGGGGGACATCGCTGAAAATGGAGAATAGGTTGAGGTGTTATGGACATGCCATGAGAAGACGGGAGGAGGAGTAGGAGCACGTTAGATGCATTGCAGGAATGCAGGTGGTCAGAAGCACCTGGGGCAGGGGGAGACTGAAGTAGACGTGGGAGCAAGTCATGCATAGGGATATGGCGGTGTGTGGGGTGGACGAGGACCTGATGGGGAATAGATGGCAGGGGAGGGCTAGAACCGACAGACCTGATGATGATGACGACTATTCATTTATTCAGTAATAAAATATGTTGGATTCAAATTCTTATATATTACTGAATCTACTTATGATCATATTTTTGTTTTTTTTCCCTTATTTAAAATAATTAGAAAAAACGACCACCTTTCCCAATACACTGTACTGCATATCTAAAGTATGTCTATTAATTATATTGTGGAGACATCCCTCTCCACTTACACTTATACTTACCTCTTCCTTTTTAGCATCTTGGAATATTTCCATTCCAAACTTATATTGTCCTTATACTGTGAGGACACCCATCATCAACGTAAACATGGTATATTTTTACGATATTACACCTCCTCAGGAGGTGTAATAGCTCATGCTGTACGTAATGCACATGGTTTTTTAAATTTAAAGGACAGAAACACTACACGTTTCTGTTTGTCAATTTGAAAAACAGATACTTAAAAAAATTTTGAATTTAAAAACGAGAAGAGTTCCTAAACAATCTGCATAGAGATCAGACACATAGAATTTGTCTCCTCTACCAAAAACCGTTCAACTGTTCAATATACATAAGTTCACTCTATTATTGTGGTTATTACTAAACATTTAATTGTATTAATCATTCGTTTGCTTGGATATAAAATTTTCATATTTTATTTGTACATTTTGGAGTATACTTGTCTTTCTACTGAAGTCAAACATATCAGTAACAGAATACATCTTGGTATCAGAATAGAACACGCAAAGTTTGAGTTAGGAATTAAGAATAATCATAGATCTTTCATCTTCAAGCCTATTCCTACATCTACATAACAGCCTTCCCCACAATATTACTACAGTAAAACCTCTCTAATTGGTACACCCGGGGGACCCAGCCAAAGTGTACCCATGAGAGGGGTGCACTCATAAGAGTTTTAGTAATAGCCTATGGACAAAAAATCGGTGCCTGAAGAAGGGGTGTATCCATAGAGGGGTTTTACTGTATTAATTTATTTGCTAGTAAATATGTCAAATTTAATTTTTCAATCTACCTACGATTATTTTTCCTATTTGTTCTCTTATTTAACACAACATTCGGGAAACAATCGCTTATACAAAACCTGTTAAAATATATGGAAAGTATTCTCTTAAGCTACTACTTGCTCCCATGATGACGTAGGGGGAGGCGCTAACCGGTGAAGAGCGAAATATTTAAATGAGGCTGAATGGCCAACCTTATCTACAGTCACCTTGAAAGAACCCTCTCTACTACGCAACGGGTAGATGAGGAAAAATTTCCAGGTGTAGGAGCCCGCCCCTTGGCGTCGGTAGCGTTCCCCAACAAACACTAGACCGACTATAACTAAGCATAGGGATGCAGCTTTGGCCGACAACCAGCTACAGAAAAATAACCATGACCAATATATCGCCCTGTGTCCATTCAGAGGGACAAGATGGGTACCCGACCCTGCCATAGGGTTACGAGTTGCTTTTGTAAGCAATAAAATTATGCTACGCATTGTAAATTTTTAGCAAAGGAAAACAATCCATATGTGAAGTTTCTAAAGTTCTCAAACAGCCAAAATACCACCCCTAAATTTTGGCGCCATGGACAAATGCCCGGGTTGTAGGCCCTGGCGTAGCATACGTCAGCTACAGTGGATCAAAAAAGTATTGGCAAGAGATGTTTTGTGTAATAAACTTTAAAAATAGTTAATGTAGAAAAAAAGTGAAATATACATTATGTTTACAATACTTTATTACAACGTTTGTCAAAATTTGATCTATTTATATCAAGAGAATTTTAAAATAAAAGAAAAAAACTGAAAATTGCAGGTCAAAAAAGTATTGGCAACAGTACAATGCACATTTGTTTAAATGCATTTAATTAATTGTGTATGTAATTTAATATTTACGGTGTAGTCCTTTAGCTTCAACTACAGCCTGTAAACGTTTTGGCATGGAATTTACTAATGTTTTTGTTGTTTCTGGAGAGATTTTGCCCCACTCTTCTATCAGAGAAGTTTTTAATGTTTCTTTTGAAGAAATTTTTCTTTTTCTAATATTGATATTTAAAATTCTCCACAAATTTTCAATTGGGGTTCAAATCTGGACTTAAGGGAGGGGAATTCAGCAAACGAGGTGCATAACACAACATCCATTCTTTAGTTTTTCAGGCAGTATGCTTGGGGTCGATGTCTCACTGAAACACAAATGTTCTTTCCAACCCAAACTTTTGAACACTAGAATTTAAATTACACTGCAAAATATCAATGCTGTCATTATGCCTTCAATAAAATGCAAAATTTTTGTGCCTTCGGATGACATGCATTCCCAAACCATAACATTCCCACCGCCATGTTTGACAGTTGGCTGAGATTTTGTTGTAAGAACTCTTGATTTTACTTTCTCCAGACATATTGTCTTCCATCAGATCCAAAAATGTTAAGCTGGGTTTACACTGCACGCAACATACTCATGCAACTGTTTCATTAAAAAGGACTCTTACAGTGTAAACGGGGACTCGCCCTGAAATTTGCTGTGCGAGGCAGCCTCGTGGTGAGCCACTGCACTGTCGGTTTTTGGACACGCATCAAAGGGTTTTGCCACTCCCACTTCGTGTACTGGTACTCTAGATTTGTTTTGCATATGTGCTTCACACAATATTTTCTCAGTGTAAACAGGGAGGGCGAGACGGGCAAGATTGCCGCAAGCCTGTGGAAGCCATTGCGGGCGAGTATGTTTTACGCAGTGTAAACCCAGCTTTAAACTTAGACTCATCAGAAAAAATCACACGGTTCCAAAACTCCTCTTCTTTATTTAAATATTCCATAGCAAACTTGAGTCTTTTATGCTGGTTAGCTTTAGATATGACGGGTTTTTTCCTTGCTGCTCTTCCAAAATACTGACTTTCATGTAGGATGTTTCTTACAGTTTGTGGATTCACAACAGTCCTTGAAACTGTTGCAATGTGTTTCCCAATGTCAGCAGCACTCATTTTTGGTTTGTTCTGCACAATCCTAACTGCCTCTCTTCTCTCGCTTTCAGAAAGTTTACATGGACGGCCACTCTTTGTTGCATTTTTAGTTGAGCCTGTTTCATTATACTTTTTAATTACACTTCTTACTGTAAATAAACTAATATTTAAGTTTTCTCCAGTTTGTCTATAAGTTAATCCTCGTTTTCTCTGCAAAATGATGTTGTTCTAATCCCATATCTAATCAACTATCAAAATAACATACTAATATACTTGTTTAGCATGTCTAAAGTCCTTACATTTAAATAATATTAATTTAAATATGTTTAATACATTGCAAAATGTACACAGTTCAGGGTTGCCAATACTTTTTTGACCTGTGATTTTCAGATTTTTCTTTTATTTTAAAACTCTCTTGATATAAAAGAATGAACTTTTGACCGATGTTGTAATAAGGTATTGTGAACATAATGTACAGTATATTTCACTTTTCTTCTACATTAACTATTTTTCAAGTTTATTACAAAAAACACCTCTTGCCAATACTTTTTTGATCCACTGTGAAAACGCTACAAGAAAACTATTGTATCGCAACGGTTGATTTTCATCAAGGCGTCTCCCCCAAGGTGGTGGTTTGTCGAGTGCCCATGGCAATTTGAACTCATTGCGCCTACAAGTTACGCCACTGCTTTAAAGCAGTTTTAAGCTGAGGATGCCAACTTCCGTCTCCTTTCTCTTTCTCCAACTTGTTTCAGGCGTTGACTCAAAATTCAAGTTAGCGTAAACTTTAGGTTTGCAAAACTCCAGGAATAACACCAAACCAATTTTTGGTCATTGAATATCACTGCTTTCGCGGGGGGGGGGTATCAAAGGTTGCTGTTGTCAAGCAATTATATCCGGTATATCTCCAATTAGAAAGCAAAGTATTTAATGACAATAATTCTGGGCATCACATGTGACGTGGAGGCTAAACCGGATCTTATTGTGTTACGTACTGCAGCTTAAGAAACCATTTCTAATGAAACAAAAAGAAAAGAAATGATTGCATGCCATTCATAAATAACATAACCTTGAATTGCCCAACTTCGTATGTTGTGCATGGCATGATACATGTACATATGTTGTTAACTTGTGGCGGCCAAACTCCTTTTGACGTCCTTCATATACGGGTGCAGTCAAAGAAGTATTAATGAATCCCAGAAAACATGTTACACATATCTTCATCATCTAAATATTGATAAACTTTTCAGACCAGTCAACTCCATTTTGAATTTCTTCAAAAATTGGCCAAAAAGAGGTATCAGTTTGCACCATATCCTGCGCAAATACTATTCCAGACACTCATTGCTTATTTTGTTTGTTACATTTTATAATATAAAATTACAGTAATGCTTTCAGTATTTCATGTTGTGCAACACTGGAAAATTAAGAACGAAATTATCGAAATAAAAGGAATACCGGCAGACGGTTTGAAAATGGAAATACTGTACAGTATGAAATTTGGAAGCAGGAAAGCTCAAACAAACGGCAAGCGGGCCATTCATGCAGTACATTCCTTAGGCACGTAGCTGGATCTAGTAATTTGCGGTGGGGGGGGGAACTATTTTTTAATCAGTACACTGTAGATTATGAAAAACAAATTGTATTTACAAATCAAGTTCAAAAGATTATTAGGTAAGAAACAATAAATGCACACAAAATATCATATGCCGCTTTGATTGTATGCAAATTTTGACAGTAAGTTCAGTGTAAAAAGGTTTCTATTCACCAAATTTGGGGGGGACTAGTCCTCTCCTGTCCCTCCCTGCCCCCCCTCAGCTACGTGCCTGACATTCCTACTTAACGGGCCCTCCGACTGACTAACATATTTGAAAAAACCCATGAATGGTTCCTCTGCAGCCATTGGTTACATGAGAAATCTCTAAGGTTTGAGATATTGAGTAAATTTTTTTAATCATCACTTTGACAAAACTTGGATTTCAGGATTTTACATTTTTAATAAATACTGTAAATAAATGTGGCATAGGCTGGCAGACACGGATTTTTGTGTTCTGGCATTTCTTTTGCTTTTTGTGATCCAATTGACCAATCTAGGGTTGGAGTTCACCTTTTTCAAGGCGGCTATCCCAAGGGCCCAGTAAAGGTAGGGCTGCAGACGTTTTGTGGGCGTTTTTTTTGCAGTTGTGGAGAGTGGTTGTGGGGTCGGCCTAAACAGGCCGACCCACAAGCCGACTCACGTCCTTTTCTGCTGCTTGGCGAACCCTATTGGGCTGCAGTGCAGCATTTATTATTTGAAATCAGTATAATTACTTTTATTAGTATAATTCATTACTATTATTTTGTTATCAGTTTAATTACTTACTATTATTTTGTTATCAGTATAATTACTTACTATTATTTTGTT
>JAAFCE010008111.1:0-39291 GCA_013389805.1 Trigoniulus corallinus
CAGTACCCAGCTTTCCCGAGCGACCACCCATGTCAGTACTAACTGGGCTTGCGTTGCTTAACTTCAGTGATCAGACGAGAACTGGTGTGTCCAGCGCAACTCGCCGCTCCCCGCGCATTAGTGTAGTGTCTGTGCAGTCTCTGCATAAGAACTACGCTGTAGACGGGGCTCTAATGACCTTGTAGTTGAAGGGCCCTAAAATACCAAAAAAAAAACAATCCATTTGAAGAAAAGAGGAAGTTTGTAGCATACTGGTTGATTGTGTGAGGGGTGCAGAAATTTTGGTCTGCCTCGATGATTCAATTGATTGCGTGATTAAATCGGGAGTCTGTGTTTGCAAGTTCGATCCTGGGGAGCGGCAAATTGCGTTGGACACAACAGTTCTCGTCTAATCACTGAAGTTAAGCAACGCAACCCTAGCTAGTACTGACATGGGTGGCTGCTTGGAAAACCCGGATACCGCTAGTATCCAAAAATCGTCGCATTAGTGTGTAGTGTCTGTGCAGTCTCTGCATTCTAATGACCTTGTAGTTGAAGGGCCCTAAAACACCAACAAACAACAACAACAATCGATCCTGGGGCGAGGTGGTTAACTCATTTCTGATTAGAGGAAGGAGAGCTCCGAATGCGCACCAGGAGTTTTAGAATCGTACGGGTTGAGTTTGGTTCGTTGGTGTTTTAAGGCCCTTCAATTACAAGGTCATTAGAACCCCGTCCAATGCAATAAGCCACTCCCCAATTTTATTCGTCCCGCATGCCTGAGGGCTAGAGAGGGATAAAGAGAAGAAGGCTAGCATAATGGGTTAGTCGCATACATCGGACTGTTTACCTAATTCGCCCATTTCTCTGCGGAGAGGCTTGTTGACAGTAAAGTCGTGCGAATCAGACGATAGGGCCTTTTCACAGTGGTCTATGGTGGGGGATCGATCCTGTGTTTGGCGAGCTGAATGAAAAGTCTAGATGGGTGTTCCTTAAGGACCAGTGAAAAAGATGAAGGTTGCCAATATTTCCTTTGTGCGATTGTCGTTGCTCGTATATGTCTCATAACTGGTATTTCGGTAAATGGTCTTAAGCGCTTAAAAGATCCTGGGGTGGGATACACCTCGGCCTGAGTCGAACGTGGACCTTGCGATTGAAATGCACACTAGTTGTAGGGCTAGGCCCAAATGTTTTCATTGGTCCTTAGTGACGTTTTCGGTATTTATCCCCACTGAGCTTGTTTAATATTTGCGCATATAGGCTTAGTGTATTTGTGGGATTTCGTGTCCTTGTCTTCTTGCTCGACATAGGTCCTTTGATTCTAGACGAAAGGGCCGCTTGTTCGCGCGGCTGTCCTATGCATAAAAAATGAGATGACGAAAGTCAGCGAATCAATCAGCGACACTTCAATATCGAGAAATGTGATTGGTTGTCGTTACGTCATCATCGAGGAGGTCTTTTGAGAGAGTCGCAAAGGAAGTGAAATTGCCTCTCTTCAACGGTCTCACCCACCCACCGTCCTATCCCATCATCTCAGCCTCTCATCTATAAATTTTTTTTTTGGAAGGGAGGGGTAGAGGTTTATGGGGCTCAATATATCTGATCGTTAATTTCCTTTTTTTCTCTCTCCCTCCGGTCCCATAGAGCCTCATGAATTTGGTAACATGGACATTAAGTGTCCCGCACGTGATGCGTAATACTCCGTTTGCAACATCGCACAGAAATTGAGGCGAAGAGGGCTATATTCTGGGCGGTCCAAAAATGAGAGAGTTATGAAGCTGATAGTAGTGAGGGGGGGGGGATTATCTGACACTCGGTGAGATATTTGGGACAGTAACGAGGGGCAACTCGAGTATGTGAAATTGAGTGAAAAATAATGAACCTTCTACTTACGGAGATGACAAGCATTTTGTCGATCATCTGATTTATCCAAAAATTTGCGCGCGTGACCTTTCCACTCTTCGCTTCCTTCCGGTTCTCCTTATCCTCCTCTTTCTTCTAAGCCTCTCGAGGGGTGTCTTGTACAGTGACTGGGACCGTCCTGATTTGAGCAGTGGCGGCTGACTGATGTGAGGATGTCGTCGTAGTCATCGTCCCATTTGGGAATTTTTGTAAGCACACTCGAACACAAGCACACACACACGTACACATTGAAATTGCGAATGATGTTAAGCGATATTAATAGGCACCAATTTTGATGAATGAGATTTTCCGAGCGTCATTGTTGTGTGATGATGTGACGTGAGCGGGATCGATTCCCCGGGACCGAGAGTTAAGAGTCTGATTGTTTGATACGCCGCTGTTTTGAAAAATCGCACTTTAGTGTAAAGTACTCTGGGATGGGGGAAGATAGTGTTAAAACCATCAACCTGAGGTTTGTGCCCGGTGGTGGGAGAGGGGGAGTGGAATGGTAACAATGTGCTCATTCATGTATCAATCGGAATAATATTTTATCCGGTGCTGGGCCCCAAATTTGCCTGACGTCATTCGTGTTCGTTCGGTGACTCAGTCTCTGCTCGTGAAGGAGCACTCTTCTTAGTTGTTGTGCTGGCGAGATGAAGGAGAGACCTAGGATTTACTGTGATGTTCAGGCCAGGGGGAGGACTGGGACGGGGACAAAATGACCTATTTGGTCGTTCGCGCTGTTGAAAAAAAACAAAAGAGGAAAGAGAGCAAAAAGGAGAGCACGGCGAGCGAGCGAGCAGGCGAGCACTTGTTTGTGTGGCTGCGACGATCAAAACCACTAGCATTTTATAATCTCTCAATGTTTAAATAAGAATAATGGTTTAAATGAAATCGTAATATGGGCAGCCACTGCTGCCGCCATTTTCTTCTCTCCCTCGCTCTCCCCACCTCTTTTTTTATTTCAGTTTAGAGAGGGTGTCTTACTTCCTTTCTTCTCTCCCTCTCTCTCTCTCTTTCTGTCTCCGTCTCTCTCTTTTCTCTCCCTCATATCCCCCCTCCTCCACATGTACCTCGGTATAACAGCACCACCAACACTTTATTCATTATTTAAACTATTCATATGATTATTTTTTTATCCTCTTGACTGTCTTGTTGTATATATAAATTGTACGTGTTCTACATAACTAGCATGTTGTGTGACCGTTCGAACGTTGCTAAAATATTTAAAAGAAGCGCCGTAATAAATGTTAGGGCGGTGAAAAGTAGATGTCAAATCAGAACCCTTAAGAATCTGTAAAAAGACACAATGAAAATTGGTATATACTGTATATGTTTATAACCGAAAAATCGTCTAACCCTCCCCCGTGATTTCTCAAGGCCTGCGGTGCATTCTTACCCTCCTCGTTTCCTGCTGCTAGGGCGCGAGCGCCAGGCCGGGGCTAAGGAGGTAAGATTCTTAAGGCTATGTACTTGTTATGATTTCCCAATTTTTGAGCTCAGAGCACACTACTTGGATGTTGTTTGTTGGTGTTTTAGGGCCCTTCAACTACAAAGGTCATTAGAGCCCCGTCCACAGCATAGTTCTGATGCAAAGACTGCACAGACACTACACTAATGCGACGATTTTTGGGTATTAGCAGTACCCAGTTTTCCCAAACGGCCGCCCATGTCAGTACTAGCTGGGGTTGCGCTGCTTAACTTCAGTGATCAGACAAGACGCCGCTCTCAGACTACTTGGAGGTCAAATAGGTTCGTGGTTCAACCCTAAGAATGATGGATTCTAATGGCGGTAATTCCCCGTCAGGACGTGACACTTTTCGCTTAACTTAAACCAACTGGTGTCCCCTACCTCTCTCGTCCGAGTTAGTGCCCCGGTCAGCCCATTTCTTAATTCGAGATGGCTTATACTGTAGTTCTGAGTACACGAGACTTTTTAAAGTGCAAAGCAACCTTGCGTGGGTGCGGCCATGTTGCGTTGGACACACCAGTTCCCGTTAGATCACTGAAGTTAAGTAGCGCACACCCACGTCAATACCAACTTGGGTGGTTGGTAATGAACGTTGGGTGCTGCAAATTAACCATCTTCCTCGTCCTTTCACCTACCTCCTCGTCTCCCGCGGGCAGCCTCCTAAGGGGTTTACCTGTTATGGCTGCCTGGCTTACACCCCAACTCACAAACTAATCAATCAAATTCTATGTCGGTCATTGTTTTTTTTTTGCAGCCGGTTGCCGACCAAAACTACAACCCCTATGCTTATTTATCGTCGGTCTACTGTTCATTGTTTTGGGGAATTGCACCGACGCCAGGGGGCGAGCTGCTACACCTTGAAAGTTTGCCTCCCCTACCCGTTGCGTAGTAAAGAGGGTTTTTTACGTACAAGTGACATCGTACACCAAAACCGGAGCTCGGTTTTACCTCTCATCCGAAAGAAGGCGTACCCGTGGCCTCTCTCGCCCGAAAGAAGCCAGCCCACCTCGGTCCAGTAGCGAACCTAGAATTACCGACCCAGTTGCCAAGAACGTGATTTTTTTTAAAGTGTTAATTGTAGTAAAATCTTAAGGTGAGATGTGAAGCAGTCGTTTCTGTTTAAGAATGAGACGCGAAATCATGGTATTCCATGTGAAGATAGCCCGTCTCGAGCTTAACTTGTGAGCCCTCTGTTGCGGGTGGTGAGTGAGCAGGCCTATGTCAGGGCCCGCGTGCCCGTTAGTCCCGCTGGAATCGCGAACACAAAGGCGAACTGTTAGACTTATTTTTACTCTTGTCATCTGCACACCTAATTGAACGTCGTGCTATTTTCATTGTTGGGGCACTTGTCTTACACCGACGCCGGAAGGGCGGGGCGAGCACTAATACATGGAAACCTTGCCCCGATTTAAACGTCGAGATTTTTACCGTGCAGTGGGGACTCAGTTTATGGGGACGCCGGGTTGATGTTGGAAGAGGTGGGTGATTGTCTTATTTTGGCGAGAGGAGAACGGTAGTCACATCAATTCCGCGTGACGTTAATAGAATGTAAAATCATGGGTACTAGTGACAGGAAGAAGCCCTTTACTACACGGAAAGTTGGTAATGCAGCGTGGCGATAAGATCCTTTTTTATGTGCTAGCATCCGACCTCCCATCCTGGGACGTAGCGCCTTGCAGCTCATTTTGGTTTCATGATCGTTTTACACACCACTTTTAGTATCTCCTTTATTTTCTTCGTAAGGGCGGGGAGGAGGGTGTAGGGATTTAAAAAAGTTGCGTTCGGTTATCGACTTGCATGTTAAAATATGGATACACTCTCCCTTTATTTCTATGTCTCGCTTCCCCCTCCACCCTAACCCCTTTCCCTTAACCCTTTCCTACCTCGTCTCGCCATTTCTTCTTTTTAGAGGGCTCTCGTACTATCTTAACGCCCTCTGTGTTATCTTGTGAATAATGTTTTTCTAAGTAATTCATATCGAGGGAGAAGGAAAAGGAGGGAAGGGGGGGACCTGTGGGAGACAGCGGAAGTGGTGAATGAAGGTGGGAGGTGCGCCTTGGGAAGGATGTCGACGTGCGATTAATTAATCCATCGGTTAAATTTATAATGAATCTATAAATATTAAAAAAGGTGAGGTAATGGTGATAAGCGACGCTGTTGCGAGCTCCATCTTGCGGTGTTAGGTGAGATATGCGTGCGCCTTAATGAGAATTAGCGCAAGGCTTAAGAATAATGGTGGTGATGGAGATAATGAAGATAACAACAGTGTATTGAAATTTTTGACGTATTTTTAACGGCTTGAGGAATTGTAACGTTTTATTTTATGAACGGCCCTCTTTCTGGTGGGAAACCACCCCTCAGTGTGATGTGCTTATAATCCGCGCTCGGCCGGCCTGGCCTGTCTTGACGAAGGTACAGCGAACTGTGTACAAAGCAGCCCCTAACTTTTTTTCTACCTACGGCAGGGTCGGGTATCCGTCTTGTCCCTCTGAATGGACACAGGGGTGAATTTTGGACAGTGTTTTTCCGCAGCCGGTTACCGACCAAATCTGCAACCCCATGTTTATTTATCGTCGGTGAACTGCTCGTTGGGGTATTCCACCGATGGCACTCCTGGAAATATTGCCCCATCTACCTGTTGCATAGCAGAGAGTGTTCATCCGAAGGAAGGCGCACTCGGAGCACGTCTCTCACCCGAAAGAAGCCAACCCACCTCGGTTCGGTATCGAGAGCGGCGAGTTGCGTTGGACACACCAGTTCTCGTCTGATCACTGAAGTTAAGCAACGCAAGCCCAGTTAGTACTGACATGGGTGGTCGCTCCGGAAAGCTGGGTACTGCTAATACCCAATAATCATCGCATTAGTGTAGTGTCTGTGCAGTCTATGCATTAGAACTATGCAGTGGACGGGTCTCTAATGACCTTGTAGTTGACGGGACCTTAAACACCAACAAACAAACAAACAACCCTAGTTAGTACTGACATGGGTGGCCGCTTGGGAAAACTGGATACCGCTAGTATCCAAAAGTCGTCGCATTAATGTAGTGTCTGTGCAGTTCCTGCATTAGAACTACACAGTGGATGGGGCTCGAATGACCTTGTAGTTGAAGGGCTCTAAAACACAAATAACAAACAAACAGGTTCGGTATCGAACCTAGAAATACTGACGCAGTTACTGAGCGCAATAACCACTGCGCCAAACAACCTGAACAAGCACGAACAAACATTACGCTCGTTCACGATCGGATTGGTCGTTAATGTTCTAATAGGAATCGAATGTGTATTTCCTGTTGATCTAAAACTTTCACTGCTGACCACAATGTGCGACGAGGAACTCTTGAAAGTCTTTATTAAAACTGTTTGTTCGTGCTGCCGTGGTGAACACGAGCGAACATCGCCAATTGACTTTGGTTTTTGATGACTCAAAATCAACAACACGGGGTTCGTCGCTGTTTAAAAAAACCGTTCATTTGTGCCTGCTTAGGTAATGCCGCAATGGCCGTCCACACATTCACGAATGTCTCGCCAGATGGTCATTCTCCAATCGTCTCCTCGGGTCACTCGCGCCCTTTGACTCGTGTAAAAAGACCGCTTTCAAGGCGAGGCGAGCCACGAGGTAAATGACGAATGTGATGTTCACTTGTTCGTCGAACATGCTCGCCTCGTCTTACTCGCGAACGTGTAAATGCGGCATAAGTTATCGTTGTAGTGAGCGCATCATATATGTTCGCTCACAGTTGTCTCTTTCATGCCCTTTTTTTTGCCCTTTTAGTCTCAGTGCCCAGTCTGCCAGTGCCTCGGTGGGTACTTTGCTAGAGTATTTCGCTATTTGCTCTCATGAGTCGCAGGTTCGACTCTGGTTGAAGTAGATGGTTCCTTTTCGGAAGGCTGCATCTATGCAGTAGCTGTGGGAGCGGCGAACTGCGTTGGACACACCAGTTCTCGTCGGATCACTGAAGTTAAGCAGCGCAACCACAGCTAGTACTGACATGGGTGGCCGCTTGGGAAAACTGGGTACTGCTAATACCCAAAAATCGTCGCATTAGTGTAATGTCTGTGCAGTCTGTACATGAGAACTATGCTGTGGACGGGGCTCTAATGACCTTGTAGTTGAAGGGCCCTAAAACACCAACAAACAAACAATCCAGTAGCGGATTTACGCATAATCCAAGTAGGGCAAGCCCTAATGCTTCGAAAGGACTTCTTGGAATATGAGGTTATCTTTGCATAACCATTGCGGAATTCGGCATTTGGGACCCTTTCTTTAGGAGACCATTCTAGCCTTTCAAACTAGGGTCTATAAAAAACCTTTCCGTCCCAAATGGAAAGTGAAACTTCCGTCTTAATCCATATCGACCTCACCTGTGTGTAACCCTTTTCTACACGGAAAAGCGTTTTAAGATGCTACCAGTGTAGGCCCTCTTACGAGGATCGATCCAGATTCAGTTGCAAGAGGGCTCTGATAATGATAGGCAACCAGTATTGAGTTTTCTGAAATGGGTGTGTAGGTAGGTGTAGGGTAAGTGTGTGTAATGTGCCTGACTAATGGGGTCCGGTTCCGCACAATTTTCATGGGCGGTACCCCTTTTAGTTTCCTAAATGGGACTTTTCGATCTTTCATCCACCTCCCGATATAAATGTCGTTAAAGATTGTTCATCTATTAATTATTTTTTTTGGGGGGGGCGGTTCGGAGATGGGAAAGGGGTAGGCGTGGGCCTCTTCATTTGTGACGTCGGCATCGTCACCTATTGTCAGGTGATTAGACAACAACATAGTTCCTATTCGACATGATACCTCTGGTTCCTCTTCGCCATTACCTTCCTCACACTCCCTCTCCCCTTCTTCTTCTCTCTAATTTTGTCCATGTCCCATTCAACGCAGATCATCCCATTCTTCTTCACCTCCTCACGGCACGGCGTTACCCTTATGCTGCCGGGGCCCTCCTGTTATCGTTTCAACAGATGTTAGTATTTGTGCATATATAATGAGCTTGGAGACATCCCACCACCAAAAAATGTATGGGGTGCCATGCCCCTTAGAGAATCTATTTTTGATGACTGTTGTTTTTTTTTTGTGCGTTGTTGTTGTCGTCGTCTCTCTCTCTCCGGAGGTGAGAAGGAGAGGGTGGTAGTGGTGAGGGGAGAGGGGTGTTGTTAAAGATGATTTTGTGTCATTGTTAATGTGGAGCTCATCTTTTTTATCCTATCCCCTCTCTTGCCCACTTCGCTCTTTAGTTGTTTGTTCGCTCGCTGTACTCATACTCGACCCTGCCCAGGTCGGCTCTCTATTTTCTCCTCAAATTTGGTGTCTTTTGATGGAGAGAGTCATTCCCTGTAAATAACCAACCAAAGTCGTAGTCGTCGTTGTCGTCGTCGTCGTCGTCCCGAATTTAATCCATTTCATTCACGGTGTCTGTAGGCAATTTGCACCTCGTTATTAACATATATAATTTTTTTATCCTGCCTGTGTGCAAGGGCGGAGTTGCCTAATTTTATGAATGTTTCAAAGGTTTTAATTAGAAAGTTACGAGGAAAGTGTTATGGCGTGTCGACACGTATAATCAGCTAATTTGATTTGAGAGAAGGGAGTTTCAAAGGAGAGGAGAGAGGTGCAGTGATCAAGGTAGTGGTGCATGATGAGCAAGCAGAACGCGTTTTGGGACGGGTAAAGGGGGAGGAGAGGGTTTCTCTTGCGATGGTGGTGTTTTTCGTTTATTCACATCTCTTAAACTACGAGTGGAGAGAGAACGAGGGAGGGGGGATATAGCGACAGGAAGTATGCTGAGTGAAGAAAAATGTTAATATAGGCCCTACTGTATATATATATCTTTCTTTGCTGTCACATAGGGCCTATATCTTTATACTTAGTGGAGTTCATCATTATCATCATCATAACACCCTTATCCTGCCTGTGGCAGGGTCGGGTCTGCGGGTTCTAGCCCTCCACTCCCGCCTATTTCCTACCAGGTCCCCGTCCACCCCACACAGTACTATATCCTTACCGGGGAGCGGCGAGTTGTGTTGGACACACCAGTTCTCGTCTGATCACTGAAGTTAAGCAACGCTAGCCCAGTTAGTACTGACATGGGTGGTCGCTTGGGAAAGCTGGGTACTGCTAATACCCAATAATCGTCGCATTTGTGTAGTGTCTGTGCAGCGTATGCATTAGAACTATGCAGTGGACGGGTCTCTAATGACCTTGTAGTTGACGGGACCTTAAACACCAACAAACAAACAAACAACTATATCCTTACTGGTAATTTTATACCTACCGGATTTAATGTAGTTTATTTGAGTATGGGCCTCTCTATTACTGAAGGGAAGACCGCGGGGCACGCATAGGAAAAGCCCTCTGTGGAACATAAGTAGCGTGCTGGACGGAGGTGGTTTGACTTTTTTTTTTTTGGGACGAGAGAGAAGCCCCCAGATCGCCTTTCTTCTGATGGGAAGTAAAGTCGTGGGCCCGTGTGGGGAGTGTACGGTGACACTTCTGCACGGGAAAGTGCAGCCAAGTTGCGTTGGACACACCAGTTCTCGTGAGATCACTGAAGCTAAGCAATGCAAGCCCACGTTAGTACCAATATGGGTGGTTGATAAAGAACGTTGGGTGCTGCAAATTCCCCCTTTCTAATATCCTCATCATCTACGTCCTCATTACCTGCGAGCAGCCTCAGGAGCGTCGAATTGCGTTGGACACACCAGTTCTCGTCCGATCACTGAAGTTAAGCAACGCAACCCCAGTTAGTACTGACATGGGTGGTCGCTTGGGAAAACTGGGTACTGCTAATACCCAAAAATCGTCGCATTAGTGTGGTGTCTGTGCAGTCTCTGCATAAGAATTACACTGTGGACGGGGCTTTAATGACCTTGTAGTTGAAGGGCCCTAAAACAGGCTAAGTGCTTAGCTTAATCCCCTCCCCCATTAATACAGCATGGAGAAAAATATGGAGTAAAATATAAATGTAGTTCGGCAAAATTTCCCGGAGCAGTTATCACTTCCCCTTCAGTTGCGGTAAATTATCCTTACAAGTGGATAGGACGACTAATCAGTAAGCACATAAACCTAACCGCATGATTCGAAACAGGTTCTGCGAGTGAAAGACGCACTGGACTCGACCAGGGATCGAACCTCCGATCAAGAAGCTCAAGAAAGATGCACGTTATCAATTAATTTTCCCTGGTGTATTGAATTACCGGATTACGCATGCTAGGTTGAGGGTCGGCCTGTGAGCTCGAAAGGCTATCTACCGACGATAAGAAGATTGCTTACCTGCTCAATTTTTTAACATTAACAGAGAACCAGGATTGACGTGCCTCGGTGGCGCAATAGGTAGCTTCTCGATTTACTGCGACAGGGGTTCCAGGTTCGATACTGGATCGAGGTAGGGTGTCTTCTTTCGGTAAAGAGAGGGGCCCTGAGTGCGCCTTCTTTCGGATGAGAAGTAAAAGGGAGGTCCTGTGTGGTGTACGATGGATGACGTTTGCACGTAAAAGCTTGCCCCCCCCCTTGGCATTTGCACGATGGATGGATGGCATTTGCACGTAAGAGCTTTCCCCCCTGGCGTCGGTGGAGTGCCCCAAAGACCAGTAGACCGACGATAAATAAGAATAGGGGTTGCAGCTTCGGTTGGCAGCCGGCAGCGGAGAAGCACCTTCCAATATATCACCCTTGTTTTCATTCAGGGGGACAAGATGGGTACGTGACTCTGCCATAGGCGGGAAAATGGTTAGCAGTTGGTTACAGATAACCAGGATTGAACCTGTGCCGTATGAAATACACCTGAATTACCAATGAGTTTATGATTCACGTAGATGGAGGTTCGATCCCTACCCTACCCCGCCGACGTAGAATCTCTTAATAGCATTTCAATCGCCATGAACTTTGACCTCTTGGGTGTGAATGATGTGGTGCACCCACCTCACGCCTCTCTCTCTCTCTCTCTGGAATGTTTGTGAGATTTAGGTTATTCATTTCTTTCAACCCATTTCTTGAGTTAAATGAGAGTGAATCAATCCCCTCGGATTTTTTTTTCTTGTTGGAGGTGCAGGATTTGGTGGAAATGAATGTCTTGTGTCTCACAACCCACCCTTCTACCACTCTGCCCCTTGTAAGTTGAGTGTGCCATTGGGGGCACTAGATGAGAGGGAGGTGGTAGCAGCAGCGTCGTAACTCGTATATTAGTGCGCTCAAGTAGAGAAACATCAACTTTTGTAATAACCAACTAAAAAATTTATGCTTGGCACCAAATCTCCCAAGATGTTTGGATTTGGCGTTTTCTCTCTCTCGCTCTAACCCTCCTTCCCCTTATTACCCCTTGTCTCTCACCCTCACTAGTGCTACTAAGGTTACTTTTCATTTCCACCTCTCCCCTCCACCATTTTCTTGCTGCATACCCCTTTCCTTACCCAATTATATTTTCTCTCTCTCTCTCTCTTCTTTCCCCTTTCTCTTTTCTTCATCATAAAATTTCTCATCTTCACTGTGCTGCCTCAAACACGCCACACCCCTCTTATCCCCTTCTGCTCGCCATACTTGTTCCCCTAGTTTTTAACTTCGGAATATGTCTTTTTCTTCATGGCCCTTTGCCTGTCGCCTAGTGCCCTGAACCCCCAATCCCGTGTGCCCTTAAACATTTTTCGTTTGCTAATCTTCGTCACTCTTCTTTGCTCCATCTGCTTTAAATGATTGTACCTTTTTCGCTCTGCCCTTTGCCATGTCACTCTCTGTGTTTTGCCTCATCTTCAACCTCTTTCACTCATGCCCTTAGCTGTCTTGAAAGTTCTTTTTAACCTCCCCCCTATCTCCCCGTTCTCCCCATTTCTCTCGTCTCTCTCATTTGAAATCATATTTGAAGATATCTTTCCTCTTCTTCTTCTTCTTCTTCTTGCAGAAGCCCTTCTCTATCACCTACCCCCTGCCCTTCTGCCTCTTTTCCGCATCCTATTCCTCCTCTTCTCGTAATTTACGGTGGTTTTTCCTACTTAGTTTCTGCCTGGCCGCACTACTTCCTTTTTTTTCACGGTTACTACTACTACTGCCCCCTTCTTCCGCACTGTCCCGTTACTGTCCCTTACTGTCCCTCGTCCTGCCCCTCTCTCGTCTTGTCCACCATCTCATCGTTTCCTTTGTTGTTTTCTTTATGTTGTTCTCCTTCAGATTCTTTCCCTCTCTCTCACCCACCCTCACACGCCAATCTCTCTGCCTTTGCTTATCCCCCACCCCCCACATAACCTTAAGTCCAAGGCCCTAGGTCTTGGAATCGAGTAGATTTTTGATGCTGAGGGAAGTTTTATTATTGGTGATGAATAATTGATATGACGGGCGAGAAGTTAGCGCGAAGACGGCGGTAAGAAGCAGGTAAACGCCGGTTTTCTTTCTCTCGGCAAGCAAACGAAACGATGTATTAATTTACACGCTACGTGGTTTGTCAGGATTAAAAGTCCCATCTTCTTCTTCTATCCCTTCCTACACTTAACCCACCCCCCCATCCCCTTGTTCTCCACTCCTTTTCTTAACATTCCATCTCTCCGTCCCTTCACCTGAATTTGCTCCATCTTATTTTCTTCCCCCCCCCATCCCCAATTCTTTTCCCTTCTCACTACCACCGTTATCCTATTTTGACAGTCGAGTAACTCGTCTTCAAAAAAGATGGCGTTGTTGTTGCAGGACGAATTGGTTTTCAGGGGGATGGGGGTTAGTTAACGTCAATTGAAGATGTTTACCGACGCCAGGGGTAGGGCGATCTCCTTCCTAAACCTAGGAATTTTGTCTCTTATCGACTCGTACTTTTTCTTTCCGCGTAGTACGGTTTCTTTTTACGTGTAGTAATGACATCGTACATCGTACCATTTCTGAACGAAAGACGAAACATATTTGGGACTTCCTTCTCTCTCTCCTACGCCCACCCGTCCACAGAAAAACCACCACTACTGTCCTGGACCAGGCTCTAATCTGCAGCCAAGTGCGGCCAAGTTGCGTTGGACACACCAGTTCCCGTTAGATCACTGAAGTTAAGCAGCGCACACCCACGTCAATATCAACTTGGGTGGTTGGTAAAGAACGTTGGGTGCTGCAAATTAACCCTCTTCCTCCTCCATTCACCTACCTCCTCATCTCCCGTGGGCAGCCTCCTAAGGGGTTAACCTGTTATGGCTGCCTGGCTTTCACCCCAACCCACAAACTAATCAAAGAATTACGAGTGCAAGAGAGCGGCAAATTGCGTTGGACACACGAGTTCTAGTCTGATCACTGAAGTTAAGCAACGCAACCCCAGTTAGTACTGACATGGGTGGCCGCTTTGGAAAACTGGGTACCGCTAGTATCCAAAAATTATCGCATTAGTGTAGTGTCTGTGCAGTCCCTCCATCAGAACTACACTGTGGATGGGGCTCTAATGACCTTGCAGTTGAAGGGCCCTAAAACACCAACAAACAAACACGAGTGCAACCATTCTAATCGATTTGGGCAGCCAAGTTGCGTTGGACACACCAGTTCTCGTGAGATCACTGAAGTTAAGCAGCGCAAGTCCACGTTAGTATCAATATGGGTGGTTGGCATTTGGCAAGGAATGTTGGGTGTTGCAAATCTCCCCTTTCCTACGTCCTCAACACCTCCCTCCTCATCTCCCGTGAGCAGCCTCCTAAGGGTTCGTCCTGTTATGGCTGCTTGGCTTACTCCGCAGCCCATGAAATTAATCCAGCATCCAGGATTTTTTTTGACGAATTTCTTTCGGTATCTACCGGGGTTCGAACCTGAATTACTGTGTATTGTACTGTGAATTGCCCTCTACATGCAACCTGATCGAAAAAGCGTTATGTGCCCGGCGATTTTTCTATGCAATTATCTACTCCAACCGTTTTTGCCCTCCTTCCCCGCTCTGTTCCCAGCTCTTACTGAGTGCCATTTATCCTCGTCAGAGGGCAGGGGCCAACACTTATGTCTGAAAAGTGGGTTTACGGAAGTTTCGCCCCTGAGTACTTTTCGCCCCCGGAGCTTTCCCTCCTCGGACGTTTCGCCCCCGAACATTTCGCCCCTCGGATGTTTCGCCCCTGGGAAGGTAAATGGCCGGTAAACGACGTAAACGCAACTTAAAACGTAAAATTTACGTCGTCAAAGTCTTTTAAGCGATGTTCGTCTGCTAAATTGTACTTAAAAAATAGCGGCAGCGTCGATGCTTAAAACGACCAACGTAAAATTTGGCGCATGCGCGTGTCGCTACCTTATGTCCGAATTTTAAAAACGGAGTCGGCAAAGATATAGCCGAAAACACATCGATTTGTAGGACACTAGTGGTTTTTTAAATTAATATCATTTTTTTATTAGATGGTAAAGTGAATTTCCAGATATTTAGGCTATGCCTTTCAGAAAGTCTATTAAATTTCTATCGTTGATGTCCTCCACAATGCGTAGCATTTTTGCCGAAATTGCTGAATTTCCACCTTACCTATTTCTTGAAACACTCAGAAAAAGGTCCGAACGAACAATGCTGTTTTTCTAGGTAAAAACAGAATAACAAAAAAAACCGGCCAAAATAAGGTACGCCCCCACACCTAAAACGGATTAACACAAAATAACAAAAAAACGGCCATTTGCCCTCCCAGGGGCGAAATGTTCGGGGGTGAAACGTCCGAGGGGCGAAATGTGTGGGGGCGAAAGCTCCGGGGGCGAAAAGTACCCAGGGGCGAAATGTCGGGGACGAACGTTCCGGATCCCGAAAAGTGTACCACTTTATGTGTATATTCTTCCGCCGTGCAGAAAGGGTTATTAGAGTGCACTGAGTGACATCCGTACTGAAATTACGTCACCCATTAAAGGACATTTCTACTTCGGACATGTCAGGACCGAACCTGTGATCCATGAATTCATTAGTCATGAATGCTATTCGTTGAGCTGCAGGCTCTCAGATTCTTTTCTCTTCTACTTCTCCCTGCTGCCCTTATTCTCTCTCTATCTCTATCAAAGATGGCACCACGGTGAAACCTCCTGCAA
This sequence comes from Trigoniulus corallinus, assembly GCA_013389805.1. Classification (NCBI taxonomy): domain Eukaryota; kingdom Metazoa; phylum Arthropoda; class Diplopoda; order Spirobolida; family Trigoniulidae; genus Trigoniulus; species Trigoniulus corallinus. The sequence goes on from JAAFCE010008111.1 coordinate 15,341, forward strand.
CTCATCATAGCTCATCTTGTCCCTCGCTTCCAGTTTCTTGTCTTCTATAGGGGGACTTCCACGCCTCTTCTCCTCCTTTCCTTCCCTAGGTATGCAATCACGCACCTTGTTTCTTACCTGTATCATACCCTTGCTTTCCATTCTCCTTCCGGTAGCAATAAACTTGGTGTCGGCCCCCCCCTCCCTGGTTCCCATCCCACTTCTTCCCATCGTCTTTACCGTGATCGCAATTGTGATCATCATCATTGTTCTTCTTTCTCTGTACCGTCGTCATTGTCATCATCTGCTTCTTCTTCTTCTTCTTCTTCGTCTGTTACTTCATCTGCTTTTTCTAACGATGATGTTATTCGAGCCAATTGTAAAAGGGCCGTTATTTTTTTTTCTTGCAAACCACGCCTCTTCCGCTCGCTATATTGTTTGTCGCCGTCTTCTGCTCTTTGCTGTTGCCATTGGCTGCGTTGTTGAATGTTAGAGGTCATGGTATGCAGGTTCGATTCTGATAGAAGTAGGTGATTTTTTTTTTTACTATATTGTAATCGGTTCGGCCGGCAGGCTGAAGGAGGGTAAAACGCCTTCTCCCCTATATCTCTCATAACGGCTACGAAGACCAAACAAAGTATAGGCCCGTTATGAACTCTGGGCACGGATCAGATCACATTTGGGGATTTTGGGGTTAAATTCCGTCTGTAGCAGGTGAATAGGTTTGATCCCGACACATGTCTGTTATGATAAAGAGAAGGTGTGAGAAACAGTGTCTCCAACTGTGGTATCTGTGCACTGTCAATAGAGAGTTAGTGGTGGGCGTCGACGATGACGATATGAACGATACGAGGCCAAATGAGGCAACTGCGCATGCTCACGAAAAGAAGACCAGCAATTGAGCTTGCGCATTTGCCTCATTTGACCTCGTATCGTCATCGTCGACGTTCACCACTAACTCTTTAATGTTATTGTGTGGTAATGAACCCTTTCTATACTGAAGTTGTTAAGAAGTCTCCTTGTCTCGTCAGCCCTCCTCCCCCCTTGGTCACTTGTTTGTTTGTTGGTGTTTAAGGTCCCGTCAACTACGAGGTCATTAGAGACCTGTGTAGTTCTAATGCATAGACTGCACAGACACTACACCAATGCGACGATTATTGGGTATTAGCAGTACCCAGCTTTCCCGAGCGACCACCCATGTCAGTACTAACTGGGCTTGCGTTGCTTAACTTCAGTGATCAGACGAGAACTGGTGTGTCCAACGTAACTCGCCGCTCCCCCCTTGGTCACGTTTTCGATAGCTTTCAAAGGACTTTCAGTAAACATCACCATCATTGTCACTAATCATTTTTCTGCCTTTGCCAGGGTCGAGTGCTCATTTACGCAGCCGGCTGCCAACCTAATGCTGACACCAGTTCTCGTCTGATCACTGAAGTTGAGCGCAACTCCAGTTAGTACTAGCATGGGTGGCCGCTTGGGGACACTGGGTATTGTTAATTCCCAAACAACGTCGTAACGGAGCGGCAAATTGCATTGGACACACCAGTTCTCGTCTGATCACTGAAGTTAAGCAGCGCAACCCCAGTTAGTACGGACATGGGTGGCCTCTTGGGAAAACTGGGTACTGCTCCAAAAAAATCGTCACATTAGTGTAGTGTGTGTGCAGTCTCTGTATAAGAACTATGCTGTGGACGGGGCAATAATGACCTTGTAGTTGAAGGGCCCTACAACACCAACAAACAAACAAAATCGTCGTACAGCCTAGTGTCTGTTTAGACTCTGCATTAGAACTACTCAATGGACGGGGCACTAATGACTTTTGTAGTTGAAGGGCCGGCCCTAAATCACCAAATGTTTGCACCTCTCTGCTTATTTATCGTCAGCCTTTGTTTCTTCATTGGGGCATTTTACCTTCACCGTCTTAAGGTAGCGAGCTCCTCTACCTGGAAATGAGTCCTCTCGGACTGGAAAGAAGCCACCCGCACCGGTCTAGGTTTCGAACCTGGAACCACTGACGCTGTAGTTGCATCCAGGCGGCTCAAGAAACCCTTTAAGTGCAAGCATATTCGCTTATCTCTGAGGCATTTTAACAGGTCGTTTTCTTCTTTGGGAAAAGCCGACTTTGTGTAGCCAAGTTGCGTTGGACACACCAGTTCCCGTGCGATCGCTGATGTTAAGCAGCGCAAGCCCACGTCAATACCAACTTGGGTGGTTGGTAAAGAACGTTGGGTGCTGCAAATTAACCCTCTCCTTCGTCCTTTCACCTACTTCCTCATCTTCCGCGGGCAGCCTCCTAAGGGTTCGTCCTGTTACGGCTGCCTCGCTTGCTCCCCAACCCACAAAAAGTGATCCAATCCAGAATGTGTGGCAGGCCCTTTGTATGACAACCTTGTGGCGGCAGGTTGGATCCTAGAAAGTGGGCAAGTGTCATTTTTTTGTTGTTTTTGTTTGCAGAAAGGTTAGGTGGCCAAGTTCATTGTTTCTGTGTTGTTATTGTTGTTGTTAGGGGCTTTGTAATGAATGGGGTGTTACCTATCGACTCGGATAACTAATGACTAAGTCACACACGCGGACATGCAAACTGCCCTCTCCCTCCCCCTTCGTCTCACTGTTATCCCCTCACCTCTCCCACCATCCGCCATTTTCACCTCTACTTTGCATATATCGTAACTTTGGGCCCTTTGTAGTTACTATATCTACTGACTATTGTTAGCGGGCCGTGGAAGACCAGATGTTCAATGAAATGCTTGAAAGCTCTGAATTGAATTCGGAGGTGGAGTAAGCAACGGGGGTGCACGGAAAGGGTCAGGTAGTAACTCCAATATTCCGGTCCCCTTCTCTGTCTTCGTAACTCGCATCCCCCGTTCTCCTCTCTTTTATGCATTGGTTGACAATACCACCTGGGCTGTTGACGCTCGTTCAGGCTCAGTTCGGAATATTGGTCATCGTTATTGATAAAATGCAATCGTTGATTCAGAGGAGGGGCGTGGGGCATTTGTCTTACACCCCTGCTTTTTTTTTCACGTGTCGATTTCGTACCTGTGACCTCTAAAGGGCCAGGATAAAGATAAAGGATGTCCTGAGACCTGACTTTGTCGGCCGATAACTGAATGCCACAATTCTTTTAGTCCGCCTTGTCGATTAGCAAAATTCCCAGGTTCCACCCTACCCCGTATAGGTGAACGCAGATGCCCCCAGCATGAAGATAATTGGCAGACGTAAAATAAGCAAGGAGTTGCGGCATTAGGTCAGCAACCGACTGAGTACACAACTAAATCCGTTTATTCCGGTGGAACAGATGGGTCCCAGTGACGACATTGGAGCAATCTGAAAGGTAGAAAGCACATTAAAGCTTCTCTCTTATCCGAAAGAAGCCATCTGCTGCGGTCGGGATCGATCCTGCAACCATTAATTCACGAAAGTCATGCATGAAGGTCACTGAGCGTTCTATTCTCTCGGTTACTAACGTGTCAGATATCCTAGCACGCTATCGGACATGGCGAGAAAGTGCTGTTCGATATTTTTGATGGGTGTCGTTCGCTGTCAATTGATGGGACGGGTATTGGCAAGGACCCCATGTACTCCCCTTAGGTGTTCTGTACCCCTTCCTCCATCGTGTTCACTACACGTTCTTCTTTCCTCACTTTAGTTTCTTAATTTCTGCCCCTTACTCCATCGACTTCAGCCTGCCGATATGCCGTTCCTAGCCCCCCTACCTTACGTTCTAAATGTAATTGTTGTTTGTTGGTGTTTTAGGGCCCTTCAACTGCCAAGGTCATTAGAGCCCCGTCTACAGCATAGTTCTTATGCAGAGACTGCACAGACTCTACACTAATGCAGCGATTTTTGGGTATTAGCAGTACCCAGTTTTCCCAAGCCGCCACCCATGTCAGTACTAGCTGGGATTGCGCTGATTAACTGCAGTGATCAGACGAGAACTGATGTGTCCAACGCAATTCGCCGCTCCCTCTAAATGTAACCTAGAAAGATAAAGAGGATGGGGGAGTTCACCTGTCAGGTAACTGGTTTGTCAAGGTGATTGATAAGAGGACACATCATGGCCTTTAAACGACACCAGTCGAACAGACATATGCACGCGAATTTTTGGACGACTTTAAACCAACAAATCAGAAGATGAGGGGAGAGAAGGCGGATCTTTTGAGCAATTTAACAAAGGTCCGAAATGAGGAATTAGTGGGGAAGTACATTCAGCATGGTACATTGGGGATCCTGTCATTTCAACATTGCACTGACCTAGAGCGCTGAAGACTCAGAGTCGCCAGTGCTGATCCACTTCATACTCAACGGCACATCTCAACCCTTAAATCGTTTAGAAAATCATTCTGGTGGGAAGGGGCATTTTCCCCAAATCCGACTGTCGGGACAAGCTTCTATACCTGCAAATTTTTCCCGCTGCAGAAAGGGTTCTTTGATACAAGTATGGCGTATGTACACCTCGCAACACACTTCTTCACAGGCGACGGTAAAAGAAATTGTCCTAGCGAAGATGTTAGGCCACTGCTATAGGCAGGAAATGTGGGTTAGGAATGGTGATAATGGAATGATAAGTACCAGTGGCGTAACTTCAGTTGTGGCGCCTGGGGCAAGATGCATTCGAAGCGCCCCGCCCCTCCCATGTGGCTTGTCCTGAGCAGACATGGTACACGTATGTGTAGGCACAATTTATGTGCCGTAAAATCGTCGCACTGACATTGTGTTACGGCAGGTGATTTTTAGCATGGCTAACAAGGGGCCCCCAGAGTGGCGTTTTCTTCGGCGCCCGGGGCAATTTGGCCCCATTTCCCCTACAAGTTACTCCACTGATAAGTACAGAGGCCTGAGTAACAAAATAGAAGATAAAAAAAATCAAACCCACGCGACGCGATGTGGCAAGTGTATACAAGGTCTCTTTCTTACAGGCCCTCGAAAGAAGTACTAACTGGCCTGGGTCAGAATCGAGCTTGCACCCCTGAACCTATGGCGGTGGTAATGCTGTCATTTGAAATGCAGTGATAGCATTATTTAAAGTGGTAAGACCATCATTGTTTCTTGATTACTACTTCGAAATCGTTTTCTCGTCTGATCACTGAAGTTAAGCAACGTAACCCCAGTTAGTACTAAGAAGGGTGGCCGCTTGGGAAAACTGGGTACCGCTAGTAACCAAAAATCGTCGCATTAGTGGACTGCGACGGGGCTCTAATGACCTTGTAGTTGATGGGCCCTAAAACAACAACAAATCCAAAAAATCGAAATCGTTTAGTGTCAGGGTCCTTCTTTATTTTCAAAGTGCCCTTTGGACACAAGAGCCCACCACTAAACTGGAATCGAACTCGTAGTCAATAACTTTCTGATCTCTTATGACCTTTTACCTAATAGATGGACCTCTTGTAGGTGTGTCGTCAGTCACAGTGTGGTGTCTGTTTCTTCCGGTTTGTTGGGGGGGGGGGGGGGTTCTGCCTTTTCCACTGCGGACCACTTGAGAGGACGAGTGCGCATGTGCTTTACTTGAGTATACATAGCAGGGAGAGAAAGCGAGGGAAAAGGACCCTATGACGTTGATGTTATCAAAGGACTGGAGGCCACGCCAGCTGTGGCAGGAACTCGTGAAGGTTTTTCAGACATTTGTGTTTCTTTAAATATTGTATTGATTGCCTGTTGAATAATTAAGTATCGGAGGATATTGGTACCTAGTGGGGAGAGCCAGAAGTTGCTCGTACCACTTGAGGGTGGCGGCGACTGCGAGATCCAGGCCCGTGATGGAGCATTTGCAATTCAACCGAAAAAACCATCACTTGGGCGGCTGCGGTTCTTTCTTCTCCTTTTTTTTTTTTCCTTTCTTAGTTTTTTTTTCTTGGATTTTGTTTGATGTTTTTGTTACTAAATTAAGAATTGGGTTGATTTATAATATATGTGAGAAAAAAAAAGTGGATGAGTTTAAAAAAAAAACAGAGAGGAATTTGAAACCACCCTTATGCACTATTTTTTGCCGAAAAATCGACCCGTGGAATAGGGACATTGTCTTTGAGGCCCTTAAAGCCGCCGGCTCAATATGGATGTTTGTTATGCAAAGAAAGGGCTTTTAAAACAATTGTATGTTCAGATTGAAGGCCTTTAGGGCGTCATAGTTCTAAATATTGTGATGCGTCCGACTGGTACAGTTGGCACACCTCTAACGGCACAATCGGCACTCCACTCTGGCCCGCCAGCCAATGTTCTCCGGCCCGCAGTTCGTGAGTGAAATATGATATTTTATTCGGAATTGCAATAGTTTACCCGCCCCGGTGAACAACTAAGGTGAACAACTCGACAACTACGCCAGTAGTTCTAGATTCGATACTGGACCGTGGTGGGTCGGCTTCTTTCGGGCGAGAGAGAGAGAGAAGCCGCGAGTGTGCCTTCTTTCGGATGAGAAGTAAAACCGAGGTCCCGTGTGGGTGTACGATGGCACTTGCACGTAAAAGAACCCTCTCTACTACGCAACCGGTAGATGAGGCTAAATTTCTAGGTGTAGGAGCTCGCACCCTGGCGTCGGTAGCATTCCCCAACGAACGCTAGACCGACGATAAATAAGCGTAGGGGTGCAGCTTTGGCCGGTAACCGGCTGCAGAAGAAAACTATGACCAATATATCACCCTGTATCCATTCATAGGGACAAATGGGTACCCGACCCTGCTATAGGCGGTAAAAGGGTTAGGAGTTGCTATTCGGAATTGAAATAGTTCAGATGATGATTGCGAATAGCCATCGCCTCAGGCCCTTGTGACACCCCACTCGTGAGAGGCGAATTGCGTTGGACACACCAGTTCTCGTCTGATCACTGAAGTTAAGTAGCGCAACCCCAGCTAGTACTGACATGGGTGGCCGCTGGGGAAAACTGGGTACTGCTGATACCCAAAAAGTCGTCACATTAATGTAGTGTCTGTGCAGTCTCTGCATCAGAACTACACTGTGGACGGGGCTCTAATGAACTTGTAGTTGAAGGGCCCTAAAACACCAACAAACAACAAAACAGCCCATTCCTCCCTGCCGGCACTTTATTAGGCGATAGTGACTGAGTTCCAAGGTATAATAGAAATTAACCCTCCTTTCAAACACACAAAAAAAGTAATTACTAACCCCTTACCCCGCTGGGTCGGGTACCCATTTTTGCCCCACTGGAATCCATGGGCAATCTGTTGGACAGTATTTTTACGAAATCCCCGCTGCTGACGTAATCTGCTGTCGAGTTTTCTTCATTGGGGCACTTTTTCTCCGCCGACAGCAAGGGGCGACATCTGACACCTGGGAATTTTGACGATGAACTCGTCGGTTCTTTTAGGTGCTAGTGGAACACGAGTTCGTGGGCTTTACTTGCCAACCGATGGAAGACGTACTCGGGCTCTCCCTCTCTCTCACTTGCCCGAAAGAAGCCAGCTGACATCGTTCCAGTATCGAACCTTGTCGAGTGCCTTACTCTTCTGCGCCAATGAGGCGGATCCAAAGCCTTCCTTTCCTAACAGAAAAAAATATTTGCATGTCAGTAAAATTCCCAGGAGCGGGATATTCCCATTACCACCACCATATTTTCTGCGTCGTCGCCTGAAATATCCTTCAAGGTGGACGCACGACGTTACACTCCCCCCCTTTTTGAACTGCGCAACAGAAGCCACTAACCTTAATCGGTTTCGAATTGGCGATCCTCAAGTCGTAAGCACCCATGGATGAACTGCATGGGTACCCATCTTTGTCCTTCCGAGTGGACGTTCTGTTGGACGGTATTATGACGCAGCCGGGTGCCGACCAAAACTGCACCCTCTATACTTATTTATAGTCGACTTACTGCTCATTGGGGCACTTCATCGACTCCATGGGACAAGCTTCTACACCTGGGAATTTTGTCTCATCTACCCGTTGCATAGTAGACCCGCCTCGGTGGCGAAGTAGTTAGCACGCTCGGTAACTACTGTAGTAGTTCTAGGTTCGATACTGGACCGAGGTGGACTGGCTTCTTTCGGGCTAGAGAGAGAGAGAGGCCCCGAGTTCGTCTTCTATTCGGATGAGAAGTAAAACCGAGGTCCCGTGTGGTGTACGATATCATTTGCACGTTTTTAAAAGAACCCTTTCTACTACGCAACGGATAGATGAGGCAAAATTTCCAGGTGGAGGAGCTCGATCCCCCCGATTGGACCTCGATTCCCCCCCCCCCAAAAAAAAAATCGAACATAGGGATTGCAGCTTTGGTCGGGAACCGGCCGCGGTAAAACAATCACCCAATATATCGCCCTTGTGTCCATTCAGAGGGACAAGATGGGTACCCGAACCTGCCATAGGCGGGAAAAGGGTTAGGAGTTGCTTTTGCTTTGCAAACTTTCATTGTTTGGGTTGTGAGTGACTTTCATCCTGTCCTATTCAGGGTATCGGCGAACAGTGTGCTTTTTTCGGCGTAGTATTGTCGTCGTTGTTGTTGGTTGGTGGTGCAGTACTGCTACTGGTTGTGTCGCATATTTTACAAAGAGGAATTCATAGGTAATGGGGGGGGGGGGGGGGGGGGTTTGGTGAGTGAGGGGGGGGGGGGGGGAGAGAGAGAGAGAGAGGTGAGTGGGAGGGGTGAAGTATTGAGGGGTTGGAGAAAAGCAGGTGAGGGATGAACCCATGCATCTCTTCCGACATATCTCTTCCTTCTCATCTTTGATACTGTGTTCTGCACCATTTCGGCCTCCTCTTTTCTAGTTTTTTTTTTTTTGCCCTGTTGTGTATCAACTTTCGTGTGTCCTCTCCCCCCCTCTCTCTCTCCTTTTCTCTCTCCCTCTCTCTCTCCCTCTCTCTCTTTCTCTCTCTCTTTCTCTCTCTCTTGTGTTGTCTGTTTCACTGTGTATAGTAAAGTGTGTTGCCGTCACATCCAACAAACTGTTTAAATTTTCATGGGCCTCTCTCTCTTCTCTATTCCTGCGTGATATCAAAACTCTCTCTCTCTCTCTTTCTGTCTCTCGGATAACAAGTGTGTGTATAGGTTCATGCACACAACCTACCCCTACTCTCTTCCTACCCCCTCCTCTCCCTCTCTCCTCTTGTCTCTTGGTGCTGCACACCCCTTAGACACACGACCTTTTGTATGCAAGATGTAGGACTTTTGTCTCTCAATCAGGTTCTTCTTCTCTCAAATGTTGTAGGTGACTGACTCCCTGTTTCCTCTCTTCCCCCTCCTCCTCCTGTTTGACATCTTTTCCTACATCACCCTTACTCTGCCACCCTGTCTGCCTGCCCCTATCCATTTCTCTTTGTCGTCTCAGCCCTGACGAAATGAATACCGACTTTAAAAGAAAAAAATATCCCCGGCCTCATCGACGATAAAAACATCCATATTCTAATGCATATACAAAAGTCAGGTTTTATTTCAGGATTTTTGGAAATTTACCTTTCTTGCCCCCCCCCCCCCTCCGCCAGTTTTAGCCTCGGAATTGCATAATTTTATGCAAGGTTCTCTTCGTCCCCTTCCCCACTCCGGCCTCCTATTTCGTACTCTCTGTGCGCCGATCCTTTGAATCTTCATCGTCATCACGAACCCTTCTACAGCCTATGACAGTGTCAGGTTTCCATCCGATATGGGGAAGGTGCATGTGATGTCCCTGCGTTCCTTAGGGTGTAGAACAATGGCGTCACTAGGGGAGTGCGGGCCGCACCGGGTGACACCACTCACAACCATGAGAAATGGGGTGACACCAAAGCAGATGGGAGCGGCGAGTTGCGTTGGACACACCAGTTCTCGTCTGATCACTGAAGTTAAGCAACGCAAGCCCAGTTAGTACTGACATGGGTGGTCGCTCGGGAAAGCTGGGTACTGCTAATACCCAATAATCGTCGCATTAGTGTAGTGTCTGTGCAGTATATGCATTAGAACTATGCAGTGGACGGGTCTCTAATGACCTTGTAGTTGACAGGACCTTAAACTCCAACAAACAAACAAACAACCAAAGCAGAAGAAGCGGCTGTTTTCGGGAGAGGGGGTGATACCATGGTGTTGTCATCATGGTGTCACCGCACCGGGTGACGCCAACCCTAGCGACGCCACTGGTGTAGAATAAGAACTACTGACCATACGATATAGACCTTGCTCCCGATTGAGAGATCGAAGCCGGTTGGTGGCTTGTCTGAGAAGTTAATGGTTTTTGTCCTACTCTGTATTCTGGAACCCATCAAAGTTTAAGAGTGAAAGGGGGTGACTACCCCTCAGGTATTGTTTTGATTTTTAAAGGACTTTGAGGTGGTCATCAAAAAGAAAAAGACAGAAGGGCGGGTCAGTTCACGAATTTCGATTCGATATAAATTGACAGTTGTTTCTATTTCAAAATGACATGTGACTCCCGTCTACGCCCTCATCCTCCTCACTTTGATGACTTCATATCGCGTCAATATCTTTCTGTTGTCCACTATTTACTGCCCACCAAATGGAAGATGGCCGAACCCCGTCTTTCACCCATTCTCTCTAAATCTTGAAATGTTTTTTCTAAAGTATTTCCATATGGCATTGGTCACCTTAAAGAGAGTTCGTCATTGCCCATTCGGAGCAGGAAAGGAACTCGATGTACCCTATTAGGCTCGATCCTGCAGTCACACAGCCAACACGTTCTTTATTCATAATGTGCGCTCAATAAAACCCCCTTACTCTACCTTACTCTGGGACACAGGGTTCGCTTTTGACGAACACTAGGTTTGGGTGAGCATGCAGGTTGTATTTTTTGAGTTGCCAGAGGTCGTTACTCACTTCTGGTGTCATACTTGTCACATTGATATTTACGGGGAGCGGCGAATTGCTTTGGACACACAAGTTTTCGCCTGATCACTGAAATTAAGCAACGCAACCCCAGCTAGTGCTAACATGGGTGGCCACTTGGGAAACCTGGGTACCGTTAATATCCAAAAATCGTCACATTAGCGTAGTGTCTGTGCAGTCTCTGCATTAGAACTATGCAGTGGACGGGGGTTTAAGGACCTTGGAGTTAAAGGATTACTGGATTCGTTTTGTGGGTTAGGGAGTAAGCCATGCAGCCATAACAGGATGAACCCTTAGGAGGCTGCCCGCGGGAGATGAGGAGGAAGTTGAAAGGACAAAGGAGAGGGTTAATCTGCAACACCCAACGTTCTTTACCAAACACCTTTGTTGGTATTGACTTGGGCTCGCGCTGCTTAACTTCAGTGATCTCACGGGAACTAAAACTAAAGGGCATCTAAAACGCCAACAAAACAAAAAAGACATTTCCGGTTAAATGTGAAAGAATTCGTTGTGTGCGGATAGGAAATGGCACCAGCGGTCGCCCATTTTATTCTAAGCTTCTGCAATTTATGGTGACCTTGAGGCGGTTGTTCAAGGCTCTCGAAATTTCGTTTTAGGGTCAGATAGCACTGTTAGGCAAGGCGCAAAATGAGACGCAGGGTGTAGCAGCCCTGCGAAATTCTTCTAGCAGGCAATCACCGCACCTTGAATCGCAGATTTTCACCATACTTGCATCAAATAACAAGAGAACTTCTCTGCTTCGCCCCGCTTTTTGTTTTTGTCACGCCAACTTCACACAGGAAACTGCGGCATAGGCACTGCGCTTCGCAGGGTCACGTGGCGCAGGCACTGAGTCTCGTCACCCTGCGACTTAACATGTGCAACTACATACCATCATGTGAGCCGCAGAAATTTATGGTGAGTCACCCAGAGTCACCTGCGGAGACTGCGTCTCATTTTGCGCTGGGCTTTAGAGTGAGGTCACGGTGATTTTTATTTGACCAACAAGAGAGAGATAGGGGGGGGGGCTGCAGGGACCTCTGAAGTGCGCCTTCTGCCCTGGTGTCCCATATGTGAGAGTATCCGCTTACTATTCCTCAGCTTGCAGACCACCCAAATGAGGTAGGGGGCTCGAGCTTGCATCGGCCGATGAAATGAAAATTGGCTGTTGTTTATTACTTTGAGGTTCCCTTGTATTGTGTATAGGATTCCGCAGCGCGCAGTTGCCATGGTTACGCGGCCCTTTTCACTTTGATTATTGTTGTGGTTTTTTTTTCCTGAAATTTAACTTCTGTTGGAAAGGGCATATTGCAGTATAGTCTCCTCCCTAATTGGTGCTTTTATAAGATGACTCTGTAACCGGCAAGAAAAGAAAATTTTCTCCAAGAAAAAAAGGAGGAGAAATTTTTTTGTTGATTGTTTTCTTAATAGCCATTTTGAAGTTAGCAAATTACTGTTTTTGTTTCTTTTTCAATGGTCGTTCTGCTCTTCCGTAGAATTAAGGACAATAGAATTTGGCCCTTTACTCCTAATTGTAGTGTTAATGACGTAATATTTGATTGACCCTAAGAACCAATGGCCGTGCGAATGACTCATTTCTTATTGAAAGCAAAATCTTATTTCTTTATGAGGTTAGGCTTTTTTGTCTTCTAAATGCCCTTTTCGACTTGAGCCCTCTTCGTACTTTGTTTATCAGCGCCCTCTACATCTAAGGGCATATTTGCATGGGCACCTTTGATATCCGCCGTATGGTTAAATGTTTATTCCTTCTATTGTCAACATCCGGTTAATGTTTTTTTTTACCATTAGGCCTATCCGGTAGGACTTTCTGTGAAATTACTTAACAGGTCCTTTGTCTTTCTTGTAATGTTTGTAGGACCCATTTGTGAACAGTGAAATTATATTGGTAGGGAACGTAGTGCGCTCGACTACTGCGTCAGTGGTCTCGCGTTTTATACCAGAGCCAGATGGGTTGACTTATTTCGGGCGAGAGAGACAGAGGTCTCGAGCATACCTTCCGTCCGATGGGTTGTTGTTGTTGTTTGTTGGTGTTTTAGGGCCCTTAAACTACAAAGGTCATTAGAGCCCCGTCCACAGCATAGTTCTTATGCAGAGACTGCACAGACACTACACTACTGCGACGATTTTTGGGTATTAGCAGTACCCAGTTTTCCCAAGCGGCCACCCATGTCAGTACTAGCTGGGGTAGCGCTGCTTAACTTCAGTGATCAGACTGGTGTTTCCAACGCAATTCGCCGCTCCCGTCCGATTGGAACCCCCCTGTAGTGTACGATATCACCAGCAGTATACGATATCAGGGGGGGGGGGTGACCCCCTGTAGTGTACGATATCATCTGCACGTAAAAGAAGCCTCTGTACTATGGAACGGGTAGATGAGCCAAAATTCCCAAGATGTAGGAGCTCGCTTTGTTGTTGTTTGTTGGAGTTTAAGGTCCCGTCAACTACAAGGTCATTAGAGACCCGTCCACTGCATAGTTCTAATGCATATACTGCACAGACACTACACTAATGCGACGATTATTGGGTATTAGCAGTACCCAGCTTTCCCGAGCGACCACCCATGCCAGTACTAACTGGGCTTGCGTTGCTTAACTTCAGTGATCAGACGAGAACTGGTGTTTCCAACGCAACTCGCCCCTCCGTAGGAGCTCGCCTCGCCGCTTGGCGTCGATGGAGTATCCCGACAAACAGTAGACCGACAATTAATAAGCATAAGGGTTGCAGTTTAGGTCGACGGCCGGCTGGGTAAAAATACCGTTCAACCGATCGCCCATGTGTCCATCCAGAGGAACAAGGGGGGAACTCGATCTTGCCATCGCCGGAAAAAGGGCTATTAGTAGCTTTTTGGGGAGAAATCTTCGTGCGAAGGTCAACTTTTCCTGCAGCGCATAAGTGTATGCACTGATTGCCTATTTCTGTTTGAGTCTACTGACTTCGTATAATATTCGAGGTCCTTTGGCTTGTCGTATATGGTTAGGGCTGCTACTTCTAGCGGTAGTTATGTACTTTCTCATTGAGGACGTGATACACGGGTTCGAATCCCATTGTGGCCAGTTTTTTTACCTCTGAGTGGTAAATACGGAATCAATCTGGTTTGTCCTTTTGGCGCTTATTAGTCCTAATTCTAATTCACTACACTGTAAGCAGCCTTATTTGGCCAATATGGCAGTGGAGACCGCCCCCTCCTACAATACTAGCAATGGTGGGCTTTCCTAGAGGAAGCCCTAGACTATCCTCTCCAAGCCCGCTGGTATTCTCGTGCCTTTGCGGATGAAACAAGATTGAGTTCATGGCAATTCGGACGAACGAGAGGCACTGGATTTTTTCAGTGTACCGTTTACTCATTTTGATTAACTCCTGAGAATTTTTAGATGGGGCATCGAAGGTTTGGGCGGGACGTTTGACTCTATAATCGTACCCTTCTTCTAAGACCTTGTTTTTGAATAGGACTCGCACAGACTGGTTTTCGGCAGGGCCTGTCCGTCCATCGGTTTTAAACTTTTAATGCTTTGATGTTTCACGAATGAATCCCGCCTCGGTGGCGCAGTGGGTAGTGAGCTCAGTAACTGCCTCAGCGGTTCTAGCGGGAGCGGCTTATTACGTTGGGCACACCAGTTCTCGTCTGATCACTGAGCAATGCAACCAAGCTAGTACTAACATGGGTGGCCGCTTGGGAAAACTGGATACTACTAATAGCCAATAACCTGCCTGTGCAGTCTCTGCACTAGAACTATGCAGTTGACGGGGCTCTAGTGACCTTGTATTTGAAGGATCCTAAAACAAAGACATAACAAAAATAAGTGGTTCTAGGTTCGATATAGGCCCGAGTTGGGGCAGATGCCCCAAGTGCGCCTTCCTTCGAATGAGAAGGAAAATTCCTACACGTTAAGAAAAAGAGTTAAAATATTATGGAGGGGGCGGCCTCGACATTATTGCACGCAGGTGACCCGAACCTTTAGGACCGGCCCTGGTTTTTCGGCATATATTTGGGGGACTTTTTGTGAGAAGAGAGGAAAGTGTACTTTCCGTTGTTGTTGTTGTTGTTTGTTGGTGTTTAAGGTCCCGTCAACTACGAGGTCATTAGAGACCCGTCCACTGCGTAGTTCTAATGCATAGACTGCACCGACACTACACCAATGCGCCGATTATTGGGTATTAGCAGTACCCAGCTTTTCCGAGCGACCACCCATGTCAGTACTAACTGGGCTTGCGTTGCTTAACTTCAGTGATCAGACGAGAACTGGTGTGTCCAACGCAACTCGCCGCTCCCTGTACTTTCCGTCCCGGATGGGAAAGAGTTGGGAATTTCACGCAATATCAATTTCTGCTCGCTGAGGGACCTTTATTCTGAGGAAAACTATGACGGGTAAGATTCCCGTGCACCCGAGTACAACGCTTTTCCCGAAGGAAGTCATCGTCCTCCTCCTCCTGTTCCTCGGCAGAATCGAACCTGTAATCGTCGATTCACGCTTAGCGTTCAGTCCCACTAAGCTACACTAACCTCGCGAATTTGTTTTCTGTAGGAAATATTGCCAAAATTTTCATGTGTAGAAGGGTCCTGATTGAGACTGGTATTACTTAGGTGGAGCCACCCCTGACATCACGTGGGTGGTGGTGGGCAATCCTATGACATGACCTCGGTCTCGCTCTCCAATTTCTTCTACTCAACTCTGGTATCAACAAAAAAATTGGGAGCTGGGAGGAGAAGAAGGAGGAGGAGGGGGTCCTAAAGAAAAAAAAATGCGAGTTGGGACCAATAGTGGCTGAGGTTTGTCATGAAGGCAACCAAAAGTACAACCTACGGCGCTAAATTATTCACGATAATTATGACAACTAGGTAATGGAATGCAGCGTGTCGAGCGCTCATCCGCCATTAATATTTCAGACGTAATTTTCGCCTCCGTTCTCAATCTCGCGCTCCACCATACGACAAGAGAAGTCAGGGCAAGTAGTTGAACGGAAGCACCTTTTCGATTCAGAGCGAGGGGGGTGCGGGTGTGGACTAAAAATGAGAAAGACCCTCAATTTTCCTTCCCCCTTGCGAGCCCCTGGTTCTTTTTCCTCAGATAAGCAAGATGGATGAAAAGTGTGTGGGGAGAGCGCTCAGTTAATCAGCGACCTAATACCAATAAAAATAAAGGAATGAGGGGATAAAAAAAGGGGGCAGGGGGTCAAGGGGTAGAAGAAGGGATTCATGATTAGGGTGTCATCATAGGTTCCCCCCCCCACACTTCCTTTTCCTTTCGTCTCTCCACTCTCCCAAATTTTTAATCACCGCCAGTTAACTCGGTGAACTTGGCACGACTCATGATATAGGGCATTAACAATGTGTGGAACTGACTCCAGTTCAATTCCCTGCCGAGGCAGTGGTGGTTTTCAGCTGCCCAATGCTAGTGACCTTCACTCCCTCCTCCACGCCGGCCGAGCTTAGTTAAAAGCGAGCAAAGTTGACATAAAAGGACATATGGTTGTAGGCCCTATAGGTTTAAGAACCCTTTCTACGCTGAACGGAAGTGAACAGATTGGAAAATTCTTGAGATGTAGAGGGTAGGTCCTCTGAGCAGCATGCTCGTCTGATCACTGAAGTTAAGCAGCGCAACCCCAGCTAGTACTGAAATGGGTGGCCGCTTGGGAAAACTGGGTACTGCTTAATACCCCAAAAAAAATCACCGCATTAGTTTAGTGTCTGGGCAGTCTCTGCATAAGAACTATGCTGTGGACGGGGCCCTAATGACCTTGTAGTTGAAGGGCCCTAAAACACCAACAAACAAACTGAGCAGCATGAGCCACGAATACTGTTTTTGGTTGAGAGGGGTGTAGTGCGTATGTTGTCACTTCCATTCCCCATAAGAGACCCTTTGCTACGAGGAAACCACATATGTATGGTGGAAGGGTAGGTGGAGAGGGAACCCCCTTCTCTCCATTTATTCCACATACCCCCCTCGTCTTGTTTTCGGCTAGTGGCCTTCAGTGTTTGATAGGCCGATGCGAAATACCCCCCCCCCCCCTCTTGTTTGAACCTCAATTTCGCCTTTATTTTGGAAGTGTGGCCACACGGTTGGTATACCTTAAAGGTGTTGATTTGATGACGGCACTCGTGTTAATTGTTTGCCGTCGCTGAGTGTGCACTGCATTCTGTATGCTTTTTGTACGCCGTTGTATACACATGCATGCTGCGGCTAGGTGTGTCGCTACTCTTCACATCCATTATGCAAGAATTTGATGTTGTGGTATTTGTGCCCTGGTACACCACCTGTGTTGCTCTGTTATCCAATCCTCAATCAGAAATCCCAGTTGACCCTAGGGATGACCTGGGGAGAGAGAGAGGAGGAGGAATTAAACCGTCTTTAAGTTTTCTTCTTACCCCTTTCCTTTCCAAGCCAATCTTTTCTAACTACTCCACCACATGCTCACTGCCTCATGTGCACCTCCTTTCTCATCTCCCCTCCCATCTACACTGCTTACCACAATCTTCACACACCCACACTTCCCAATAAGTCTTCCAACCCCCCCCCCCCCCCACCCACTTTCTTAAGATTTCCTGACGTCTTAACACCGTTACTGATTGTTCCCTACTTTCCTGTTCGCCATTTTCCTCTTTTTTTCTCTCTCTCTCTCTCAATTGGCCTTGCAGCATCCCTGGTCATCAGTCTACTTTCGGCTCCTACCTCCCTCCCTCCCTCCCTTGTCCTCTTTCTTCTGCCCTTTCATCTTCTTCACTGCACCTCCTTGTCTCTATCATTTGTTTTCTTTTTGTTTTAAAGAAAGCGTTCATTCCATCGCCAAGCTGCATATAAAATCTGTTGTATTTTTCATGAAGTTGTAGACCACGGGCTCTGTTTTTACTTGCCTCTTGTGACCAGTCCCTCTCCCCCAACTTTCACCTTCTCCTCCGCCTCCTACTTCTTCTACACTTCTTATTGCTGACTTTGTTTACTGTCCCATGTGTCCACCCCCTTCCCACACACTCCCCCTGGTTCCAGCATTTCTAATGTGAAACTACTTTAGTGGGATCTTATTCACTCTACCACACACACACCAACCAACCCTCTCCTCTCTTTCCTCTGCTTTTTTTCTGTGTTTTTCTGTGCCCCCGCCCCTTCCTTCACCTCTCGTTACATCCTTACCCCCCCTCCTCTTGTCCTCTCAACCTTTTTCCCACCTTTGTGCGAAATCTCACCCTCACTCTATATTTTTCCACAGTGTCTTTTGGCCGCCTCTTTACAACCCATCAACTACTCCTGGTGGAGCGCCGTTGGTCTAAGAAACTGATCACCGACCCATCAGATTTGTCATGGTTGGATTGAAGGCTGAATATTTCATGCAATCCTATCGTCGATGGTGGGCAAGAAGCGACTCGTGAAATAATTATGACCTCATCGTATCTCTCTCTGTGTGTGGGGGGGGGGGTTTATACGTAAGGATTTCCCCTCCTTACTCTGCCTTCCCACTAACAGGCCCCTTTCCCCTCCTCTTCTAGAAAGGGATGGGGCGAACTATTATGCCGGGGAATTTTGCCGATCTACATATATGTTTTACAATCCGTTTAAAAAATGGTTCTTTTTCATGTTGTAGTGACTTTCTACACTCCAGGGGTAGCGATGGCCAGCCGGCCACATGTGGCCCTGTTTGTTGGTATTTCAGGGCTCTTCAACTACAAGGTCATTAGAGCCCCGTCCACAGCATAGTTCTTATGCAGAGACTGCACAAACACTACACTAATGGGACGATTTTTGGGTATTAGCAGTACCCAGTTTTCCCAAGCGGCCACCTATGTCAGTACTAGCTGGGGTTGCGCTGCTTAATTTCAGTGATCAAACGAGAACTGGTGTGTCCAACGCAATTCGCCGCTCCCGCATGTGGCCCTTGAAGCCTAGTGTTGCGGCCCGCACAATCAATACCATGTAGTATGCATATGCGGCCTACCACTCAGAGGCGTAACGAAGGGGACAGTAGCCCCCGGGTGCAGCTGCAAAGGAGCACCAATGTGTATCTCGGGGTACCCCCAGTCTGACCATTTCCTCCTCCTTCGAACCTGCTATCATGGACTCTCGAGTCAGTTACTGTATTTCAGCGGTCTTCAAACTGTGTTCCGCGGAACCCCAGGGT
Source organism: Trigoniulus corallinus (assembly GCA_013389805.1). Lineage (NCBI taxonomy): Eukaryota > Metazoa > Arthropoda > Diplopoda > Spirobolida > Trigoniulidae > Trigoniulus > Trigoniulus corallinus. The sequence continues at coordinate 34,200 of JAAFCE010008111.1, forward strand.
TCTGAAGTACATCTCTGGGGGTTCCGCGAGTCAAAATGAAAATTCGTTAGCAGCGGCAAACTATACTTTTCTAAAGGTGGGGTGGGGTTCCCCCAAAAACATCTTATAGTTCTAAGGGTTCCGTGAGTCGACAAAGTTTGAAGACCACTGCTCTATTTCATAGCCACTCCGAAATTGGGCCGGAGTAGTAGAATTGTGATCCTGGGTATGGAGTGTACGGTGCCACCACTGCATGTGAAAAATTTTTGATTATTTAACGTTGGTGATCCACATCAGAAAGCAGTTCTCCACCGCCAGGGGCCGAACACAACCTGGGGAGCGAGATGCTCTTATAGCCAACTATATACGAGTTCGATACTAGTTGATAACCCTGTAAAGAAAGAACCATTACAAGAGATTCCTGTTGTTGAGAGTCAAGTGAGAACTCAACGCTCTCTGACGGGCTCTGAACAAGAAGTAAGGCTACTGGTGATTGCCATGACGACAGAGAGAGAGAGAGAGAGAGAGAATCGCTAGAGCGTAGAGGGTTCTGAAGGGTCGGTTCCCAGCAAGGTACCCTCCCTGCACGTCGGGAATGGGGGGGCTTCATGGTAGTCTTGGGTGAAGGAGGATCTATTCCGTGACAGCCTGCGGATTCCATACCCGCCGTTAACCTCCAGGGAAACGAAAATTCTTACTGTGGATTTAGCAAAATGACTGTCATCCTGGCCCATGCGAACGTCATATTGTCATTTCTTCCTACTACACCTGTGTTCCAGTTGTTGTCCGAGCGTGACTCCCTCTGTCGAATGACGTCAGCTGTTCATTTCCTCTCCTTTTAGCCTCTTTCCTCCCCCTTCCTTCTCGGTGTACTATGTACAGCTGGTGTGGCAGAAAGAGGGGGAAATGTAAAATTCGGAGGACCCCTCCCACTTCCTCTTGTAGACGGAGAACGGAACTACATACAGGTTTTGCCGAGAGGAGGAAGAGAAAAAGGTTGTGTGACGTCACTTCTGGCATCGAAAAGTCGCTCTGATCATCATCATCGTTGTGAATCTTGATTATATTGGAGTGAATATACTATCATGTATAAAAAGACAGTTTGGGTGGGCTGGATTGTAGTTGACCCTCATCACTACCCCCTACCGCACCCTCGAACCCCTTACACCCCCTCACTTTCCTCCTACTTCTGGTAGTGTTTCCCTATTATTTTCTATCTAGTAACAATTTGGTGTGTGTGTGTCGTTGGTCAATTTTTTTTTGTCTCGGCCTTCATCGACCGGTTGCCTGGGAACTGAGCAGGTGAAGACCTTCTAGGGAACTCTCTACTGTGACGTGGCCTAACTAACCTCTTCGGAAAGTGGGGCATAGACACACCTCACTCCACCTCCCCCTCTTCCTCCTAGAAAGTGAAGGGGAGGGGGAATAAATTGGGTGGCTTGATGAGGTAGGCTGGGAAGTCTTCTGCTGGACCTGAGATTACTATTGTCCATCTACCCTGGAAAATAGAACAAACTATGTCACAAACTCAGGCGTGTTTTTAACGCTAACGACAGAGTTAATTAGGCAGTGGCAGGTGGAGACGGTGAAGTCTGTACAACGTTGATTCCACGGTGACGAGATCGATGCGAGGATAGACGTGCTGTGCTGTCTTCTTTCTGCGTCGATGGCGCAGTAGGTAGCGTGCTCGATTTACTGCGCCAGTGGTTCCAGGTTTGATACTGGACCGAGGTGAGTTGGCTTCTTTCGGGCGAGAGAGATGCCCCGAGGACGCCTTCCTTCGGATGAGAAACAGAATCGAGGTATCGTGTGGTGTACCATGGCATCTGCACGCCAAAGAACCCTCTCTATTATACAACGAGTAGATGTGGCAAAATTTCCAGGTGTAGGAACTCGCCCCCTAGCGTCGGTGGATTTCCCCAATGAACAGTAGACCGACGATAAATAAGCATAGGGGTTGCAGCTTTGTTGTTGTTTGTTGGAGTTTAAGGTCCCGTCAACTACAAGGTCATTAGAGACCCGTCCACTGTATAGTTCTAATGCATATACTGCACAGACACTACACTAATGCGACGATTATTGGGTATTAGCAGTACCCAGCTTTCCCGAGCGACCACCCATGTCAGTACTAACTGGGCTTGCGTTGCTTAACTTCAGTGATCAGACGAGAACTGGTGTGTCCAACGCAACTCGCCGCTCCCCTTGCAGCTTTGGTTGGGAGCCGGCTACAGAAAAAAATCGTCCAATATATTACTCTTGTGTCCATTGAGAGGGGCAATATGAGCACCCGACCCTGCCATAGGCGGGAAAATGGTTAGAAGTTGCTTGCTGAAGGTCCTCTCTGCTGCTGAACGTAATTTGCCGGCAGGGCTGGGTGCTATCTCGTAAACCTGGAAAGTTTGCTAGTAGTTCTAATGCAGAAACTGCATAGACACTACACTAATGCGACGATTTTTGGGTATTAGTGGTACCCAGTTTTCTCAAGCGACCACCCATGTTAGTACTAGCTGGGATTTCATTGCTTAACTTCAGTGATCAGACGAGAACTGGTGTGCTGAACGCAATAAGCCGCTCCCTGTTTCCATTGTAGAAAGGGTTCTTTGCTTTCCATTGGTGGCATCGTACACCTCCGAGACGCAAGGCACATTTGGAGCTGCCCTCTCCTTCAGGCCATATGAGGGGTGACGATAGTCTCTCAGGCCCCTTAATCTCTTCGGCCTTTAGGGAGATTTTCTGGCTTTCGTTTTCCAGGATTGTTGTGAAATCCTGGGGTTGTTTTCATAAGAGTTACTGCTGAGATTAGCTCATAATTGGTTTTGTATGAAAATCTGGATAGAGCTCCACCCATGGAGGGAAGATAGTACTTGATGTCTTTGAATAAGCAAGTGTTTTTCTGGATTTCCAGGAAAGGGCCGGACGAGGGAGCCAGGAGAGGGAGGCTGATGTGGTGGACACGAAGCTTATAAGTGGAGCTACCACATGAGAGAAATTTGAACGGATTGACTCGTACAACAATTCAATAGAATTCGTTCAGAAACTTTGGAGATCGTGGTTTGCAGGTTCAATCCTGGTCGAAATCGGCAGGGAAAGAAACGTCCCGGATTGGAAGCAAAGCTCTAGTCCCATTATCAGACAGAAAAACAAACTTGACCACTGCCCACCAACAATTGCACTTCATTTCGGAGTATTTCAAAGCACCGTTGATTTCTTGCCCCTGGCAATTTGGTGGCGCAGTGGTAGCACTGTTTACTTTGAGTTTACGTTTACAGGTTCGATTCTACGGGTCCGAGGTGGTTGAAAATTTCCTCCTCCGACTACACCGAGATTTAGGTTGACCACTGTCCATCACCGTATTTAGAGATGTGAAAAGTTTTAAAGCATTCTATAATAGTGTTATTGGTTTTGGTGATTGGTGGTGGTGCGTGTTGCCATGTTGATCTTGTGAGATTTGACCATTGCGACAACTGACAGAGGCAGGGCAGGCCTTAGGTCCTCCAGGATCCGTAGCCTTGATAGACACACGAATCCCATTTGTTTTTTTTAAAGAAATGTTATTTTTTTTTCAAATCTCTGAGCTTTGATTTTAAATGAAATCCACCATTTGAAAAATGCACACATGCTATTTTTTATTACTTCACCACATTGTTGTCTCATTCGTTCTCTGTGCTTTGTCTTGGATCTAAGGGCAGATTTTCGAAAGGGCCACCTCTCTCTCTCTCTTACCCTGCTCTTTCACTCCCCTTTCCACCCTGCGGAGGCTTATAGGATCGAGGGAAGGCAAGTTGAGTTTTTTTTTGTGTTTGTATTCTCTGTTACCCTTTGATGTACCTATGGGAAATTGTTGAGTAACTGTAAATCCCTAAATGGATGAAATAGTGTTTTAACTTTTAGTGCTCGTCTATTTTTCGAGAGAAAACAGAAAAGGGGGCGGGGCAATGAGGGGCAATTTGTATATCCACACTTCTCCTCCCCCTCCCCGCTCCTCACTCACTCGATGCCCCTCCCCCCGCCATTTTCCTTTAACCTTGCGCTTCCCTACAAAGGAGGTAAGGCGAAGGAGTACCACAGAGGAAGAGTAGACGTGGTTTCTGAAAAAAAAGAAGAAATGGTTGTACTTAGGAACGAACCTGCTCTCTATGCAATCACAATGCCCCCACTCTACCACAGGCACGTGCCTGTTCGAAGTACCTTCACAAAATGCCCCTGTTTACCCCTTCCTGTAACCGATTCTGATGGATCCATTATAAGACCGATGTTCTCTGTCTCGGGGTGGTGGCATGCTGGACTATTGCGTCTGTGGTTCAAGGTTCGATTCTAGACCGAGGTTTCTTTCGGACGATAAGAAGGACTTCAGTGAACCTTCCGTCGGGCTGGTAAGTTAAGCTAAGGTCTCGTGTGATGTGAACAATGTCAACGCTGTCCTTAAAGAACCCTCGCTACATGGCCTACAAGGTTTCAACCACTTCGGCCAGGATCGGCCCAGGATACACAGTGCGCTGTGTATTAGGCGTTTTTGTTTTGTTTTGTTGGCTGATTGATTTGTTCGTGTTTTAGGGCCCTTCAACTACAAGGTCATTAGAGCCCCGTCCACTGCGTAGTTCTAATGCAGAGACTGCACAGACACTACACTAATGCGACGATTTTTGGGTATTAGCAACACCCAGTTTTCCCAAGCAGCCACCCATGTCAGTACTAACTGGGGTTACGTTGCTTAACTTCAGTGATTAGACGAGAACTGGTGTGTCCAACGCAATAAGCCGCTCCCTTGTTTTGTTGGTGTTTTAGGGCCCTTCAACTACACCAGGGTTTCCCAACGGGGTCGGTATCGACCCCCCTCGGGGTCAATGGAATTTTAAAGGGGGGTCAATGGTGATGAAGGGGTCGATTGGGGGTCGACATCTAAACATTTATTTGAATGCATTGTTCGTTACTTCCTTTGAAGACCAACAAGCAACTCCTAATCCATTTCCCACGTATGGCAGGGCTAGGTACCTATCTTCTCCCTCTGAATGGACACAAGGGTCATATATTGGACAGATTTCCCCAGTCAGTTGCCGCCACAGCTGCAACCCAATACTTGTACAGCGTTAGCCTTTGGTTCTTTGGGGTACTC